>JARHVA010005056.1:895000-930000 GCA_037957365.1 Torreya grandis | reverse complement strand
ATACTATACCATCAATTTGTAGATACACATAAGGAACCTAATGAACCCATGAGTATTTTAAATACTCATTTCCATAATCTATATAATATGTTGAGAGACATATATATGCAGATAGAGCTTGTTGCTATATAAACATATCTAAGAGTTTTGGATCCTATGACTTCTATGTTTCTTATAAGAACCCCAACTACTCTTACATCTTTGTCCTTGGCATATAATTAAGCCATAAATATTGAACAAAAAATATTACCTTAAGGATATGGTACCAATCCTTTGCCTTCATTATTATAATTAGGTTCTTAAGAACATATCCCCATGATCAACCAAGCTCTCATGCATAACACTCCACTCATGAACCTAATCCCATAGGTTTTGTATTCAATTTCAAATCTAGTTTATAATCTAATGCCTTTTAATAATATGCCTAAAAAAAATACTTATGCTCCTCCAAACCATGTGTTGTCACATCCTTGCAATCAATAAATTGTTCTATTTGCCTTTAAAAACACCACTATAATTCCTAGTTCAAGCGATTATGTTGCTCCTAACAATAACCAATAAGCCATCCCTTCATTTTTGAATAATTAGATGCCTAATAAAAATATCCTATCCATAACCAAGTGCATCTTGTTGTCCTCACATTTCAAAATGCTTCTACACTTATGGTTAATCCATAAAAGAAAACGTGAAGTACTCAAAATGTTAATATGAACTGAGAGGTAGAAAATTTGTAATAGATAGTCCATTTATTGACAAATGACATGGTTAATTTATGGAGGCAAGAGCCTCAAAACACTAACCATGCTACAAATAACCCACCTCAAAACATGAAATACAACTTACAAAGGGATAATAGGTAATGGAACACTAGGCCTAACAATGGAAACATGCCTAGTCTTCTTAATAACATAAACCACAATAATAATAATAATAATAATAATAATAATAATAATAATAATAATAATAATAATAATAATAATAATAATAATAATAATAATAATAATAATAATAATAATAATACCTCAAACTTAGTGAACATGGTAGAATTAGACTTACCCACTTGGTGTAGACTATAAAATACAACCGATCATGCTAAGATAGATTTTTTTGAGTTCACATTAGCCTCAAACATCTTCCAAAAGGAGATGGATAATCTTGAGATAACATTTATACTTAACAATAGTAACTGAAGCCCAAGTGGGGATAATCCAAGTACTGCTATGGTCTTAGAGACTTATGAGTTCCTATTTAAGAGTGATAATGAGCTTGAGGATAAAATGGATGAGGTGTATACCTTCAAATAGTTCCAAAGGGGAAGTAAATTTCAATTGAGGAGTAAGTTGTATAGTCCTTTAACTACCTTTACTCCAAATAAAATTTAGGTTCTACCCAATGAGAATTGAAGCAATAACCCATTTCTACATAAAGGACCTACTACCTCTTATCAACCCAATAAAAATGATACACCTCCACAAGTTGATAAGCTACTGGAACAAAATAGACTAGGATACAACATTGATGAAGACCGAAAGAAAACTAAGGCCAACATATCAATGTTTAATTTGCTCCATATGTCTAACCAAAAGGATATATTATTAAAATAATTATTTGTTCCCAAGAGGAAAGAGTCCAATAAAAAATTTAATGCTCATCTTTTTATCAATATGGAAAAAACTATAATCCCTCCTTTTTTACTAATAATTCAATTTTTTGGCAAAAAACATACATAATTATTTGGTGGAATCAGGGGCTTTAGGCAACGTGATGACTTATGCAATTTTTTAGAAGTTGTGTTTGAATCCTAAAAATTCAAGAAAAAATCTTTTTTATCTAGTCAAATTAGAAGTCAAGGTGGTTGGTGAACTCAACCATATCCACATACAACTAGTTTTTTATCCAAGGGTGTAATAGTTCATTAACATCCAATTGGTGGATACACTTAAATACTATGGGATATTTATTAGTAGAGATTGGTCTAGAACACTCAATGGGTATATAGCCACTAATTTATTTCACATGTGGCTTCCATAGAGAGGCATTCCACATCAAATTAGGATTAAGAGATATATGAATATGGCTCACATAATCATAAATTACATTAAGATAATGAGATCCCATCTCTCACATAACATAGTCATCATGTGTTAATCTCAAGGCATAAGCTCCAAAAATTCCACATGTCTTAAACCTACTTTATCAAGCACAACCATCTCAACATCTACTAGGGGTAGAGCCTGTAGGGTCTCCATCATCCATCCAATACAAAAATCCCTCATATGGGAATCAACCTATAAAAGTAAAACTAAATCAAGAATCAATAATGCATAATCAAAACCAATAAATAATAATAGACATCCAAAACTAATAAAAAATAATCAACATTATAAATTATGCCTACTAGACACTATCACTACATACAAGATAGTAGTGATGGATAATAGAGCCACATCCTAGACACTAGCACCATGTCTTGGACAGTAGCACCCAAACAATGATAATAACACCATTTTTACAAAATAGGCCCTAAAATAACAAATTTTCATTAAAAATAGTAAAAAATACATTCCAAGTGATAATAATAAGAAACAATTTAGGCTCCTTATTAAAATAACTTCCTCCCTAGCTTGAATTTGTGCCTCAACCTCCTCATAGAGGGTCAAACTAGCTCCTTGTCTCCTTGACATATTTATCTAACTCAAACAAACAATTAATCTCAACTCAAATGCTCCAAATGAATTTCCAAACTAATAAAATGATCTATTTAATTCACACTTATCAAGTGCCACCTAATTAAAGTTGACCTTTCATGCTTATTTCATGAACTAATACCAATCCCTTGCCAACATGATACCTTGAGATCTGTAGCCCCAAATTTTTAACCATTTCTTGCACGTGGGACTTGACATCAATATGTCATGCCCCACATTAGTTAAACTAATAATCTAATCAATTTTAACTCTATAAAATGACAAAAAAAATATTACCATAATTCAAATCAATATAAAGAAATAATTTATCCAATTACACATTTAATTATTAACTCTGTCATAATAAACACATTATTCAAATTTAAAAAAATCATCACCCCTGCTAATTAACATAAATAAAACTGATAATTACCACTTTTGGTTAGATATCCTCACCATAGTATTAACTCTCACCAAAATAGAGGAAATACACATAAATCGCTTCAAGACATACATAGGTTCATATAGACACACAAGTCGACACAGATATCTAGATATACATACACACATGTCTACATAGATATTGAAATATACAAACACATAGGTATACACATATATTTAGATATATAGACACATAGTTATACATATATATGTTCATATTTAGATTCATAGGTTGACATAGACATATGGTTTACTAATATACAAATTAAGACATACATGTCTACATAGATATAGATATATTCATATTCAAAGGTTCTTAGATAAACATATATTCAAAATCATATGTTTTTAGATATACATGTATTCTAATTGATAGGTTCATATAGATATATAGTCTACACAAATATAGTTATGCAGATATATAGTTTTGATTCATATATACTAGTTTACTTAGATATTTAGATACATAGCTACATTATTCAGATAACAAGATTAGTTGGCATGATATAGTGCACACATACTCAATCCCCATTTTTATACTATTAGGTTATAATTAGTATCATCACCAATATCATTGCTATGTTTTAACCATTTTGGGTCACACTACTATCTACAATTGTTAATCTATGGCATTCCACTAGACCTAATTTACATACTCAAATTTAACCCAAATATTAGAGTGGATTCAAGTGACCCTTATTTATCCACATATTTAGTTTACATAGATTCAGTGAAAATATCAAAGTCAAGAAAAGTGATCCTTGTTTCTCGACACATTTAGCTTAAATACTTAGATTCAGTCCATATATTAGAGTCAGGGAAAGCGAGCCTTATTTCTCTACACATTCATTTTACATACTTATATTTATTACAAATATAAAGGTGGGGGAGAAAATAGGGGGTTTTATTCATCAAAATTTAGTTACCATTAAGATTAGGTATAGGGGGAATCCACACCATGGGTTTCCTCCTCACATATTGCACTCTAGTTCTTATCCACTTCTCTGGCCGAGAAATGGGCCAAGTCCAGAACACATTCACATAGGTAAGTATAGGTATGAATTCCTCTTTTTATTTTACTCTAGTAATTTCATTTCATTGCATTACTAGAATAAAATAGGGGAAAATGTAAACACCCTAATTTTTTGAAGCGACCATAAGTACTATTTATTTTATTGATCTTTCACATGAAAGTCTTAGTGATGATTATAGACCTTGTTTACATGGTCAATTTGAGTCTTTTTATCATTTTTATGTCTTAATTTCCTTATTTTTAACAACCCCAATAGTCATAAGTTACCTTCTCCCAGTCACAGGGGACCCTAGCCTATCTTTCTTGATTTTAGCTCTGTTTAAGCCTTAGGACACTAACACCATTTCAAGGATAGGAGAACCACATGACACTAGTGTCTATTTATATCTCTAGTGTCTAATGGTCCTTTTTCTCCCATGTTTGAGTCTTAACTCTTTCTTGAGCCTTTTATTATGTTTTCCCCCTCTTTTATGACTTGTCATAAAATTTATAGGGTTTTATATTCAAAACAAAGTTACTTCTGTATAAATATCCTCACAAAGAATATTACATCTAGCACTTACTATTGTGTCACATAATTACATAAAATCAATCAATAATATAACTCAATACTCTGCATTCTACTCAATCATCACATCTAGACATTGCATGCTTGATCAAATAAGGGACTCAGTGAAATTCATTTTAGCATACCATGTAAGTTGATTATGCACATCCCCTAAGGGATAACTACATGTGATATAACACCCCTAACATTGGGCTTAATGTAGGCAATGACTAGGATAACAGGGTTTCTATTCTATGTAGTTGTAACATCCCATAACCTAGTTTTTCCATTCCTTTTTTCATTTACTATGGTTATTATTTCCTGTGTATAGGTATTAATTAGGGTTTTGGAAGAGATTCAACTAAAATAATTGCACAAGAAAACTCCCAAATGATATAGAGCCAACCATAGGACCTTCAAAACCTCACGTAGATTCACTAAAAGTTTTAAATAGTCCTTATAGGAGGGGCACTAATTATATAATTAGACACTATCACCACACAAAAATATTGACTTGATATTGGCTCTACTATCCAAGACCAAATTTTAACATCAAGTTGAAAATCAAATGTGTGTACCTATTTCTCCAACTTGTTCCAGTTCCCTGATCCACAAAAAAGTTTATTTATTTCTAGATAAGTAATATTTCTCTTCTCACTTGATATTTTGAGAAATTTCAATTTAGTCAATAATTTCCAGTTTTATTCCATATTAGCATAATAATCAACACTTAAACAACTTAGGATTTACATCAAATTAAGTCTTAAAAGGTTAAAACAATACTATACCATCAATTTGTAGATACCCATAAGGAACCTAATGAACCCATAAGTATTTTAAATACTCATTTCCATAATCTATATAATATGTTGAGAGACTTATATAGGCAAATAGAGCTTGTTGCTATATAAACACATCTAAGAGTTTTGGATCCTATGACTTCTATGTTTCTTATAAGAACCCCAACTACTCTTACATCTTTATCCTTGGCATACAATTAAGCCATAAATATTGAATAAAAAATAGTACCTCAAGGATATGGTATAGATCCCTTGCCTTCATGAGTATAACTAGGTGCTTACAAACATATCCCCATGATTAACCAAGCTCTCATTTATAACACTCCACTAATGAACCTATTGCCACATGCTATGTATTGAAATTCAAATCTAGTTTATAATGTAATGGATTTTAATCATATGCCTTAAAAAAATACTTATGTTCCTCGAAACCATGTGTTGTCACATCCTACCAATCAATAAATTGTTCGAGTTTCCTATAAAAACACTACTACCATGCCTAGTTCAAGTTGTTATGTTACTCCTAACAATAACCAATAATCCATCCTTCATTTTTGAATAATTAGATGCCTGATAAAAATATCCAACCCATAACCAAGTGCATCTTGTTTTCCTCACATTTCTAAATGCTTCTGCACCTATGGTTAACCCATAAAATCAAATTGGAAGCACTCAAAATGTTAATATGAACCCAGAGGTAGTAAATTTGTAATAGATACTCCATAGATCAACTAATGACATGGTTATTTTAATGGAGGCAAGAGCCTCAAAACACTAACCACGCTACAAATAACCCACCTCAAAACATGAAATATAACTTCCAAAGGGATAATAGGCAATGGAACACTAGGCCTAATAATGGAAACTTTCATAGTCTTCTTAACAACACAAATCAAAATAATAATAACACATAAAACTTAGTGAACATGGTAGACTTAGAATTACCCACTTGGTGTAGACTATAGAACACAACTGATCATGTTAAGATAGATTTTTTTGAGTTCAAATTATCCTCAAACATCTTCCAAAAGGAGATGGATAATCTTGAGATAGCATCTATACTTAACAATAGTAACCAAAGCCCAAGTGGGGAAAATCCAAGTACTGATATGGTCTTAGAGACTTATGAGTTCCTATTTAAGAGTGATAATGAGCTTGAGGATAACATGGATGAGGTCTATCCCTTCAAATAGTTCCAAAGGGGAAATAATATCAATTTAGGAGTAAGTTGTATAATCCTTTAACTACCTTTACTCACCCAAATAAATTTAGGTTCTACCTAATGAGATTTCAAGCAATAACCCATTTCTAGATAAAGGACATAATACCTCTTATCAACCCAATAAAAATGATACACCTCCACAATTTTATAATCTATTGGAATAAAATAGACTAAGATACAACATTGATGAAAACTGAAAGAAAACTAAGGCCAACATATCAATGTTTAATTTGCTCCATATGTCTAACCAAAAGGATTTATTACTAAAATAGTTATTTGTTCCCAATACTAAAGAGTCCAATAAAATTTTTAATGCTCATGTTTTTATCAATATGGAAAAAACTAAAATCTCTCCTCTTTTGCTAATAATTCAATTTTTTGGTAAAAAAATTACATAATTGTTTGGTGGATTCAGGTGCTTTAGGCAACGTGATGCCTTATGCAATTTTTTAGCAATTGTGTTTGACTCCTAAAAATTCAAGAATAAAGCATTTTCATTTGGTCAAATTATAAGTCAAGTTGGTTGGTTAACTCAAACATATTCATATACAACTATATTTTGATCCAAGGGTGCAATAGTTCATTTACATCCAATTGGTGGATATACTTAAATCTTATGGGATGTTTCTTAGTAGAGATTGGTCCAGAACACTCAATGGGTATATAGCCACTAATTTCTCTCACATGTGGTTTACATAGTGAGGCATGCCCCATAAAATTAGGAATAAGAGAGATCTGAATATGGCTCACATAATCATGAAGTACATTAAGATAAATGAGATCCTTTATGAAGAGTCTAAACTCAAGCTTTATGCACTTGAGAAAGAAGTGGAAGTTTATGGGATATTCTCTATTAACATGATATTTTTTCAAGAGGGCCCTGAATATGAATAACTTGATTATATAAATGAATAAGATATCCTTTTTTATCCTTTTTTTAGTTGAGGTGCTTTCATTTGATGTTTTCACTTTAGCATATGAGAATGTGGAACATGGTTAATATTTTATTATTTTTAGGAAACTAATGTTTAGTTACTAAATAATAAGAGGTATAGAATAAGGGGGAAAATCTATTTTAATAGGGTAAATATAGATTTTTATCAAGTAATTCACATGAGGAAGAAAAACAAACTTATCTAAAAATGGGCTAAAGTGGATGATTCATGAGCTTGAAATTGAGATGTAGGACTAGGACACTATCTAGAATTTGGATCTGGCCTTTGTTCTATGATTGGATATGAGCACCAAAAGTGGAAAAGAGTGGCACCAAGCTTATAGTCTAACTCTATCATTATTTTCCTAGAGATATGAGATTTATGGGTTTTGTTTGCCACCTCAGTGTGAGATTGTGTATGAAATTTTAGAGGTTATAAGTCAACATAGCTCACTATAGGTCCATTTCAATCTTTAAACCCTATATTTATCTACACACATGCAAACAACAACTACATCAAAAGTAAAAGGGGGAGAAAATAGGTTAGGGGAAGAATGATCACATGATCTAGAACCCCTACTATCCCCATTGTTACCTACATTAACCCTCAAGCTAGGGTCTTAGATCCAATGTAGTTCTCCCTTAGGGAACATGCATAATCAATGTGCATGAAAGATGCAAGAATGAATTTTGCCTAGGCCCTTCCTTGATAAAGCATGAAATTATATGTCTAATGCAAAATTCTGAGCTATACTATTGACTAATTTTTATTACATCCAATGTGCCAAAGTAGTAAGGGTTAGATATAAAATGCCTTGTGAAGTCCTTTATATAGGAGACTCTATATTTCAAATTTGAGATATTTATTTGCATGTGGTTGACATTGTAAACTTAAAATGAGTATAATAAAGGGATAAGAATCATTAAGTGAAGGAAACTGACTATTGGAACTCAAAATGGCCCTAGACAAGAGTGCTAGAAATGGACACTAGTGGCACTGACACTGTAGTCTAACCCCAACACTCCTATCCTATAGTCTTGAGACCTAGGGGGATGGAAAGAAGATAGAAAACCTAACTTGGTTGAGGTGGAATGACTATTTGAAAGGCTCATGAAGAATGGTAATAGGTAAAAAGGTGACTTAAGAATAGAACAAAACCAAAATGAATAAAATAAAGGATATGGCCAAATGTGAACAAAGCTCATATTCTCTATTCAGAGTCTCCTATGAAAGGACTATGAATAGACATAAATTGTGTGGTTTATTGACCAATTTAGGGTGTATACATTTCCCCCCCCCCTTTATTCTATAGATTTAATAAAATCAAGTACTAGAGTAAAAGAAAGAAAAGAAAATTCATTTTTGAACCTTCCTGTGTGGAGATAAGTGTGCTAAAAAAGTGTCCAACTCACTTCTTGGATAGGAAAGTGGATGGAGACTAGATAAATAAGGAATATATGAAATGGATTCCCCTATACTAAATCTAAAAGTGGAATCTATATAACATGAAAGAGGAAGGCAATGATTGCCCCTTGTGCTGAATCTGATTGGAATGAGAAATGCTCAGAGGCCCAAAACTAATGTTTATCCTCTATTTGACATACACTCATGTAATATAGAATGTGTGCATATAATCTATATACATTTAAGATCAAAGTTTATCATGCCCCCACTCTCAATAATTTTAACTAGAACTGAGAAGTACTCAGAGGCCCAAAACCAATATCTACCCTTTGTCCCACATAAACTTGTGTAGTCTAGGTCTTGGTAATGCTGTAGACCAACTATTGTAGATGATCATATGGTCCAACATGATGACAACCTAGATAAATCTAGGTGTAATCTAAAACTCTGGTAAATATTCAAGAAGAGAATGACATGTCTTGTCATTCCAATATGTATAATCCTAGATGGTGAATAACATAAACCTTTGTATCATGCCCTCAAATCTAGTATGTGAGTGATGCATATGTATAGTTTGGAAATATATATATAACCAAATTTTAAATGTGATATCATGCCATGTCCCATTTGCAAAGATGGAGACCAAAATAATGTGCTCTACACTATGCCTATAATCTTCTATCTGGTCTTATAGCTATGTCATGTTGTATGTAGTTATATGTATGAGATGCTTATTAATGTACATGCCCCCAATTTTGGTATCTATTTTAAACCTATATCAAAGTCATTATAAATCCATATAATATAAACCACTATATATCTAACTAATATATGTATTTATAAACTGAGAGTATGTCCCTTTGAATGTCTTGAGTAATACTGAATGACCCATGTAATCTAAATTACTATATATCTTGACTAATTTGAGCTAAATCTAATAATATAAATACTGGAGGTGTAAAAAACATGATGAGTGACCCATGTAGTTTGAATCGCTATATATTTTAACTAATTTAAGTTGAATATAATAATTTAACTATTGGAGGTGTAAAAACCATGCTGAGTGACCCATGTAGTCTAAATCAGTGTATAGCTTGACCAATCTGAGTTAAATCTAATAATCTAACTACTAGAGGTATAATAACCATGGTGTATCCACTTATGAGAGTGGATGAGTATGCTAGGCAAGTGTAGGAATAGGAATAGTAGGAATGATGCCCCCCTTTTGGGGAGATGGATGAGATCTATGATAGAGGAGGTTGAGCCAAAAGTGATGACTAGTGGCATAATGATAGAAGCCAGGTTGGTATAGTTTGAATTATTTGAGAAGTCATTGGATTGATTTGACTGAATTGTTTTATAATTGAATGAAATTTTTGATTGGTTAGGATCAAGTTTAATTTTTGTGTATAAAAGAGGTATAGAGATGTGTGTGCTATAGTAGGTAGATGATGTAGTTAGAGAGTGAAGCTCATGCGATGTTGAAGGTATTATTTTTATGATTTTATGGAATAAAATGGTTTGTAAAATAGAGCTATAGGGTTGAATTTATAGGCAAAATGGTATTTTGCTTTGGAAGAAAAAGTTGTTTGATATAGGAAAATTGGATTGATTCTTGATTCATTTACACATTGAGTAGTTTGATATTTTGATCTCTATAGTAGGAGATATTCTAAGGAGATGAGCACCTTCCATGACCTAATTTGATTAGTTGGCAGTCCAAATTGAGGCTAGTGGGGAGGTTACCTAGGTAAGTAGCTAAAACATGTGATTTTTGCCTATTTAGAAGCCTATTTTAGATGTTTGAGCTATTTTAAGAGTTTAGGAAATTTTTGACTAGTTCTAGTGCTCTTGTCCCTCCTCTAGTGCTATTTTCCAAGCTCCAAAACTACTATCTAGGTTGTAATGCTCTTGTCCAGGCCTGTTGTCCTATACCTAGTAGTGTTGTCCTAGAGGCTAGATTTTTTGGGCTATTACTTAGTTTAGTTTCTATGTTTTTGCTTGGTTATTAATTTGGCATGATGAACTGATGTCTATGCTATTTTGTATGATTTTTTAAGGTGAGGTATGGATGAGGGAGTTATATAGAGGCTAGGTGATGGAAACACTAAGATTGTTACCTTTGTCAGTAGATGAGAGCATTATGATGGATAAAGCAAGACTAGGTCATGTGTGTGACTTAGGCATAGTGTAGTGGGATAGGTATCTGATTACCACCATATGTGAGATGGAATGTGGAAACATGTAATTTTTAGCTTCCTGATAGAGATATTACTATTAATTTAGAAGATGTGTGCCATATTCTCCATTTTTTGGTTAGTGGACATCAGGTGACATTATAGGATGATATGGGTACAAATGTTATTGATCATGCATCCTTGTATGTTATTGGTGTGCCCTCAAGCATACATAGGAGAGGTAGTGATAATGATGTATTATTATTCATTATTGTTTAGTAAAGTGTTCCACATATTTAGAAGTGGTTGTCTATGTTGTTGGCTTCATTTGTTGCTGTGGATAGGAGTGGGGTCTTGATTGTGTACATAATGCATAGGATCATGAGTAATATAGAGGTGTGTGGCACTATGTTCTCATGGTGTAGGACTATGCTTTCCCACTTATAAATTGACCTTTACAAGTTCACTTAGGAGGCATTCAGTGGTGGTGTGAGCATGGTTACTTTATTACATTATTGGGATTATAAGCATATAGTGGTTGTGCAGTAGATGGGATTACTGAGGGAGAGTTGGGAACCTTCATGACTATTTAGAGAGAGATGGATGAGTATGTTGTCTATCTGGTCTCCTGGTATAGATCACTATAGATGATTTTTAGATAGATTGGTGGCTTAGAATATCATATGAAGGCCTTATAGAGGATTCCCTAGTTGGCCCAAGGATGGAGTGTAGTTACAGTATATGAGGGTAAGTTGTTGGCTACATGACCACTAGGTTGGAGTGTATGAGCAATTTTAGTATGAGCACATGACTAGACAATTTAGGGTGTCATAAGATATGCCCCCTATAACATGGGTGTGGGTGAGGAGTGCATAATCACCAGTGAGGGTAGGAGCTTGTGAGAGGCCTACTAAAGCTGAGTTAGCACCATTACCTTTGGATGCATGAGACATGCTTATAGACATTCCTAATGTAGATGATGTTGTATGCATAGAGGCATATACCACATAATGGATGAAGCATTGATGGGCTCTGTTATATCCTATTGGTGAAGTGGATTCCATCGAGTATGAGGATCTTACACTAACTTAGATGATGAGAGGTAAATAATTATTATATGTAAATTGTGTACAAGTTTGTGCTTGTTTTAGCTTGTTTTGAAAGCATATGGATAACATAATGATTGTAATTTTACATGCAGGTGGAGTGGGAGGTGCTTAGGATTAAATACCTATTGGGGGAGGAGGTGGAGATGATGGGTTCTAAGAGACCATAATTGAGTCAACACTCTGAGAGATGACATGGCATGTTCCTGATGATGTGGTGGAAGAGGGTTTAATAGAGTGAGTGATATTTATAGCTGGTGCTTATGCTCATTTTTTTATATGGATGTTATAGCTATAGCTACATATGTTAGAGTAGAGAGAGAGAGAGAGAGAGAGAGAGAGAGAGAGAGAGAGAGAGAGAGAGAGAGAGAGAGAGAGAGAGAGAGAGAGAGAGAGAGAGAGAGAGAGAGAGAGAGAGAGAGAGAGAGAGAGAGAGAGAGAGAGAGAGAGAGATGAGCTAGGGGTTGATATAGATAGACATAGGATGCCTCTACCTAATTATGGATTGGTGAGTACATAGATTATGGATGAGTACATAGATCTTCAAAGGTGGTATGCAGACTTGCACGAGGAGTATGGTCAGTTACTGGAGTGATATAGTCATCACAAGAGGCATTGAAGGGCTTTAGGAGGTTTGGGGTCATCAAGTGTTAGAGTAGACTATGGGATTAGTACTAGAGGAGAGACTAAGATTGAGAGTGAGGGCATGATACCCATTCATGATTGATTGTATTTTATGTGATGTATACTCTTTGAAAACATTGTTATATATATATATATATATATAATATGGATAATGGTTTTTGGTTTTGACTCATGTGTACTGTGTTATGGGATTTGAAATATATTGTTATATTTATTAAAAGTGGTTGTTATATTTGCTATTGATATTGAGGTTGCATATGTTTGGTAAAATGGTACTTAGGATATGTGATTTTATTGTTCTGATAAGCATGATGCTGGGCTTGTATTTTGATATGTATGTAAGTAAAAAATTGTATTTTGTTTGTAACTATGTGTGAGAAAATTATTGGTTGGTTTTGTAATTGAGAAATTGTTTGGGATAAAGTGAGCTAGTTTGAGGTTGGTAAATTAGATTTGGTAAGATCTAGATGTTTGATAAGCTAGTTTTTGGCTATGGATAGTTATTGGGAGTTAGGAATATTAGTTGTTAGTATGTGGGGATGTAAGATAACATGTTGTGCATATTACTTCCCTAAGAGTGGCTAAAAAATACAAAGGCTAGCTAGACCTTTGGCTCCATTATTGCCCTATTAAGTGAAGCTATGAATTGATGATGGTATAAATGTGTGTCATATCACTCTATGTTGTATCACTATCTAAATATTATTGGCCAATTAAAAAAATTCTCATACTTCTCATGTTTTTCAGGAACATGATCTATATCTGATACTATCTATGATGAACTAACTATAACTATATGCAGATATTCTATAAAATGTAACTTTATTGGTCATGCAACTAAAACTATGTGTTGTGAAGAAGGCACATCTGTCCTTAATCATATACCCTATGACCTATACTAAGATGTGTATGACTGAGCCATATATTGAACTGAAGCTTAAACCTATGAAGAGGGATTATTTGATATCAATCATAGTGGATTGCTATGTGAGATAAGACCTATAAAATCTATCCATAGTGTATATTCTCATGAGTAGTATTCTATGATGTGGGTTCATTTAATATTATAAAATTTAACTTTATTAGTCATGCAACTAAAATTGTGTGTTGTGAAGAAGGCTCGTCTGTCCTTAATCATATACCCTATGGCCTCTACTAAGATGTGTATGACTAATCCATAAATTAAGCTGAAGCTAAAACCTATGATGAGGGATTATTTAATCTCAATCATAGTGGATTGCTACGTGAGATAGGACCTAGAAAATCTATCTATAGTGTATATTTATCATGAGTAGTACTCTATGATGGGGGTTCATTTAATCCTAACCATATCATATTTCTATGTGAGATAAAACCCAAAAAAATTGGCCATAGTGAATATTTCTCATGAGTAGTACTCTACTACGATACCTGTGACTCTACTAAATATATATATGGAACTGTACTATGTACTCATTAGAATACACTACTATATGTAAGTTGCTATCTTTCTACTAGTTTATAAACCTTCTAAATAGGTGGAATAGGATATCTCTTGTGAGGCTCTATCCTAGAACTCACATTTCTCTCATGATGAATGATTGATTATTTCTGTGAATGAATATCCTAGGATGACTCAGTCATGGGTGAATCAGGTTTATGATTCCATGGTGGAGGAGATATTAATGGACCTTGTATGAATGTTATGATTCCATTATCAACACATCTATTAATGAAAATCCTTGAGTCTATAACAATCATTATCTGTGTCCATAGATACAATGATAATTGCAAAAGGGCTAATGTGGCTATTTATGTAAGAGATGTGGATCTTGTCAATGAGTCAAAGGTAATATGATTAACCTCATATCTAAGAGTGATGTTAATATTATAGATGGGATATCATGATTTGAATCAAACTATAGATCATACTGTAGGTTATATTCTAGAGACTGGCTCTCTATTATTAACTGGTTGCTTTTCTAGTTGTGGTCTCCTATCTTGTTTAGGACATGGTGGATGTTGTGTGTTACGAGATGTAGATGTAGATACTAATATGAAATCTAGAGTAATTCTATCAACTAAATCTACCTCAATCAATCCTAATTGATTTTCCAAAGCTAGAACTCTATAGCATAAGTGCCTGAAAGAAAACTTTGTCTGATATAGTAGATGCTTGAGGAGAGGTTGGTGAAACCCATTAATAAAGATATGTTAAATCTTTAAATTTATTGGTTTTTATATCAACATTAACATGTGATACTTGAATAGTAAGATATAATCACAAAATGGCTCTAAATTATTATGATGTAAAGTTGAAAGTTTCTCATATGTAACATGAGGGCTGATGTTTGCTATGTAATATCTGAGAAATGCCTCTTCTGAGTCATCATATGTGTGAAAGGAACCAATGGGGAGTAGATGGAAAAATAATTATGTGCCTCCCCAACTAATTTTTTCTATAATAACTTGATAGAATCAAAGGACTTGCATAAGATGGCAAATCCTTTCAAAAGGCCTGAAGGTGTACGAATGGATCTCTAGTTCCATCAAAGTGAGGAAATGATGGTATCTAGAAATTCTTAGGTAATGAATATTTTATGATTTTATTTAGAAGTGGGTTACCATGTATATCATTGGCATCCATCCAAGACTCATAAGCCTTTTTTTCCAAGGTAAGGAGATGTACTTGGTGTTTTAATTCACCAACTACATGCATCAAAGAGAGAATCTCTTGGGATGGTACATTATCATCTTGAAGTGGTTCATTTAAGCATTGAATTTGATTGTTAATTTTAACCATGGGAATGCTAAATTTATAAATTGGATCATAAATAGGGTGTGTGCTCACTTGAACCTTGGGAGTAATGGTAACTTGGACCTTACTAGAGGGATGTGGGCTACCATTCTCTTTAGGTGAAGAGTGAGAGCTGGGTTCTAATGTAGTAAGGGGTGGCTTGGGAGATTAATTTATATCTTTAAGTTTTAGTGTATCACATTATAATTTAGTATAAGATGTGATATTATCATGAACATGTGCATTATTTGGAGTAGAATTATGCATAGAAGTAGAAACAACATTTAGAAGTGCATTATGGTTGAGAGGAGTGAGAGAAGAGTTAGAAACATGAGATCAATATTATTATTCACTATGTGCATAATAATCATCATTGTTCCATCCATTATCATCATTGGAATATTGTTCATAATCAATCTCATTTTAAAATTCATTTGGATGTTCACTATCATATTCATTATCACTTCCATCATTTCTAGGGAGAGGTGTAAGGGAAGAATTTAATTATTTTCTAGTATGCAATAAAGTATCATTTATCATGAGAAGTAAGACAAAGACATTTATCATTTAGATCTTCTTTTGACAAAGTAGAGTTAAGAACATGAGATGTATCAATTGAAGTATGCATTTATAATTTGATTCTATTGCATTTATATTGTTGTAATTTGAACATTGAAGTATCAAGAGAGAGAGATAGAGATTAGGTTCACATGGAAGAAAATTATCACCAACTATAGGTTCACTTCAAAGTGAATGATTGATTTGTTTATTTGGTGCATTGTGCATAGGAGAATGAGGTCAAAAGTATCTTTCCCATTATCAAAATTATTTTCTTTAGAAGAAGGAATAAAAGAGATAGGTTTGAGAGAAGATGATACATCTATTTGTGCTTCACTATCAATTTCACGTATATCATCATATTCCTCATTACAATAATAGTAATTATCTTCATTATAAATAAAATCATTTTCCACATTTTTAGATAATGTGAAATTTTGCAAATTTGTCCATTCATTGTCATAATTAGGAGAAAATTTTAAAAATTGATCTATGGGATGAGAGGGAAGAAGTGCCTTAGTGGCCATTTTATTTCTTCAACCAAAGAGAATATTGAAAAGTAATAATAATTAAATCAATGCAAAAATAACTATGAACATATAGATGTTAAAAATAATTTTTACCATCCAAACAATTTGCAAATATTCCAATGTATTTTTATAAAAATTGTAAGAGAGGAAAACTTGGGGTTTGAGGACCTAGTTTGTAAATCTAGGGTTTAGAGCTAGAGTTTTAGAATTTTTGAAAATTATGCAGTAATTTAAATTTTAAAAATAATTTAAAATAGAATAAATGCACAAAAATCAATAAAAAAATAACAGATTTGAAATAAAAAATTTTCACAAGAAAACTACTAATATTAAAATTTGGAAATTATTTTTGACAAGGTAAACAATTTTCGAAAATTCCAAAATATTTTTCTTAAATTTGCAAGGAAGGCTTGGAGTTTGAGGACCTAGTTTGGAAATCTAGAGTTTTGAGCTAGGGTTTTAGAATTTTTGAAAATTATGTCAATAATTTAAATTCTAAAAATAGTTTTGAATAGAATAAATGCACAAAAATTTATACAAAAAATAATAAATTTAAAATTAAATTTTTTCACAAAATATGAAGGAAAAACCCTAAGGGTACTTAGGGTTTTAGACTTGTTTGAATTAAGATGGGTTCACCAAATGTTTTATTATTTTTGGGAAACTAGTGTTTAGTTCCTAAATAATAAGGGGTCTAGAATAAGGGAAAAAATCTAGTTTAATAGGGTAAATTATATATTTTTATCAAGTAATTTACATGAGGAAGAGAAATAAACTTATCTAAAAATGGGTTTAAGTAGATGATTCAGGAGCTAGAAATTGAGATGCAGGACTCAGACACTATCTAGAATCTAGATCTAGCCTTCATTCTATGATTGGATATGAGAATAAAAAGTGGATAGGAGTGGCATCAATGCTTTAGTCCACCTCTACCTTTGTTATCTTACAGATCTAAGATTTATGGGTTTTATTCACCACCTCAATGTGAGCCTATGTATGAAATTTTAGAGGTTGGAAGTCAACAGAGCTCTCTATAGGTCTATTTCAATCTTCAAACTCTATATTCATCTACACATGCAAAATAAAATTACATCAAAATCAAAAGGGGGAAAAATTGGTTTAGGGGAAGATTGATCACACAATCTAAAAACCCCATGTTGTCCTAATCATTGCCTACATTAACCCTCAAGCTAGGGTATCAGATCCAATGTAGTTCTCACTTAGGGAATGGACATAATCAACATGTATGATATATGTAAGAATTAATTTTGCCTAGGCCCTTCCTTGATCAAGAATGCAAGTCTATGTGTGATTCAGAATGCTGAGCTATACTACTGACCAATTTTTATTATGTCTAATGTGGAAAGGTAGTAAGTGCTAGATATAAAATACCTTGTGGAGTCCTTTATATAAGAGACTCTTTATTTCAAATTTGAGATCTTTATTTTCATGTGGTCGACATTGGGAAACTTACAAACAAATATCATAAAGGGGATAAGACTCATTAAGTGAAAGAAACTAACCGTTGGAACTCAAAATGGTCCTAGACAAGAGTGTTAAAAATGGACACTAGTGGCACTGATGCTTTAGTCAAACCCCAACGCTCTTATCTTACAGTCTTGGAACCTAGGGGGATGGAAAGAGGACATAAAACCTAAACTAGCTAAGGTGGAATGACTATTTGAAAGGTTCAAAAAGATTGGGAATAGGAAAAAAGGTGGCTTAAACATAGAATAAGATGAAAATGAATAAAATAGAGGACATGGCCAAATGTGAACAAAGATCACATTCTCTAGTCAGAGTCTCCTATAAAAGGACTATGAAAAGACATGATATGATATTATAAATGAAGAAGATATCCTTTTTTAACTTGAGGTGGTTTCATTTCATGTTTTCACTTTAGATTATGAGAATGTGGAACATGGCTATCCATGTGAAAATAAGGAGTGTAAAGGCCTAAACAATGTAGATGTTACCATTACTAATATTTTAGTGTATATGTCTACTACTAAGGACCAAGCTATAAGGTTGTTGTTATCAAAATATCAAAAGGAAATATTTTTAAAGGAATAATAAAAGAAAAAATAGGTCAACATTACAATATTACTTACCCTGCATGATCCATTGTGAAAAAAATAAAAATACCCATGGACTCTAAAATTTGATGGATCTAATTCTAAGATAAGGTGTGGTTTTGGTATCGAGCACATTAACCAAAGGAGGTCATATTTGGTATCCTTTTGACTATAGTTTTCATGCCCAAATAATGTGGTTGGATATGAAGCACTAGTTCATGAACTCTAATTTTATTTTATAAATAAGATCAAGAATATCAAAGTGCTGGGATATTCACAACTTGTGATTGAACAAGTGAAGAACTAGTATTATTGTAATGAAAAAAATCTATCTAGGTATCTTAGTAGAGTATAGAATCTAATTGAAGAGTTTTATGGATTGAAAATTTAGACATTTCTTCATATAAGAAGCCACACTACAGATACATTGGTAAAAACTAAAAGCACCTTGGATCCAATCACCAAATCCAAGCTGAGGAGGTTCTCAATAGAGTTAGTCTTTACTCCATCCAGTCCTAAAAATAGAATGAAATTCCAAGTCTTCAATAACGATAAAAAAATCATCAACTTCATCACTAAAACATATGCATTTGTATCCCAGATCATAGATGAAGATGATAGAGAAGAGTTTGAACTCTATAAAGGAGTGATCAATATGAGAACCAATAATAGACTAAAAGCTATGTTCTCATTGGAGAATAAATTCCAAATGTGTTATCATGGTGAAAAGGATAAAACAACCCTTGTTAAAGGTATCCTCCATGATTGCTATAATCTAGATAATGTAAGTGAGCCAAAACATGTTCTCTTAGCCACAACTTACATCAACAGAGAGAAACAAGATTAACATAATCTTTAAAGGACTCAGAGATATGATTGTTGGAGCTACAAAGACTTGAAGTTTTCAACACATCCATCCTCACATGCACTATTCCCATCAATCCTGGTGTTAAAACATTTTTCCAAAGACAGAGACTATTCAATACATTATTGGAACATTTAATATTAAAAAAGTGTAGAAACTAATTTCAATAAAGATCATCTATCTTGTCAATAACTTCACTTAGGGGACTTATTTGGTGCTAGTTTTAAATAAGAGAAAATAAATCTAACTTTGTGTGTTCAGGAACCTGAATAAAGAATCAAAGAAGGATAATTACCCACTCCCTTCACTAGATGAAGTATTGTAGATATTAAATGGCTCCTAAATGATTCCATTATTAGATGGATACTTAGGCTATAATCAAGTGATGGTTGATTATGAATATAGAATCAAAATGACATTCATTATGAAATGGGGCACATTAGCATATAAAAGAATTCCATTTGGCCTGATCAATGCAGGTGTTGATTTATAATATGCAATGGACATTGCATTTAAATGTCTCATTTAAAAATACATCATAATATACATAGATGACTTAACTATTTTTTCTAAGGACTGAAATAATCATGTGAAGTATTTGAGAATGGTGTTATAGAGGTGTAGAGATAATGTATCTCCTTGAACCCTAAGAAATGCATATTCAGGGTGATTAAAGGAAAATTATTGGGTCATATCATCTTATAGAGGGGTATTTCTATAGACCTAGATTGATCTAAAGCAATATTAAAAATTCTATTGTATGTTATAAATAATAATTTTAAGTCATTCTTTGGAAAAATCAACTTTGTGAGGAAGTTCATTTTGGGCATCAAAAAGATAGTTCGACCACTAAACAAATGCTTAAGAAGGATGCAAAGGTTGAATGGAACCCTAAAGAACCAATTTTTTTTTTTTTGAGATTAGGAAATCAATTTTAAACACACTAAATCTTAACATTCTATAATACATGTAGCTATTCTAATTTTACTCCTTTACTTTAAAACATTCAAGTGTTTTAGTCCTACCTCAAAAAAGGAAATTTGGATATGAAATACCTTTCTCATTTATGATCTCCCCACTTAAAAAATGTTAAACTTAGATATTAAACCATTGAAAAACAAGATTTTTAACTAATCAAAGATACCAAGAAGTTCAGACACTACATCTTGCATAGCAAAGTGTTCCTCATTATGCCCAACCCAGTTGTTAAGGAAATGCTAATGAAAAATAATCTAAGTGAGTGATGCATGGAATGGATAACTAGTCTATAAGAATTTGATATAGAGATACAACCATTGAATATTGTGATAGGTCAAGGACTCATTAAGGTGATGACTAAGGTAGATCCATAAATTTTTTGCCAAAAATATGTAGTTCATAACATAACAAATGATGATTGGTATCAAGACGTAGTATATTACTTGTTGAACAATGCATGTCCAAATCATCTAAACTCTACCGAAAAGATAACATTATTCCTATAAAGTAAACATTTCATGATTAAATCAGGCCTATCATTTAGAAGGAAGTATGAATTCATATATTTGAGATTCCTAAATATATAAGAATTGATTTAAGTACTCAAATACTTCCATGGGATATATGGAAATGGCCATGATTCCAATAGTGCCACAGCCCATCAAATACTTAGAGCAAGCTATTACTAGTCACATCTATTTAAATATGTGCATACCCATGTCTACATCTATCATACCTACCAAGTTATTTCACATAGATAATTCAACCCATCCATGCCACTACAACCATTCATAGAGGTTCGAGTATTTTAAAAGTGGGGATTGGACTTTGTGGGATCCATCAATGCTAATTCTTATCTGGACATAAGTTTATCCTCAAAATAAATAAATAATAAAATCATTAGATATAAGCCCAAACATTAAAAAATTAGACAATTAATGTGGTGATCAACTTCCTTAAGGAGCATATCATCAATAGGTTTGGATTGCCATTTATTCTAGTATGTGACAATGACCCTACTTTCTCCTCATTGTAATTCTTTGAATGGGCCTAAAATAATTAGGTATCTATCAAATTATCATCCAACTAATATCCAAAAGTTAATGGGTCATCTGAATCAACAAATAAGAACTTGATATATGTAATCAATAAGGTATTTTGAAAATAATCCTAGGGACCAACATAACATTTTGAAATTTGCATTATGGTCTGACAGGACTAGAATTAAGTATTTTCTGGGTAATTCCCCATATCATCTAGTGTATGGCCAAGATCCTATCTTAACTATAAATATGATAATATTTACCTTAAAATTCATGAGAGATTACATGGGAGTTGATGACAAAATAAAATCTCATCTCCTAAACTAGATTCAATTGGAAGAAAAGCATGATGTAGCCTTGTTGCATTTTAGTAGACATCAAGGGGTTTTCAAACATTAGTTTGATAAGTGAACCAATGTGAAGGTATTTTGATTCTCTAATTTAGTCCTCCTTTGGGACAACACTCATGAAAATAAGGGACAACATGACAAGTTTGATTCTCTATGGTTGGGTCCTTATTAAATTGTTGAAATCTTGCATGAGAATGCTTTCCACCAAAGCTATATAACTGGTAAAGATGTCACATTACCTGTCAATGGACAATTCCTCAATCATTACTTATAGGCTTGAGTCAACATGGTGTAATATTTTAAATAACCTTCTTTTGATTTCTTGTTTTTTCCCTTTGTACTTCTATTTATTTTTTCTTTTCCTACTTTTATTATTAGTTTAGGTTGCTTTTTAGCTTTTCTTGATTTTTGCTATCAGTTTATCTTTGTTATTGTCCCTTTTTAGTCTATCCCATCTATTTTTCCTTGTGGGTTATCATGATAATAAATGATTGAAGGAATATCTTTATATAGATAACATGGAGGACATTCTATGCTTAAATATTTTGAGCATCCCCTATCTCAATATTTTATTTCCAAGTCAGTTTCAAAGGCCTAGGCTATTATGTGCATTTTGAGTTGGCTTATATTATGATGAGTTTGGGTGAAATCATTTGAACCACTGCAGATAATTCTCTCAAAACCATTCATAAAAATCACTTTAATGATTCTAAATTTACTTGGATGAAACTATTGAAACCAAGGCATGAGAATGAAAAATATATAATTTTGCCTTTCATTTGCCATGGTGATCCCCAACCTAGAATTGAGATGCTAAATAAAAAATAAGTGTGAAATAAAAGAAAGAAAATCTACTATCTAAAAACATAATTTATGGGTGATTCAAGGAACCTCTATAGGGGATATGGATGCCTAGATGAAAGTAGATCAAGACTTTGAGTGGGATCAAATATAATTCCATTAGAGCTATGGATGCTTGGCTAGAAACATAGTAATGCTCAGGTATTCATTACGAGGTAAAAATCAATAGCTTGATGACTTCAATTGCAGTAAATAGTATTTATGAATTTTAAAAGAGGAATGGATACATCAACACACATTGATCAATTAGAATATCTAATTTTGTTATTTAATATTTCCATTCTTATCTTTGCATGAGTTGTTTCATGTTCTAGCCATTATGTTAAGCCATAGATTCTAAGTTGAGGGTATTTTTTTTAATTCCAAAACACTCATACTTATTTTCCACTAGAGTTATTATTTATTATTACTTGAAAAACACATGCTAATTTCATCATGAAATCATGGAACCTCTTCTTGATTTGGAATATTGTATTTTACTTATTGAGGTTTGTGTCCTAGATTTATTTTCATTAGTTGTTATTTGAGAGAAGGTTGTAGGATGTGAAGTCTAAATTAGAAGTTTACTTCATAATTTTACCAAGCCCAAATGAGAGAACCTTTATTGTAAATGCTTGGTCTAAAAATTACATCTAATTCTTATTTGGTTTATATGTCTAATTTGCCTAAGTCTAAAAAAGGTCTTGATTACTTTGAGTCATATTATGAATCATTTTGGGACAAATTTAACTTAGACTCAAGAAAATCATCTGACTAATTTTCAAAGTTTTTGCACCCTTGCCTTAGAAATTTAGTCTATTATTTCTTACTTTTGAGTTGGATTGAGTAAATGTTTCCATTAATTCACTTTAAAATGTGGACACTTTAAGTAATTTTAGATCAAATCGGCTACAAATTTATAAAATGGGACTACTTATTTCTACTAAGTTTGTCTCTCTTTAGTCCATTTATGCTTCTAATCAAGTTAAAAAGGCTAAGTACTTGTGCGGTTTTATGTTTTTACTTAATTATTTTATAATAAATAGGTCAAAATAAGCCCATGTTTAAAAAATGGGAATTTCAGTTGATTTATTGTTTCCCTTTTATCTTTCTTTTGTCTTCTTACTAGCCATTTTTGTTCAATTGTAAAAGTTAAAGGCCAATAATTACCTTTCTTTTTTCACAGACTAATGGTTGCTTCTTTTATAGAAAACCTAAGATGAGTGAGGGGTTTATACTTGTCACTCACTTTATTCCTAATGAGATTTTGAGACTTAGTCTATTTTCTAGAGTCCTTGACCACTTGGGTGTTCATGATGTTGCCAGTTGTCATAATCCAATTTTTTCACTTTATCAAGATGCCTTGATTATTGGGCCTTACCTCCAAGATCTTGGATGAATAAGATGACACCATATGGTGAATTCATAATTCTCCATATCCTCAAGATAGTTATTTCACTTTAGGATTGCAAAAATAACCTAGATAATAAATATGATTCCATGTGACATGATCCTACTTCCTAACAACCATAAGATGATTTGTGAACCTTAAGCATATAGTGAGGCCTAATACAAGTGGTATGATGCCACTTATCAAGATATAATATACCTATTATAGTCATTACCTCATAATTTTTTATCCCAAGTCCTCTAGTTCTCAGATGAATAAGATGACACCACATGGTGAAATATCACTTTGCTATGAGCAAAAGATGATCTATGTAGTTTTAATAATAACTGAGCTCATGAATGAATGGGGTGATGCCATGTAGAAACATCCAACTTCAACCTAGCACAATGATGGAGATATATGGTGATATCATCCTTTATCATAACTCTATATAGTTTTATACACAAATATCAAGTCATCAGAGGCTAGATAGTTTGGATGATATCACATGTTAAGATATCAAGGCCCCAAACTAGTTTGTGTAGTCACATAAGACCAACATAGCCCTATATGATAGATATTATGACATGTGGAGAGATCTAAATACACTATAGTCAAGGAATTTTCAAAGGATATGGGGCCCTCAAATGAATAAAGTGTGAATGAGGGGTTATCACATAGTATATCCCTAGCACATAAAGACACATCAGAATCTCTGAGTAGTGAGAAGTGGCCATGTGGAATGACTTTATCAAGGAATATACTTAGACCTCCATGATAATAATGTGGGATTATATTTCATGACCATTATATCCCTTCAAGGCCATCAATATCTATAAATTGGACTGTAGGTTTAATTAGATCTATAAAATTGAGTAATAACTTGTCTCCTAGTAACAAAGGGATCATGGGATGCAAAATCGTAAGTAAATAAAATAGTGTCATTGACCAAGTAATGGCATACACATTCTGATTAAAAAAAGAGACACATGAGATGGATTGTTCCTTAAATGAGGCATGGCCTATGATTGCCTAAGATGTGGCCAAATGGCAATCCTAATAAGATCTTAACTATAATACCCAAAACTTTGGTCCCAAAACTCATGTATTTTTTTTAAATGCACACAATCATTGCAAGCCAAGGGATGATGAAAGTAGAAGAGTAAATGAATCCTGACAATAACTAGAGCACAATCCATGATACTGATAACATATTTCTTGTTAGAAGTATCACATTTGATTAAAAACAATTCTCATTTCAAAACTAGGACAATAAAGTGATTACAATTCATTTCAAACCAATTATCTCATAGTGGATTGGTGATGAAAAGTAGGGGTTCTAAACTTAGTATAAGAAACACTAATCTCATTCATATAAATAAAAGACATGACTATGTTGGAAAAGATCTCACTAGATGTCAATGAGAAAACTTACCAGGCCAAGTGTAGTAAATCAAGTCTCAAAAATAACTTTCCTTGTTAAATAGAAGGGAAGTTATATTATGAGGACCCTTGAATTTTGAGAGAATAAAAGTGATTTACTATTTTTGAAATTTAGTTGTAAAATAAAGGGTAGACTCGTACCAACTAAAGATCTATTAAGAAGGGAATATAAAAGTTAAGCTAGGGGGAAATAATTACGTAATTGAACCAAAAACTAGGTATAGTTTATTTTTCCATAATACTTATATATACCTTTATCACATCTTGTTATTTTAGCACATTGTTAACCTCCATATCAAAATTCTATCCATTACATGTGTGAACTCATTATTACAATAATTAACTTCACATACAAATAATTGTTATTATTATTTTCATATAATGATACATCCCTTATAATTGGTTGAATTCACTTGTATAAATTAATTACTATGTGTAATTATCTCCTAACCTAATTCTTATATTTTGTGGATTTCATATTCTTTAATCCAACCCTTGCTATTAGGTCCATCAATATATGATTTATATTTATGTTAATTTTGTTGGGTTACTACTACCTATTTATTTTAATCCTTATACCTCCTTATCAACCCCTCCATTTTCATGCATTAATAACTTATTATCACACTAATAAAATGTAGTTTTACTAATGCCAACTTACTAAGAGGGTATCTTCATTCACTCTAAGAGTTCCTAAGAACACTAGTTAATAAAACTTATTCTACTAATTTAATGTAATTTTAAAAAATCACATTTTTAAAAACATGAATATCTCATTTCCCATAAACACCATTACATTAATTAATTTCCTTTAGATTTTATACTTATTAACCATTACTTGATGCTAGTTTCTCATCTCAACCCTTCTAGTGACATGAGTAACTAAGCACCTGGTCCACATCAGTCTTCCATATTACCATTTTTCATCCATTTGACTATAAACTTAATACACATAAATTTCTCTTAATTAGTATATTAACAAAATGAACACTATTTTCAACTATAGCCTCTAATTTTACCAATTTGAATTAGGTTGGTAAGGTTAAATCATAGTATTTTAATAAGAATTGAGTCCAATTATAGTAAGGAAAAATTAATACTTTATCTCCTAAATTAAAGTATGAATTTGTTATGATAACTTATATTAAACCATGATTATTCAAATCATAAGAATTACTAAATATCACAACAATTAACATCGTTCAAAATAAAGAGAATACTAAGGTAAATGCTTGATTTGATGCAAGATAGAATTTAATATTTATAACATTATTGAGAAACCTAGTGTTTTAAGAAGAAAAGCATTATATTTTCTTAATCATAGCATTCTACATATTAAGACAATCTATCATTTATAATTCATAGGTTATACTAATATGAACTATTTAAATACCCATAATTTCAAATTTGCAATGAATATAGGTTAAGAAATCTAAAATTAAACTAAGGATAACATTTAATTTTTTTTCCACAAGAGGGATAAAGACATTTTAACCACAGTTAAATACTAAATAACAATCTAATTTACCAACAATAATAAGATTTATTTATTGATAATTGTTAACTAGGATTTCCTCCATTAAGAGAGAAAAAACATATTTTTTCAATTATGGACATGGTACTGATAATCAATATTTGAATCCTAAACACTCTTCATATGGAATAAATTACTCTATATAGCTTAATTTACCCAATGGATTTTATTTCCATCATTATCTACACAATAAACAAGTGTGTCAACGGTAAGCTAGAAAATAAGTCTATCATAATCTTTGAATGTTATTTACATTGAGCATCTCAATCAAGATATAATCAATGTCCTAGAAAAATATTATATTTTAAAATACTAACATACTAATTAACCAAAATAATCATGAATAAGCATATTTAAAGCAATGGCTTATGTTTCAGTGTCCCACATGATTGTATTTCTGTAACTACAAAATAAAGATTGATCAAACTTGATCTTTGATTTACTAATGCAAAAATATCATCTAGAACTAAAATTTCCATAACATAATGGATTACTTAATTAGATGATTGAATCCCCCATGCTATCTTATAACATTCACAATCTCACCATATTAACCTCCTTCTTTTTGTAATACCTGAAAGGTGGAATAATCATTTTCTATTACCCAATCCCATTTCAATCAAATGAGTAAAATTTCAAAGATGACATAGAACTTAATCACTAACAATCTTTACTATCAACTATACAATTCTAGATTACATATTTTAAAAAATAGACCCATGAATGAGGTTCTTCCATAAAATTAAAACCAAATAGAATAACCTATAATTTCATTCTAAATTAAATGAAAATAAAATTACATCCAAAACTCCTATGAACATGGAAGCAAATAAAGCATGTCCATGTATTTTATTACTTATCATTTTAAGAGATCATTTAATTTTCTTTTTTTAATACTTGTTTTGTTAGCATAAAAGATGGTCTATTTCATATACCAAAAATCAATCCTATTGGGCATAGTAAGAAAAGAATAATTGCTTTATACCACTACTCTAACCATTAATTAGTAGGTGAATCTAACATCGTTACATAGAGAAAAAGAGTAGCTTGTTCTCTCACACATTGGGTGGAATGTATAAGTAAGTCAGAGTACAATAGTAAGAATATATATATATATATATATATATATACACCTCAATGAATAAGTATACTAATAAAGTGCTAAAAATGCTTGACCCCAATACAACCTATAATAAGATAATATGTGGCTACTCATCTTCATCCATCCTAATAGGTGAAGCGCTATAGCCAAAGGGCATAGAGAAAAAAATCTGACAAGATCTCATGTTTTTCATAAGGACAAACCTCTTGTGAATTCGAGATGGGGTGATAATAACTATGCAAAATTAAAATATATGCATAGCCATGGAAGGAAATAAGGTGTAGGAGTGAATTCTTCTCTACCCTACCACTTAGACTTATAAATGTGGATTCAGAAAGGAGTTATATGTTGCCTTTAAGAGGGGACACAACTAGTCTAATGGATGTGTAGAGGAGGATGATCATGCCACTTATAGCTCAATCATATGACATCAATATTATAAAACAAAAAAAAACAAGATACTATTGTTAATAAAGGGGTATAAACACCCAATAAAATTATACGTTGACAACTTAATATATTTCTCAAGTTTTATTTTTATTATTAATATTATTTTATAGTAAAAAACCACCATGGACCAATTACCATAATTAAGAGGTAGATAAGACATAACATGAATAAATTATGGTGGAGATCACTTGCTTGATGTTATGGGATGCCCTCCTACTACTACTCACTTCAACTCTTCCTCCCTACTGCTTCCAACTTGCTCACCTCTAAAATTTTCCTTCTCTTCTCCAATGACCTCCATGCACTTAACTCCACCGAACTCTTAAGGTCCATTTTCCTCTAACTAGGAGGGTTTGGTGGAAAAAAAGGCATTAAGAGATGGGGTGTTTCCCTCACCATACTCCAAGTCAAAATATTAAATTAAATGCTACAAGTATTCCTTCCTTATCCTTTATGCCATTTGAATAATCAAAAACCACCTTGATCAATTAAATTGCGATTGGATAGACACATATATCTCCACCTAGGTGCCCTGATTTCAAATTTATATATGTATATTTTTTAAATAAATTGATAAAACATAACTCAGAAATCCAAATTTATGATAATTTTGAAAATTATCTATGGTGATTTCATAGAGTGTGGGAGGTCCCTAGTATCATAAATATGTTTCAAAAAAATGTGCCCTTGGTAAAATATAGCCCAAGCCAAGTCAAACACAATACCATACCTGAATTTTATCTTTGCCAAAAGAATTAATCACTAACCATGATCCAAATTATAATCTTGGACCTTGTAAGTAACAATATTTAGTTATAATATAAAACCTCATTAAGACTAAGTTATTTGACCATAGGAATGGATAAATATAATGTTTAATCAATATCAACATATGCATGATTGAATAATAGGGAAAAATAGTAACAATTAATCACTGGTCAATGATGGCCTCTCAACAAGATTATTCATCGTAGCGATTTGACACAAAGGTTTTTATAATTAGGGCTTAATAGAATATTGAAATCATTAATATAATCATACTTAAATCTAATCCTAGTCAAGTTGGTCAAAGTGTTAACCAAAAAGGTTAAACTTAAATAAAATAGTGCATTAATGAAAATATTGTATAATCAATCAAGTTAGTTTAAAACATTAGTATGGATGAAAAAAGTTCCTCGAATAAAAGAAACCCATCTTAGAGTGATAATGAAGTATACACTAAAAATTTCTAAAATAGTGCACTAAACTACCAAAATTTCAAGCTATGACTGGTATGAAAGACAAGCCTATCTCAACTTTGAGGTCCATAACTACTTTTACAAGTCCAAGTCATTCCTAGTAACCCTATTATCTCACATATATGATCATTATTGAAGTGTTATGGTAATCATTAAGGCCATTATGTTGGCCTTAGTTATTCATTAGGGTGAGTTTAGAAAGATGTTTAAACCCCACAATAAACCTATTACTACATTTACCTCAAAATTCATCATATGATATTAAAAAAATAAGAAACTATAATTCTGATGAAAGCCTAAAAATTATTTGTTCAAATATGCAAACCACCAATGTCAACTGATTTAAGGGGTTGATATACTTATTAAGAATACTTACTCATATATCTCCTATATTGGATTCAAAATCCTTTGTATTTTGAAATTAATGTGATAATGAAAGTCAACAAATAGTTTAGGATTGAAGCAATGCTCAGTGATAATTAGCAATGAGATTACTCACAAGATAAAATCATGATAGATAAAACATGCATCAACTACCAGGAAGGGGATGAAACTACTTAAGGATAAACAACTAATCATGGGGGGTGGGGTGGTTTATATTATCCCCCTCTTAATAATAAAATCATCCTCAATACATCACACACTCATGAAGTGGATTCCACAACATTAATAGATGTAAGCCCCCAGTAAGCACCACACCAAGTATCTTAGTACATAGACCGCTAATTCCTAGAAGGGTCATAATGGATAGAACAAGAATATGATATTCAAATTATAAAAATGTTTAAATACCAGATATCAATCAGCCATATAATCATGCTAATAATATCTATGTCATCCCAAGATGAACAAGAAATATGGTGGAAAACATAAATCCATGGAAAACATACCACATGAAGAATAGTGTTATTCCTTAACAACATGTTGTCATACCAAGAATGTTGAACAAGATGGAACCTAATTATTGCATCGAGTCATAATGTCTACTAATTCCCATTTACTAATCTCATAAGGCACCAAAAAAAATGTAGAACCTTGAATATGATCAAATAAGGAAACAAAACATCCCAAGGTAAATCATGATATCACACACATCTACCCCCAACACACTGAAAACCAAAATCCAATGACATGAGCATGATAGATCTATTATCCATCTAGTGTCTAATTATACTAAGAGAATAATGAAGAACACCAATCATGGAAAAATTACCCTGATAAGATAAGTATCTAGCCATAGTAATAATGTTTGGAGTAAATTGAATAATTTTGAGACAAACCGTTAACCAAAGAATATTGTTATGATGTACCCTCTGAACCCAAATATCATAACTAAATAATTTTCATATATCATATTCACTACTAATTAATTTAATGAATTGTCAATATCGCTAACCAAGAGTATACTTACTGATCCACCATAAGATAACATTGCATCCATTATGTAACAAGCAATGATGAAAATGACTACCAATTCATATAAGAAAGCATATAATGCTGGAATATTATCAAGAACACTCTAGTGTGCAAAGAATAATAGTCCCCATCAACTACATCATCAAAAACATATCACCAAACCTCTTTATACCTCCCAAAACTACTTAGACCTCCCAAATCCTCCTTAAACCTCCCAAATAAATGGTCATAATATATATATATATATATATATATATATATATATATATATATATATATATATATATATATATATATATATATATATATATATATATATATATATATATAATCAACACTAAGTCTGGTGGTTGGGAAGGATGGTGTCATGAACCTATCTCACATATGTTCCCATCTTAACCCAATATCTTTTTCAAGCTACTTCTTCTCCCCCCACATAGCACACACTGCACACATTACAACATATATAGATAACACATGAACCACCATTCACAAAAATCTAAAATACCATAATAATTTTGAAAGATCAAAAGTCAAAATAATCAATTTAAGATCCAATAAGCCAATGAAACCAACAAAAAATTAGAAAGTCATTAATAAAATTCAAAAGAAGTTAGCACCAATAAACAAAACAAGTCCAATTTATAATTATCAAGTCATCAAAATGAATAAAATTAAATTAGATCACAATAAAATTAAATCCATCTACTTTAAGTTCAATTAAAATAACTAATAAATGTTCAAAACTTTATAAGAATCATTAAATACAAATTCAAGTTCAAGGACTAGTCCTGGTTTTCAAAGTAAAACCAAAAACATCACATTACTCAAACTATGTGACTATAAAATTCACCCAAAGGGAAAAAGAATCAATGAAATTCAATCACCTCCCAAATGTAAGAGAAAAAAATCAATTTAACTACCTCCCTAAGGTAGGATAAAATATCACATCATCCTCTATATACCTCCCAAAAGAATAACATAATTACCTCCTAAAGGTAATAAGTAAGACTTGACTACCTCTCAGAGGTAGGAGAAAAAAGAACAAAAATAATCCTCCTATGCCTCCTACTAACAAGTGATGATGTAATTATATATAAATAGACCAAGTGTAAATCTCATTCCTGGTACCCAATGCCAAAAGTACCCCAAGAAATATATCAACTATCTCAAAGTTTCTAAATCAGCTGATATACAAGTATCTCATCAATAATACATCATTTTTTATTGTTACACTTAACTCAAATTATTTTCTATATGTTCAATCTTGGTTGTATTTTTATAATGAAAATTAATAATATGTGTCGATTATTCTCATGTAATATCACTAATGTAAATATCTTGGTAGTTGCACTATCACCATTGATTCACAAGGATATATTATTATTCAATCTTAATTATCATGTCCAAAGTAGATTAATAATATATTTTATAGAAACTAAAATTTCACTTACAAGCATTATGCCATGATAAAATGATCACCCAAGTGAACCATAATCATAACACAAGCGGTCATCTCAAGAGAGAACTAAACAATTTACTAATTCTATCAGAAGTAGTAAAGTATATTCATTCTTCATAAAGAAGAGGTAGACACAAAAGTAATCTATCAAGACCCTAATTTCACACTTAATCTTGAGTCACTTAAGGTTAAAATCAAGGTTCAAACTACTTAACTCAAGGATAAGGTTAGAACTTACAACACTCTTGTTCTAAACATAATGCATCCAAACCATACTAGGTACCATCTAGTTATATAACAAACATAATACACAAGGTTATTAACACACTAGGATTAACTAAATTCCACAACTATAACATAATATTAAAAATCCTCTTTATAATTTCATGGCTTATGCTTAACCAAGATGAACAATAAAATGATAATTAGATCACACTAACTTAGAACTACCACTACTAATAGTTTGATTTAAAAACAATCAATTTTATCATATTTTTTAACTATATACACATTTCATTATTAGAGTCATATTCACTCAATGAACTAATCCATTATCATAATAATTATATGGGGAATAGATTAAAATAAGTATTTACCATGCACAAACATATATACATATAAATTTTCTCCACATATAGTTATTTTCTACTAAGGAATAGCAAACTCATCAACATAAGCATCCACTAACAAGACACAAGAGCAATACAAAAAACCAAAAAAATTCATCACTTTATCCATTTCAGGGTCTAATGGTCCATGGTGACTAGATAATCCACTATAATAGAAAGTAAATAACAAGTGGGTTATCTCTAATAGGATGCTCCCATCCACCAATGGATAAAATCCTACAACTAGAATTTAGTGATTCCCAATGTATTCCATGCCTAGAACTATGCCCAATCACACCGTGTCATTCCACATGTACACACGTGAGTAAAAGTTAAAGAATAAATGTAGTGAAACACCAAGAATCTAGAACTCATAGTGTTTAACCATGATTTGATACCAAAATTTAATGCCCAAAATTTTGGTCCCAAAACTCATGTATTTGTTTTAAAAAAAATGCACACAATAATCGTAAGCCAAGGGATACTTAAAGTAGAATAGGAAATGATTCCTGAAAACAACTAGATCATAATACATGATAGTGATAATGACTTTATATTTATAAGTTTCACATCTTATTGAAAATAATTCTCATTTCTAAATTAGGACAATAAATTGATTACAAGTTATTTCAAAGCAATTATCTCGTAGTGGATTAGTGATAAAAAGTATGGGTTATAACCTTAGCATAAGAAACACTAATTTCATTCATATGAATAAAAGGCATGACTAAGTTGGAAAAACTCTCACTAGATGTCAATGAGAAAACTTACCAGGCCAAGTGTAATAAATCAGGTCTCAAAAATAACTTTCTTTGTTAAATGTAAGGGAAGTTCAATTACGAGGACCCTTGAATATTGAGAGAATAAAAAGGGATTTATTGTTTTTAAAATCTAGCTATAAAATAAAAGGTAGACTCCCACCAACTAAAGAGATATTATGAAGGGAATATAAAAGTTAAAACCAGGGGGAAACAACTACACAATTAAACCAAGAACCAAACATAGTTTATTTTTCCATAATACTTATATATACCTTTAGCCCATCTTGTTATTTTAGCACATTGTTGAAGTAACCTAAATATCACAAGTCCAATCGCTACATGTGTGAACTCATTATTGTAATAACTAACTTCACATATAAATACTAATTATTATTTTCATATAATGATACATCCTATGTAATTGGTCAACTTTACCTATATACATTTATTATTATGTGCAATTCTCTCCTACCCTAATTCTTATCTTTTGTGGATCTCATATATCCTAAATCTGACCCTTGTTATTAGGTCCATCACTACATGATTTATATTTATGTAAAATGTTTTAGCTACTACTACCTATT
>JARHVA010005056.1:675000-887500 GCA_037957365.1 Torreya grandis | reverse complement strand
TGAAGTTAATGTTCATGATTTTTTCATGTATATGGTGATTATTTTCCTCTTCCTTCATATTCAATTTTTCCTCAGACCTTATCACCATCTTTGTTCATGATTGTTCGAATACTAGTCATACAAGAGAATGGTTTTATGAAATTTGTCTAATTAAATTAAAAAAAATTATCTTCATTAAAAATAGGCTTAATTATCTTTCTTTCCACCCTTTATCTTTTAATATTTCTTTTAAAACTTGCTAACTTAATTTTAGAGTAGTCTAATATGTAATTAGTGCTTAAAAGTTTCATTTAGATTTCATGAACTCTATTTGTCTCCTTTAATGCATTGTTGAATCTAGTAGGTTAAAGGCAAGTGATAAATAATGAGGATTTAATTTATAAATATGAATGAGTTGATTCATTCCTAGTCTAAGTTTATTTCATAATTCTTGAAGTGCATTCTAAATGGGCCCCTTTATGGAAAATCTTGCATCGACCAAATAAGGTATCTAGTTTTACATGACCTAGAAGATGTAGACCTTGGGGAAGTTGATAAGCCTTCCTTTTAGAAGAGGTGGAGGGGGATCTGTTGAGGTCAACATACCCCCATTTTTGAAAAATAGGGAACCTTTTTGTAATTTTAAACCTTAACATTAAAAACTTGACATGTTTTGTAGATTATTTGTATTTTGAGATCATCCATGCTTGATAAGGGTGGCCTTTTTATGATCCTACTCTAACTTCACTTAATGTTACTAATAGTAGATCTTCATGTTTCAGTTATAGGTTTCGTGGGACCCTCATTGAATGGATTACACCTAGATTTTATAGATTAGTCCTCATTTAGGATTTTTCTAGCCTTTCTTCTATAAGAAATCAAGATCAAATCCACATTCTGAACATCTTGAAACCCTCCTTCAAAAACCCTTGCTTAGATACTTTAATTTAAATTTAAATTTCATGGGAGAAAAATTGGTGGGAACAATTTGAAAGATGCAATGTACTAAGTTTAATTTTTATGCTAAGACTTAATCATGTTTTTAAAACATGACCAAGCCCTAGCCTAAAATTCATGTTTTGTCCCTTTATATTTCACCTTCCTTTATTCCCTTTTAAAGCTAGGGCAAAATTTCATGTTGTAGGGTCCTTTAATTTCCTAGATCAACCTCAATTTATGTTTCATAGTACCTTTTGGTATTTAGCATAACATCTTAGTCCTAAGGCCTTGTTTAGGTTTCCAACATAAACAAGACCTTGTCCCTAAGACTTTAGCCCAAGTCTTTACATTGTCCTGATCTCTAACTTAAATATCTTGCTTCTTTGTAAGATCTATGGTTCACACTTCAAAAATTAAATTTGATCAAATGAAGTGAAAATGACCCAAGACAAAAGGGCTTTGATCTATCAAGCCAATCTTGCTTCATAACTTAGATCACAATCAATAACTTATAGTAACTCATATAAAGATGAATGTTCTGTAGACTCTTCATAGGGTTTATAGAGTGAAAGGTCTAAACCTTACAGAGTCATGATGAGGCACTCTCATATTTGAACCCAATATCAAAAAGAAATTGAAATAAGATCTTACAGACCAATATCATGTTGTCTATTTAGATCATGATCTATGGTTAATGCTTGCTCACAAGCGAGATCTGATGGAATGTATTAAACTCAAAACTTCTCTAGGACCAACTAAGTCTAGGACTTAAATTTTTCACTCTTGTACCCATCATTTGATGACTACAAGCCCATCACTAACACCCATGAGGCTGTAAAATTTCATCCCCATATGAAAATTTATTAGATCTTAATTTTGATGTTCACATGAATGTCATTGATGTCTAGGTGGCCATCATTAACATCTGTGAGACTGTCAAAAAAATATAGCTCAAGAGTCAATTTCACATAGGATATAAATGCACATAAGTCTTTCATTTCAATGTCAAAATTGGTCTTCTATATATTAATCTATTTTATTTGAAGCCATGTCTAGACTCAAAGATCCTTATAACTAGGTTTAGATTTGCATAAGCTAAGCTTGAATATCATGCTAGAATATAGTCATGTTTTTAAACATTGACCCAAACCTTAGTCTATGTATGCCCCATGGTATTTTGAGAATAATGGGATTAGTTTAATGAAAGGTCACATTACCTTAAAACTTAGTTTTAAAATTTTAATCTAAAGTTTTAACATGTTTATTAACACAATAAAACCCTAGATTAAAACATTGCATTAAATCCTTTTGATATTCAAGACCCATTTTAAATATGTTTTTAACATAGCCTAAAAAAATTTGGTCTAAATTTTGTTTCATGTTTATTAACACAAAATAGAACTATAACCTTATGTATTCATCCTAATTTCATTAGTAGTCCTGATGTTGATTAAAGTTTGTGTACATTTGTAAGAGCTATGTTTCATGTTTCATCGGGCAATGAAGATCAGATGGCATGAAATCAAGATGGAATTTTAAATAATGTTCCACATTACGATGAAATTGACACATGGTAAAATCAAGCTAACATGCAAACTAACAATGTGCAAAGATCTGAAGGCCCATGGAACTACCAAGTAGCATGACTGTGAACCCTGATGCAGATAAGGACCAATAGTGTGTAAGTCTTAGGATTGCAATCAATAACCCATGTTGATCCACGCATGAAGATTAGATGACATGAAATGAATGGATGATTTTAAAAGGAAATGGATATTTATTTAAATACATTATGAAAAGTTCCATGAAAATTTCTAGTAGGATGCCACATAGATGCTACATGAGCACAAAATGATAAAACTAGAGATTTTGTAGGCTTGAAATGGCAAACATATAAATTCAAAGGTCTAAATCAAATCCAAAGCATGAATTAACCTAAGTCCAAGTAAACTATCACCATTGAAGGTATAAAAAATCCCTAACCTCTACTTAAATCCCTAATTCAATCCTGGATAAACCATAATTGAACCAGAAAGAACCCTATTAACATTTAAGCGAGTGTAAACTAACCTAAAGATAATTTGTAGACTATTACTAAACAATTTTCAAAATTCATAGTCAAAAAAGCTTAAAAATAGAGTAGATAAGACATAAAGTTGTACTTGACCTCAGACATGGATGGAAGAGTTTTCAAAGATACTATATTGGATTCAATAACATTGAATATTAGGGATAACAATTGGTCCAAGCTCTGTTGGGCCATTAAAGAGTTGCAAGACATCACTAAGGAGGATGAAAACATTACTACAGTCTACCATAATTATTATGACATAGTCTCTATCTAGATGGCCAACCTTCATCATGTAATAATAAAACCTAAGGTACTTTAGAGTATCAATTTTATTGCTCCCATTTTTAAGGATTGTAGACTTGATCAAGACATGATCATTCATGATTGTAATTTTAAGAAGGTCACTTATAATTACCCTATGTCCTTTGAGATTTATTACAAAATCCCTATTCATTAGGTGGAATTTACCATAATTAAGTAATGGTCCAACCAGAATGACTTGAAGGCCACCTTAGTCCCATAACTATATTTAGGAGCCCAAGTATTTTCTAACCTGATTGGAAAAATTCCTATCACCTAATTTAGGGTGGGAATTATAATGATCATGAATTTACTAAATAAACTCTTTGGGGCCCCTTCCACCACTTATGTTAGCAAACTATGGGTCCATTACATATACTTCATGGTCAAGAAAGAACTCACCCTTCCTATTGGAGAATTAATTAGTGTCTACCTAGAACAACAATTTTTGGCTATAAAAAAGAGGATTGGAAACCACTTTTTTATGATGTCCTACCTTTTAGATGCCTTAATGGCCACCAAAACCATCCCCAAAATCAAGAACTAGTCACCTAAGGGAAAGCATACAGTCTCCCATTATTATTTTAAATTGCACATATTTAGAAATAGGGACCACATTCAGTTCATTTGTGACTGCATGTATCCAACCTTGTTTAAGGCTATTACAAGGACTGCCATGATGAGGTTAAGTCCCTTATTCAATAAATATGTGAATCTTATTAGATATATTTAGCTATATCTTGATTGCACTATAATTAGGATAGGAGGAACCCTATGCCAGCCTCTCAAGTTACCAATCTATGTACCTTCCAAGTTGGTTGAGTAATATATTACATACCAATTATTCTATGGAATTGATATTATATGAAAGAAGAAGATAAAGGGGTTATTCCATATATTTACCCTAAATATTAGTAAAATAGTGCTATAGAATTGGGATAGTGTGGATATCATCTCTAAGCATAAAGAATCATTCGATTTCTAGCTAGATGAGTTAAGGCAATGGGACACTAGAGACAATGTTATGAATCATTTGAGGGCCAAACAAAGAAAAATAAAATATGAGAATCAACTTGGTGTCCATAACACCTTATATATCTGGGCATATTCCTTTTTTGAGGTCTTATCAAGATTGAAAAATACAACATTTAGCTCGAGGCTAGGTTGATAAGATATGAGAAGCTAGCTAGTGAAATCTAGTAGATGAACCCTCTACAGTACCATTTTCTATCTAGGACCATATACTAGACCTCCTTTAGAACAACTAGAGATACCAGTTGCACAAGGGCCATAAGTACTAATTGATCAAGGTGTAGGAAAAGATAAACTTGAAGAAATACCTAGTGAGGGGGTAACCTCTTCTACCCATCTTGAGAAGCAAGAGTCTTTGATTGAGTACATTGATATGATTGAATTACACCCTAGGAAGATAGTGGATAATGACTTGGGGGTATTGGTTAGTGCCTATGGGTTTGATGAATAAGAGGCTCAAGAAGAAGAAACTCAACCACAAGTTAAGGAAGTAGGAAAGGAAAAGGGGAAGGAAATATCTTTTGACCTAGTTCCAGTTATTTCCCCTCAAAAGAGAAAGGTTGAATTACCATTGGTTTTTTCTAGAACCAAGAGGCATAAGATAACCCTCACTCACCCTCTAAGTTAAGTCAATATATTTAGTGATGAGAATCGCATTCATGGTCCAACCATTTTTGAATGGTTTATATATGGAAAAATATAGAAGATCCCAATGTTACAACATCAATGGGCCATCACAAAGCTAGTAAACATCCTAGTTCATGAGGAAATCAAGCTATGGATATGGGATTTACAAAAAAAATAGCATGAAATATAAATTTATACTCATATATCTTTAGCTAACACCTAAGTGGAAGCCCTAGATCCACTAAAAATCACACATTCTTCAGTCAGTATCTAGTTTGACCCAACCACAACTAGATTAGAAAGGGTTAAAACAAATACAGTTATGGTGGGTGGAGAAGAGTTCACCTTTCAAAATATGGATCCATTTGTTATCTTGACCTAAGTTAGAGGTCAAAGACTAGGAAAAGACCCCATTCATGAAGAATATATAATCAGGTTGGTTTGAATCTCAAAGTGCCCAGTTTCAAACTGGCATCAAAGGTATATAACAACAAATAAATAACCTTCAAGAAAGGAATGAAGATTTGGAGAAGGAGGTAGTTTTGTGCACTATTCCTTTAAGAGACAACTTCTAAGGGTTTAATCAACCAATGGTAGGGTTTTAGGGATAAAATCAAGGACTTAATTAGCATCTTTATAGGAGATAAAATCCCTAGCTTTAAGACTATCAACATACCTCACCTTAACACCATCCTAGGATTGATTTTGGATAAAATCAATAGCCTAAGTTCATGGTCCAAATTTTTGAAGAGACTCATCATGGATGATAAAGAACTATTGGATAGGATTGAAAAGCTCTTAGGGACCATGATTACACAACCTTCTAGGCTCACCTCCATAGGCATCATAGCATATGATGAATTCAAGAACATAGTTACCTTAATCATGAAGGAGGTGAGAAATAAAATCCAAGGCAAGTCTGGAAGTGACAATAGTGGGATCATGGATATGATTATAATTATATATAAAAATATTACTGAGGTGAAGAGCATCAAAGAGGATTTGGATAGAAATGACAAGGACCTAAATAATTTGGTAGATCAAAACTATTAACTCTTCCTTGAGCCAGTTGTCAACTTAAGGTTAGTTGATGAGAAACATCAAAAGGAGATGAAGTTAATTTAATAGAGCTAGGGGTCTTCATCAATGCAGGGTTCACCAATTGGTTGAGTATATTCTCTTTTGGGAAAACATTGTATATTTTGGGATGGAATATTATTTGGAAAGTCACATGTATTTTATTAGCACATTGCCTAAAGGTTAGTTTATTCTAGAAAGTTTAGTGTATTTTAAGGAAATTTATATAAGGACAACTATCCTTACCTTATACACTTGTTAGTTGATGCAACTAACCAACATGCTTTTTTGAATCCTTTAAAAAGTGAATTGTCTATTTAAAAAGGGGTGGGAGTTATAAGAGATAAATTACTTTGTAACATTTGGAAAAATTTAATACAAGAAAGGATTACTATAGAGTTTGTCTAAGTTGTTTGTGTAAATTATTATCATGGCTTCTCTCTCAATTTTCTATTCTAAGTCTTAGATTTGAATGGTTTTTAAGAATTTTGGAAGTGTATTTTTAATATAGGGTTATTAATTTGTTTCAAAACTAGATTAGTTGAATGTACTTGGGTTTACTTCATTTTATTTTCTCTACATAAGGATGTGCACATGTCATTTGATTGCAATAGTAAATATCTAAAGTAAATCAGTTCTTACTTTTATTTATTCATATTATCCTTATATACCTACCTAGTGTATAATTAGATTTGAGCACGTGCTATTTCATGTTATACATTGGCTAAATGCATGTTCAGTTTAAATTTTAACCTTGTCATGATGTTTGAGAAAGAGATCATTAATCACATACTTTCTTTCTACCCACCTTTCCCTTTTGCCTCTTTTTAACCAAATCATTGTAGCTTAAAACCATTGTAAATATTCATCTAGATTAATCTTTAGTTTAGATGATAATTCACCAATAATATCATAGATTATTCATACCTTGCAAATATTATGAAGGACCAAGGTGTTTTCCAACCACCAATCAATATAAATATTGAGGAACAATTTACTTGCTCTACTGCTATTTCATCACAGGTGAACAAATCACCACAACCTACAAATCATGCTCTAAATTCCTTGAAATCTAAAATGAGAAGTGTTTCTTAAACATTAAGAGAACCTGTGATACACCTAGAGGCATTAAAAGGTGGAAGCTTTATTGGTGCTAGAAGGAGGGAATATTTGTAAATTTGTAAGATATTTTATAGTTTTGGTCTATTCTAATTGAAGATCATGCTATTATTTATATAATTATGTTTATTTTAACATATTTGTGTAAACATTGGTGGTTTCCATGGTTTCAGACCTATCTTTGTTCTTCCATAGACAAAGATCAGTGTTCTTTGAAAGTATACACATGTGATTCTAGTAAAGATAGTTTTAACTTTATCAATTTGATAGGTTTGAAGTTAGTAATAGACATTTTGGTTAAATATTCATAGATATATTACAAATATGAGATTATTTATGCTAATAATTATAAAGATACATCATAATTACCTATCTTGGAGCTAGTTCAATTGAAGATCTTTATCCTTTGTTGTTCCTTACATGAATCTTTGAAAAATTCACTTAATGTGCAAGTTTAACCTTGGTTCTTTGTAAATATTATCTTGACACATCATATTTCAGATATAATTCAAATTCCTCAAGCTATAATTTCCTAAAATTAGGATGAGATCACATTCATAATCAAGGGAGCCCCTTCTTGAACTAGGGATCCACAAGATAGCTAGGTGAAACAAAGGTAGGCGTAGACATTTGAATTCTTTGCCAAATTTACCACTCCAAGGTACTCATGCATTCTACCATAATCAAGGTATGGAATGGTTAGGTGATTATTCCATCAATGTACCAAGTGTAGTACATGATTTCCCTCATAATCCTAATAATTATTCGCCAATGTTTAGTCCAAATGGTGTTGTAACTATAGAAGAGCACATTAAATCATTTAAATCTGCATTAAGATTGTTAAATCCCACTCATAAAGATGTATCATGTAGTTTATTTCATTTTACATTTAGGTATGTTGCATATGAGTGGTTTTTAAATTTGCTTGACAATTACATTACTGGCTAGAATGGATTTAACAATGTCTTTCTTGACCAATTTGGTAAGGTTATTAGTCCTTGTATCCTATACCAACAATTTACCACCATTAGAAGAGATGCTAGTGAGTCCATAAGGGCATTTAATGATAGGTTTCAAAAGATACATAGTTAAACCATAGATCATTACAAACCTAATGAGGTTTTAGATTTAGAGATATATAAGTATGTAATAGATCCCATGGCTTCTATGTTCCTGAAGAGGTCTCTCCCAATCATAACCACCTTAGCCCATGCCTATTCTAAAGTAGTGATCATTAATGATCAAATTTAGCCTCAAGGACAAATGACCTACTATGTCCAAAATGTTAATCCACACACTCCTACCTTGAATACATTTCCTAATAATAATCATAATAGACCAGACCTGAATTAGATCCTAACATCAAACTAGTTACCCTTGAGCCATGCTATCCCAAATCAGAACTTAGGATTCCTAAGCCATATTTCAAATAGATTGAATCCAAATGATCAAAAGGAATTGCTACCAACCTTTGGTGCTAACTAGATTCATAACTTTGAGACTCCCAAGAGTGATAATGACTCTATTTTAAAAATGGTCTAAAAGGCTAGCACTGAATTTCTTTAGTTAAAAAAGTAGGGTAGTCATACTGGTGAAAGTTTTGGTAGTAACTTATGTTTCCAATAGTTTAATAGACCCAATAATAGATTCCATAATGATAACTTTCATAAAAATATGAATAATGAATCATTTTTTAAAAAGAAAACAATGGACATTAACCTTATTGATATTACTTTACCTGATTATTATAGAGTTCATTATACTGTTAAGCATGGAGAAATTGATTGCATTGAATTTTGTAAATCTTTTGAAGAATTTCAAGATGATTTGGACACTTTTGAGGTAGTACATAACAAATATAATGGTGTAAGTGCTTCAGGATCCAAGTTTGTTGACCAAGCCTTCATGGTGGAAATGTTTAATTCCCCTTTCTAAGAAGATAATGAACTTGATGATGTTCCCGAAGAAGTTCATGCCTTCTAGTAGTTCTTAAAGAAGACATACCCTGTAAGGAATAGGGAATAGAGGTAGCCTTTAACTACTTCAACTCCTCCAAATAACTTTGATACTCCTCCTGATGCTACATCAGATAATAACTCATAACCTCCAAAGGGAAGTACTTCTAAAAAAAGTACTGATACATTTATTTCTTCAAATAATATTGGGTATAATATTGTAGAGGACATGAATAAAATATAAGCTAACATTTCTTTTCATGAGTTGATAAAAATAACTAAGTAAAGAGATCTATTGCTAGAATATTTGTAGAATAAACCTAACAAGACATCTAAGACTAATAATGCAAATGTGTCTATATACAAAGCTAAGATAGAGTCTCAACCCTTCATTCTTATAGTTAGAATGTTTGGTAAGAACCTGTATAACTATTTTTTGGATTTTTGTGCCTCTACAAATATCATGCCTAAAGGTATTTGTAAACAACTTGGTTTGACACCCATTAGGTCTGATAAGGTTATCACCCAATTATAAAAGTCTAAAGTCAAATTGATATGGGAATTTTTAAATGTTCACATGAAATTGGATTTTGATCTAAGATTCCAATTATTCATAGACATCTAAGTGGTAGATATCCCTGATGCCTACAAACTCATTTTCAGTAGAAAATAGATAAAAGCTTTAAATGGATATTTTTCCATAGACTATTCACATATGTGGCTACCTTATAAAGGAGTTAAAAATCAAATTGGAGTGGAAAGAGAACCAATGATAAAAAATATGATCACAAAATATAATGTTGTCAATGAAAAGGTGAACATAGTTGACTTTGATTTGGGAGTTTTCACTCTCGAAAATGCTAAAGTAAATAACTCTAAGCCTTCTCATACTATCCCTAGATTGTAGAAGATGCATTTTGATGAAACTAAGTGTAAATATATATCTAGGGTGGGAATTGTTCTAATCAACCCTTTTGGTAAGAAATATCATGCTTTTTATAGACTCTAGTTTTTATGTACCAATAATCTTGCAGAATATGAAGCTCTCATCCCAAGACTACAATTTGCCATCAAGAACAAAGTCAAGGAACTAATATTTTATGGTGACTCAGAATTAGTAGTCAATCAGGTAAGAAGAAACTATTAATGCAAATTATCATACCTTAAGAGGTACAAATTTAGGGTCTAAGATCTAGTTGAGTTTTTTGATGCTTTCAATATTATGTCCATCCCTAGGGAGGAATATAAAGTTGCTGATGAACTAGTCTCTACCATAGCTAATTCCATATCTAAACAAGACTCACCAAACTTTAACATTGATTTTATACACCATCCTTATGTCCCAAACAATGTAAACTATTTAAAGGTCTTTAGTGATGACAAAAAAATTCTAGACTTTATGACCAATTCAGGATAATTTGAATCCTAGATCATAGGTGAGGCCAATGAAACCACCCTTAAAAATAAATTTGATGCTAAAGTCATTCAGTTGAATGATAACAAGATCCCTAAAGGAATGATTTTAATCAAGATAAGATAGCTAAAGCCCCTAAGATTAACAAAGTAAATGGGAAAGATTACAATACAGTTGATCTTGGACCTCAAGATCTACCTTAGCTTTTCAACATTGGAAAATTTTGTACAAGTGTTGAAAACAAAAGAGCCATGGAACTCTTAAAAAAATACAAAGATGTGATATCTTGGTCATATGATGACTTGATTATTTTTGATCCAAGGGTCATCACTCATACCATACCTCTCAAAGAGAATTGCAAACCTTTTAGGAAAAAGCAAAGGCTTGTAAACCCTATTTTAGAACCCATGATTTTCAAGGAAGTTAAGAGATTATTAGATGCTAGAATTATATTTCCCATTAGACACTCTACCTGGGTTGCCAAATTGGTACCAGTTAGGAAAATGAATGGTAAACTTAGATTATGTATTGATTTTAGGAAATTGAATAGGGCATCTAAAAAAGATAATTATCCTCTCCCATCTCTTGACCAAGAAATAAAAACTATTTTTGGTTCTGTCATGATGTCATTCCTTGATGGTTTTTTAGGATATAATTAGGTGTTTTTGAACATGAAAAATAGAATGAAGACAACATTTACAACTAAGTGGGGCACCTTTGCCTATAAGATAATTCCTTTTGGGATGATCAATATAGGAGCTACATTATAGAGAGCCATGGACCATACCTTTCAAGGTTTGATTGGTAAATGCATCATAATTTACTTAGATTATCTAACTATTTTCTCTAAGAAAAGGGAATACCACTTCATGTATTTACAATAGGTATTTGAAAGGTGCAGAAGGTATAGAATTTCCCTCAACCCTAAAAAAAGAATTTTATATGTCACTGAGGGAAATTTATTAGGATATGTTATTAATCAAGATGAGGATTTTATAGATCTTGAAATAATAAAATCTATATCAAATATATATCCTCCCAATAGTAGAAAAGAATTGAAATCATTTTTTGGTAAAATAAACTTTCTAAGAAAATTCATTTTTGGATTTGTAGAAATTATCAAACCATTAAATGATATGTTGAATAAGGATGATAAAGTATCATGGAATGAGGAATCAAATAAGGCCTTTGGGGAAATCAAAAAAGGCAAACAGTCAAGCCCCAGTATTGATAAGTCTAGAATTTTCAAAGGATTTTTTCCTTTACTCTTTTGCCTTCGAGCACACCATTGCTACTATTTGAACTTAGAAGATAGATGGGTGTGGCCATCTAATTGATTTCATGAGAAATAACTTTAAAAAATATTGAGTTAAATTATCCTTTAATTGATAAACAAGATTTTGCATTAGTCAAAGCCATAAATAAATTTAGGCACTACATTCTTAGGAATAAAGTGCATGTCATTCTACTAGATCTAGCCACTAAGTTAATGTTAAGATAGAATGAACTGGGAGAGTGAAGAGGTAAGTGGATGTCTATTCTCAAATAATATGACATAAAGCTGAAGACTTTAAAATTGGTAAGGTATCAAGGTCTAAACCAAATGATTACTAATACTAACCCCAAACTAAGTATTATGCAGGTTGATCAGTATAATTTTCAACCTAATGACTAGTATGATCCCATAATTCACTTATTAATTAATGGAACTTGTCCTATAGGACTAACCAAGGAGTAGAAAATATCCCTAAGGTTCAAATCAACTCACTATATAATCAAGAATGGGATCTTATACCAAAGGAACTTTGAAGGTGGGTACTTGAGATATGTATCCAAGGAAGAAGCCACTAAGATAATGAGCACATTTCATAAATAGTTAGGAATTGGAAATCCATCAAGAAGAACCACAACTCACAATATCCTTAGGGCTGGCTACTATCAGCCCACCTTTTTTAATATGCTCATAATCATTTAATAAAATATCATTCATGCCAAATTTTCAAAGGCAGTCATGCTATTACAAATAGTAATGGTTGATAAACTCTTCATATAATAGGTGATATATTTTGTTGGATTCATCAATCAGTCATAAATATGTTCTTATAGCAACTAACTATTTCACTAGATGGACTGAAGCAATAGCTACGAAATAGTGTAAAACTAAAGAAGTGATCAAGTTTTTAGAAGAAAACATATGCAATAGATTTGAGACTCTGCTATCTTTGGTATATGATAATGGGTCTGCATTCACATCCATATAAATGATAGAATGGGCATATGATAATGTTATTATCCTCAAGTTCTCATCCACCATTACCCTCAAGGTAATGGAGTATCTAAATCAACAAACAAGAACTTGATGAAGGCAATTAAGAAGTCTGCTATTCATAAACCTAGAACACAACATAAGCTCCTAAAATATGCCCTTTGGACAGATAGAACAAGAGTCAAGTAGGATCTTAAATCATCTCCCTTATTATTGGTATATGGATAATAACCTATAGTACCCATCACACTTAAGCTGCCAACTTATAGGTTTATGCAAGAGCATATGGAAGAAGACCAAGAATTTGCAAACTCGAGGCTAATTGACATAGTTTAGATGGAAGATGCATGAGAGAAGACTTTTGATAAATTTAGTAGGCACTAGACAATAGTGAAAAGGTGGTTTGACAAGCAATCAAATATCAAGGTGTTCAGATAGGGGGATTTAGTTCTTCTATAGGATAAAGCATCTAAGCCGAAGGGAAATCATGGTAAATTCACACCTCTATGGATTGGCCCTTATTAGATTTTAGAAACACTTGGAAATAACACCTTAAAGATAAAATATTTACAAGGAGTAGAGTTGAAAATACCCACCAATGGGCAATATCTCAAGCATTAATTTTCTGCTGCTCCACCTGGGATCTTCATGGAGTAAATTTGGAAGGATGGCTAGGATTAAGGTAAGTAAGCTAGTTTAGTTTTCCTTTGGTCCTTTTTCTTCCTATCCCTTTTTTATACATAAGTTTTTATATATTTAATTTTTTTTCCTTTACTTTCTATTATGTGTTTGCTTTATGTTGTGTTTTCCCTTTCTATTGCTTTATTCCTTGATTCTAATAAGTTATTTTGGATAGCCCTCAGTTCAAAGTTCACTTTATTGCTCAAAGAAATATACAAGTTTAGAAATGTAGGTATGGATCTTAAGAATGTGATGATGATGGGATTGAAATATCATCTTGATGTTATAATTTAAAGAAGCTAGTAAGGACTAGTGAATAGGTTAACTTTCCATAAAGACTTAACAATTTATTGATCTAAAACTGGTTTTAAGAATAATTGTACGTGTAGAGTGAAAGCTTAAATTATTAAGGCACAATAATGTTTGCACATAAAAAATATCATTTCCTAGGATAAAGGTTGAAACCATATGTGATTTTCTAAATATTAGACACTTGACCAAATCCTTAAACCTAGCTATCCCAAACTTTACTAAAAATCCCAAAAAATCTAAAAGTAAAAAAATAAGAGTTCATCACAAAATCAAAAGTTCTTGTAATCTCTAACAAGGTTATAAACACCTAGTTGATAGTGGAACAAGGCCATGAATGAAGCCAAAGGAATCTCTGTCGGGGCTATAGATGCCTAGATGGTAATAAAGCAATGCCCAAGCCTTCCCTAGATTGGGAGCATGGTGCTTAATGAGTATCTAAACATGCTCCAAGTCAAGTTTAATGATTAAATAAATGAAACTTGGAAGTTGTCCCCTAAATCTCATGGCAAATAGTAAGTGGAATAAAAGCACACACACAACATGGCTATGTTTTGATGTGTAGATGCAAGGTTTGTTTCAACCATGAACTGATCTTAATAATGGCATTGATCAAGTGGAATAAGTGACCTACTTATTTGTCTAAACCAAAATCTTTAAGTTATAACATATTTCTATGTTTCCCCTATAATTCACCATTTTCTGAGGTCAACATTACCCCATTTCTATAAAATCAAAACCCTTGTGCAATTATGAACCTTAACACTAAAAAATTGACATGTTTTGTAGATTATTTTTATTTGGAGATAATCCACACCTAATAAGGGTGGTATTTTTAATGATCCTTATTTAAATTCACTTAATTTTGCTAAGAGTGGATCTTCATGTTTTAGTTACAAGTTTAATAGTACCCTCACCAAATGGATTACACCTAGATTTTATAGATTAGTCCTCATTAAGGCTTTTGCTAGCATTTGGTCTATAGGAACTCAAGATTAAATCCATGTATTTAACATCTTGAAACCCTCATTTAAATCGCCTTACTTGGATCATTTAGTTTAAATTAAAATTTCATGGGAACAAAATTGGTGGGAACACTTTGAAAGATGCAATGAACTAAGTTTAATTTCTATGCCATGACTTGATCATGTTTTTAAAACAGGACCAAACCCTAGACTAAAATTCATGTTTGGTCCCTTTATATTGCAACTTCCTTTGTTCCCTTTTAAAATTAGGTCTAAATTTCATGTTATAAGGTCCTTTAATTTCCTATCTCAACCTCACTTTATGTTTCATAGTCCCTTTTGGTATTTAACCTAACATCTTAATCCTAAGGCCTTGTTCATGTTTTAAACATAAATGAGACCTTATCCCTAAGACTTTAGCCTAAGTATTTATGTTGTCTAAAGATCTAAATTAAATATCTTGCTTCTTTTTAGGATCTACAGTTCACACTTCATCAAGAAACTTTGATCAAATAGATCAAAAATGGCCTAGCACAAAAGGGCTTTGATCCATCAAGCCAATATCACTCGATCACTTAGATCACAATCAATGGCTCAAAATAGCTCATACAAAGATCAAAACTCTATAGACTCTTCATAGTTTGAAAAACTAAAATCTTTGAAACCCCATAAAGTCACCACATGATATTCTCACATTCAAACCCAATATCAAAAGGACCTAGGGATAAGATCTTGTAGACTAATAGCATACAATCTATTTGGATCATGATCTATGATTAACGCTTTCTCATAGGAGAGATTATATGAAGTGTATTAAACCCAAAAATTCTCTGGACCAACTACATTTAGGATTTAAAATTGACACTCTCATGCTTGTCATTAACAATCATGAGGCTGTCAAATTTGAGCCCTAGATGAAAAGTTATTATAGATTAATTTTGAAATTCAAATGAATGTCATTGACATCCATGAGGCCATCATTGATGTCCATGAGACCATAAAAAAAATATAGCTCAGGAGTAAATTTTAGTTAGGAGATAAATTAATAGAAGACTTGCATCTCAATTTCAAAATTGGTCTTCCATAGATTAATCTAGTTTATATGAAGCCATGTCTAGACTCAAAGATCCTTATAACCAGGTTTAGATTTACATAGGCTAAGCTTGAATATCATGCTAGAATATAGTCATGTTTTTAAACATTTCCCTAAACCTTAATATATGTATTCCCCATGGTCTTTTGATCCTAATGGGTGTAGTTTAATGAAAGGTCTCATCACCTTAAAACTTATCTTTAAAATTTTAATCTAATTTTTTAACCTATTGTTTAGCATGGTAAAACCCTACATTAAAACATTGCATTAAATCCTTTTGATATTTGGGATCCATTTTAAATATTTTTTTAACTTAGCCTAGAAAATGTTAGTATAAAGTTCATTTTATGTTTCTTAACACAAAATAAAACTATAAACTTATGTATTTAGCCTAAGTTCCTTAGATGTATTGATGATGATTAAAGTTTGCATACATTTGTAGGATCTACAATTCATGATTTATCAGGAAATGAAGATCAAATGGCACAAAATCGAGATGTAATTTTCAATAATGCTCCACATTAGCATGACACTTCCACGTGGTTCAAGAATTCTAACATGTAGACTAACTATGTGCAGAGCTTTGAAGGCCTATGGAACTACTAAGTGAATCCTAATGTAGCTAGGGACTAATAATGTGCAAGTCCCGAGATCAAAAGTAATGACCCACATTGATTTGTGCATGAAGATTAGATGGTTCAAAATGAAAGGCTGATTTTAAAAGGAAATGGATAGTTCTTCAAAGACATTATGAAAAGTGCCATGAAAACTGCCAATAGGATGCCACATAGATGCCACATGAGCATAAGATGACAAAACTAGAGATTTTATGGTCTAAAAAAGTCAAATAAATAAATACAAAGTTCTAAATCAAATACAAATCATGAATTCACCTAAGTCCAAGTAAACCATCAATATTAAAGCTACAAAAAATCCTTAACCTCTACTTAAAGCCTTACTTTGATCATGAATAAACCACAGTCAAACTAGAAGGAGCCCAAATGATGTTTGATCAAGTGAAAACTAACCTAGAGACAATTTGTAGACTAGTACTAAGCAATTTAAAAAAATCATAGTCATGGTAGCTCATAAATAGAGCAAAGAAGATACTGAGCTATACTTGACCTTGAACATGGATGGAAGAGTCTTCAAGGATAATATATTGGATGCAGTAGCATTGAATACTGGGGAAAAAAATTGGTCCAAGCTATTTTTGGCCATTGAAGAGTTGTAGGCCATCACTAAGGAGGACTAAAATATTTCTATAGTCCATCAGAATTATTAAGACATAGTCTCTATCTAGATGGCTGACCTTCATCACGTAGAAATAAAACCTGAGGTACTTTATTGTATTGATGTTATTACTCCCATTTTTAAGGATTGAAGACTTGATCAAGACATGATCATTCATGAATGTAATTTTAATAAGGTCATTTACATTTTCCCTATGGTCTTTGAGAGTTATTACAAACTCCCCATTCCTCAAGTAGACTTGCCCATAATTAAGCAATGGTCTAACCAGAATGACCTAAAGGCCACCCTAGTCCCATGGATATATTTAAGAACCTAAGTATTTTTTGACCTGACTAGAAGAATTCCTATTACCCAATTTAGGGTGGGAATTATAATGATCATGACTTTACTAAATAGACTCTCTAGGGTGCCTTTCACCACTTATGTCAGCAAACTATGGGTCCTTTATGTATACTTCATGATCAAGAAATGACTCACCTCTCCTATTGGAGAATTAATTAGTATCTACATTAAACAACAATTTTTGGCTTTAAAGAAGAGGATTGGCAACCACTTATTTATGATATCTTACCTTTTGGATGCCCTAATGGCCATCACAACCATCCCCAACATCAATAAATAGTCACCTAAGGTAAAGCATATAGTCTCCCATTATTATTCTAAATTATACATATATATGTGGAGCTCATTGGAGATCTTTGGCTATATCTTGATTGCACTATAATCAGGATAGAAGGAAACTTATGTTAGCCTTTCAAATTGCCAATCTATGTACCTACCAAGTTGGTTGAGCAAGATATTAAATACCAGTTGTTCTATAGAATTGATAGTATATGCAAGCAAAAGATAAAGGGGCTACTCCATATATTTCCCCTAACTATTAGTAGAATAGTGATATAGAATTGGGATAGTGTGAATATCATCTCTAGGTATAGAGACTCATTTGAATTACAACTGGATGAGTTAAGGCAATGTGACCCTAGAGACAATGTTGTGAATCATTTGATGGTCAAGAAAATGAACATAAAATATGAGCATCAACTTGGTGACCATGACACCCTATATATCCAGGTATCTTTATTTTCTAAGGTCCTGATAATATTGAAATAACACAACATTTAGGTCAAGGATAGGTTGATAAGAGATGAAAAGCCAATTGGTAAAATCTAGCAGATGAACCCTCTGTAGTACCCTTTATTGCCAATACCATCTACTAGACCTCCTCCAAAATAACTAGAAACACCATTTGCACAAAGGCCAAAAGTACTGATTACTCAAGGTATAGGAAAAAAGAATCTTGAAGAAAGACCTAGTGAGGGGGTAACCTCTTCTACCTAGCCTGAAAAGCTAGAGTCTATGATTGAGTACATTGATATGATTGGATTGTACCCTTGGGAGAAATTGGAGGATGCCTTGGAGGAATTGGTTAGTTCCTATGGGTCTGATGAAGAAGAGGCTCAAGAAGAAGAACCTTAGACCCAAGTTGAGGAAATAAGAAAGGAAAAGGGGAAGGAAATATCTTTGGACTTAGTTCCATTTATCCCCCCTCAAAAGAGAAAGGTTGAATTAGTATTGGTTCCTAATAGAACCAAGAGGCGTAAGATAACCCTCAATCACCATCTAAGTGAATTCAATTAATTAAGTCATGAGAATCCCATTCAGGTTTGACCATTCTTGAATGGTTTATATATGGAAAAATATAGAAGATCCTAATGCTAAAACATTAGTGAGCCATCATAAAGCTAGTCAACATCATAGTTCATGAGGAGCTCAAGCCTTGTATATTAGATCTACAATAAAAATACCATGAAGTAAAAATGATTACTCTTTTATCTTTAGGTATCACCCAAGAAAAATCCCCAAATCCACCAAAAATGACACATTCTTCAGTTAGTGTCTAATTTAAAGCAACCACAGCTATATTATAAAGTGTTACAATAAAAAAAGCTATGGTGGGTGGAGAAGAGTTCACCTTTTAAAATATGGATCCATTTTTTGGTTTGACCCTAGTTGGAGGTTAAATATTAAGAGAAGACACCATTCATGAAGAAGATATACTCAGGTTGGTTGAACCTCAAAGTGCCCAATTGCAAACTGGCATCAAAGGTTTGTAGAAAAAAATAAATAACCTTTAGGAGAAGAATGAAGATTTGGAGAAGGAGGAAGTTTTATCAGTTCTTGACTCCACCAATAAAGCATTTTAGAAGACATTTCATGACATGATTGATTCCTTGAAGTCAATAAAGTTAACACAGAGTGAATTGTTACTTCAAGATACAATAGCCAAGGGTTTAACCAACCAATGGTAGGGTTATAAGGACAAAATCAAGGACTTAATTAGCATTTGATAGGGGATAAAATCCATATCTTTTAGACTATAAACATAGGTCACCTCAACACCATCCTAGGATTGATTTTGGATAAAATCAATAGCCTGAGTTCATGGTCCAAATTCTTGGAGAGACTCATCAACGATGACAAATAACTAATAGATAGGATTGAAAATATCTTAGGGACCATGATTACATAACCTTCTAGGCTCACCTCCATAGGCATCATCGTAGATGATGAATTCAAGAATAGAGCTACCTTAGTCATGCAAGAGGTGAGAAATAAGAGGCAAGGCAAGTTTGGAGGTGACAGCAACAAGATCATAGATATGATTTTGACTAAAAAGAAGAAGATTACCATGATGAAGAAATCAAAGAGGCTTTGCATAAAAATGATAGGAACCCATATAATTTGGAAGATCAATAAAATTAACTCCTTAATCTAATTGTTAACCTAAGGTTAGTTGATAAGCAACATCAAAATGAGATGAAGTTACTTCAACAGAGCCAGTGGTCTTCATCAATGTAGGGTCCACCAATTGGTTGATGATATTCTATTTTGGGAAAATATTGTATATTTTGGAATGGAACATTCTTTGTAAAGGTGCATGTAATTTGTTAGCACATTTCTTAAAGGTTAGTTTATTCTAGAAATTTTAGTGTATTTTAAGGAATTTGTATAAAGGCAACTATCCCTACTTTGGACACTTGTAAATTGATGCAGTTGGCTAACATGATTCCTTGAAAACTTTAAAAATATCATTATCTATTTAAAAAGGGGATGGAGTTCTAAGAGATAAACTACTTTGTAACTTCGGGTGCAGTCTAATAAAAACAAGGAATACTATAGAGTTTGTCTCAGTTGTGTGTGTAAATTATTATCATGGATTCTCTCTCAATTTTCTATTTTAAGTCTTAGCTTTGAATGGTTTTTAATAATTCTAGAAGTGGATTTTTAATAGGGTTGTTAATTTGTGCCAATGTTAGATTAGTTGAATTTACTTGGGTTTACTTCATTTTATTTGATCTGCATAAGGATGTGCACATGTTATTTGATTACAGTTGTAAATCTTTAAAGTAAATCATTTTTTAATTGTATTTTTTCATATTATCTTTAGATACCTACTTGGTATATAATTATATTTTAGCACGTGATATTTCACATTATACACTAGTTAAATGCATGTTCAATTAGAATTTAAACCTTGTCATGATGTTTTAGACAATGATCAATAATCACATACTTTCTTTTTACCCTACCTTTCCATTTTGCCTCTTTTTAACTAAATAATTGCAGTTTAAAACCATTGTAAATATTATTTTAGATTAATATTTAGTTCTAATCATAATTCACCAATAATATCATAGATGTTTCATACCTTGAAAAGATTATTAAGGACCAAAGTGGATCCTAACCACCAATCATTATAAATATTGTCAAACAGTTTACTTTCTCTACCACTATTTCATCATAGGTGACTACATCACCATAGCCTAAAACTCATGCTCTTAATTCGTTGAATTCTAAAATAAAAAGTATTATTTAAACATTGAGAGCACCTATAATACACCTAGAGGCATCAATAAGATCCTCACTCGTTGAGCCTCCCTTTATACATCCAAGTTGGTACATGACAAAAGGACCATTAACTAATATAAAAGGTGATAATCATGCCTTCATATATGTGCCTGCCTAGGAAAAAGCCTCCTTTTGCAAGGGAAATGAGAAGAGGAAACAAAAATTTCAATCTCAGATAAAATTCCTTTAATAATAATTTTATAAACTAGATAGCACAAAGTAATAGGCCTAAAATCAACAAAGGAAAAGAGATAATATTTCTTGAGAATCAATGTGAGAAAGGTGTCATTAAATTATAATAGAATTCTCTTAGATTATTCAGATTGTTACACAACTCTAGTCACATCATTCCCCACTATATGCAATTTTTTTTGAAAGAATACAAAAGGGAAATCATTAGGGTTATGATATTTTTCCCAAGGCATGGAGAAGAGGGTTGTATGTCATTATTCCTCATAAAATGGAGTTAACAACATCGCATTTTGATCATATTTTGATCCAATTAATAAAATTCAAAAACTCATCTTGGACATTTTTGGTAAAAATAATAGGATCAACTAGGAGATCTTAAAAAAACCAACAACTAATTTAATTTTGTTGGATCAGAAATTAAGTGCCCATATAAATATTTTATAGAGGAACTATTTGAACTATGATGGGATCTCATGAAATTGTGAAATAAGTTGGGGCTTTGAGCACCTGATTGAAGCCAATCTTCCTTATAGTTTTATTTACAATGAATTTATTCATGGAGAAGGACCTCATCAAGTGTTCATAACTATTTCTCTCTTAAAAAATCAGATTGGTCCATTATATGATTTAAAATTGATTCATTAAGGTTTTTAATGTCGATATAAATATTTTCTTTCTCAACAAAATGATTCTTGAAGTGAGCATTGTTCCAAAATTTACGTCATGATTTGATGTGAACCACTTTTTGGCCAATATGTACCTCTTGAATCCACAAATGGGAAATAATTTCCACCTTACTACAAGTTTTGGTCCAATATCCAAGTCCCAAAGCCACATATTTTCAAACTTGAAGGAATATTTGAGTGGATAAAAATCAACATTGATTATGAGAGTTATGGGAAAATGGTTTGAACCTGGGCATGGGATAACATAGATTTCCATAATACAATCCATGTTTAGCCATTCTAGATTCAATATGAAGTGATGAAGATGTTCTGTGATATTGCTAAAATCAAGTATTTTATTATTCCATGTAAAACCTCTTTGTTTTGGTTCAATTTAAGTCAAAGAATTTAGAGAGACAAAATTCAAGAAGTTAGCTTGAGAGTGATTGATCCATATCCCCCTACTTCCCTTATCTTATCTAGTCAGATTGACGTTGAAATCCCCCTTGAGAGTGATTTTGAAATTTATTAAATTTTGGAGATGAGTAGTAAGATCATCCCAAGCTTGAATTTTTAGGATCATGTTGTTGGGAGACAATATGTTTACCAAGATAAATTCTACATTTAGATAAATGTCATGTATACTACCTATCTACTAATTTAAGTGTACAAATAAGACATTAAAGGTGTTTTTTTTTAATTCCACAACATTCCTATAAAATTGGAATATCCAATAATGTCAATGAAATATTATGTCTAACCCTTCTAAAATTTTATGCCAACAAATTTATCCTTTGTCTATCATTTTTCTTGGGTGAATATTTTGTTGTCAACTAACCGACGGCAAAATGGGTATATCAACCACATCACAAGGAGATTTATACAGCAAAAAGTGTGGGTTTACCACATCATAGTGAGATAAATCTCTCCTCTCATCAAAGGGAGGTTCCCTATAAACTAGTTATATATTAATATGAACTGAAAATAGACTAAGGGGTGAGATTACACCATCCATCTCTCTTTTCTCAGAGATGATGTTTAGAAAATAGTAGAAAATCTCCTCGAGTAGTAACTAGATCCATGAAAAACCCACGAAAGCACAAAGTCTTTTGTTGCTCCCCTTACTGATTTGGAATGTATGTAATAGTAGAGTGAAGTGAAACTCAAAGTCTCCACCGAAAACTACAATAGAGCATAAGATCATAAATGATAAAAGTAGTTCAAAGCCTTTCTAATATCCTTCTAACTAAAACACAAAAAACATGAACTATAGGTAATTATAGCAGCACAAAGTCTTCATAATTAACTTCAAAATATCTTCAAATAATTTCCACACACTTTGCTTATTTAATCAAATAGATGAGAGATTATTAGTAAAAAGAACATAAGAATGATCTCCTAAATAACACAAGTTATTCCAACATAAAGTCTGAAAGTAACCTGCTTTCTCATTCATTCAAGAAAATATGATTTACAATCCGAGCTCAAAGTCTCAGGAAGCATCTCAATTTTGGTAGAGTTTTTGCTCTCAATTATCAAAAGATCCATCATTTACAAAAAAGGCTCCCTCTATATATAAGGAGAAGCCTTGAGAATTGAGAAAAAACTTAAATATTATAACCTAGTCAAAGATGAGTCTTTGTTGACTTTGGGACTTTCCATATTTTTACATGTAATTACACATAACTAAAGTACATGTGCAAATGTCCCAAGTCAATTACAAAGTGCATTTGAAAAATGGAGAAGAAATCATGGAAGAATAATTCAATTTTTATCGCCAACCTTCTTCAGATGAGCATCGTACATGGTGATAGCTGCCTGTATCCTGATACTGTTTGGATTAATAGTATTCTTGAGAATCACCTTAGCCCTGACTGTAACATCTCTTACTAGTGTGATTGATTTGGCATGACTGGTTAACTTGGTTCTCAGATTATCCAGAGTTAACTGATTATCCAGGATGTTATCCACAGAGGCCACTGAAAATATTTTCTCCTCAAATTCTTTACAGAACATACCTTTAAATTCTTGTATCATTCATTCTACTAAAATGAACTGGTTGTCTTATGTAGTAAGTTTTCAAGGCAGCTCCTCCAATTTATGAAACAAACTGATATCACTTTGTTCACTAAGATCTCTAGAAGATTTAAGGTCACTGATTAATTCCTTAAGCACCTGACTCTTATATATTAATGATTCTTTAGTTTAAATATACGAGTCTCTATCAGAAATGATGCCAATTGATATCAGAGTGCCTATGTTTAGCTTCTTCATATCCATCCATAGGCCAAGATATTTATCCATGCTTTCAATATCCTAAGAAATGATATTGATAAGCTCATCTAGTTCGGCTCTCATTTTCTTCATCTTACCCATTTTCTCAAATAATTCTATAAGTAAGGAAATCCCTTATGCATGCATCTTGTCTAAGTAATCCTCAAGCACTTTTCCTTTGAGATAGGTTATTTCTGCTTTCTAGATCACGGGATCATCTATGGAGATAGCCTCTAGAGTTACCGCTTCTGGAATGAGAGTGATTCTTCTTATCACCGCAATCAATTGTTCCATGATCACCTTATAGTGATCCTTCATTTCTCTTTCCCTATCAAAATTTTGAACCATAATATCCATTGCTAATTAAAAATCACTCTTAGCACCTTCGAGAGTTATCTTCCCTAACTCAACTTGAGAGATAGAGTAGCTGCTTATATCGAAATTTTCAAGAGTTACATCCTGTGGAGGTTTGGATATTTCTAAAAATTTGTGCCCCTTATCTCCAATCATCTTTGAAAGGATCTTTGGCTTCTTGGGACTCATAGCTCTTACTGGTGCTATTTTACTAAAGTTAAAGTCATCTGGAGAGATGGCCTATTTTTTCCTTTTGGGTGTGTAAGCCAATAACCAAGGTGGGAGAGCAGAAGCACTTACATTAGCAATAGTCCTTCTAGTTGGCATCACTAGGGTAGCACCTATATTGTTGGTGGAAACAATGGGTGTAGTATCAGTTAAAACCACACCTGATACTACATGTTCGAGGGTAGAACTATCCCCAATGTTAAAAGATGGAGATAAAAAAATGGGGATGGATCTTGATGAATGAAGAACATCTCCAGAAGCACTTTGAGGGTTGCCAAAAATAATTTTAGAAGGAGAGGTGGTTCCAGAAGAGGGAACATTGATTAGATAAATATGTGAAGGAGTTACATCATGTGAGTTGGGTAGAGAAGAATAAATTCTTGCGTCTGGTTGCACAGCCTCTCACAGAGACAAAGTTTTCATCTCCTATTGACTTATAGGTCTATCGTAAATTTCTATCTGTCCTGCTATTGGTTCTTCAGTGCTTTGCTTCTCAACCTCCATATCTATTGTTTCTAAATATTTTTATATAACTTTTAATTTCTTCATTACGAAAATGATCCTAGGCTTATGGGGCCTAGAAGGAGAAGGAACATCAATTTTATTCTTCATTCTATTTTACGCTCTCCTCCTTGTCTCTTCTTGAAATTCAGCTTATGATCTCGTAATGAATTCTTTCAAAGTGATCCCCTTATTTTCTAACCAATCACTGGTGTTTGCCAATATTGGTTCAAATCTCATCCTCAAGGAGGTCAACTCTTTTTGAGACCGTTGGATCAGGGGAAGAGAAGCATTGGTGACTTGTTTAGCATAATATCTATTATTGATCAGATGTCCATCATCTACTAAATTTGTAGGGATATCGGCGAGTCACAGATATTTTATTTGTTCAAGAGATAGTCTACTATAGTCCATATTTCTAATATCTTCCACTATCCTCAAATCAATCCAAGCGTCTTTGATCATAGGTTCATGGAACTGGGTCTTCCTCCTGATCATGTCCTTTACACCTCTGTAGTCAAAATTTGGTCTCTTTTTGAAATGCTTCATGGTTACAATTTGCATTTTAGTCTCCATTGCTCTATATTTTGTAGTGGTCAGTACTAAGAATCTACCAATTTCAATTAGGAACCTAAAATTAGGTTTCTTGAGTTCTATCTGCTTATTGTGCATGACAATAATTTGCCTGCACAACTCTATCAAGACCAATTTATCTAAGGGGAATCTTGGAAGCATATAAGGATAACCTTAGAAAAAGCCAACCTGTAGATAAAAAAAAGTAGGGAACTACAAGAACATACACCCAAAGTCATTCACAACAGTCTAGGCTTCATCTGACACTCTTTTCTATTTTAATTGGGGGTCGAAGAGACATAAAAATACTACAAAGAAAGCATCATTTACCCTCCTAAAATGATGGATAGAACCCTTCAATGTTAGCTGAGGGTAATATTGATATACCAGGGTTATTTTTATGTCTCCCTCTGATGTTAAACCTAGGAAGGTTCTCATAGACACTGTAATATATACCAGGTATGAAGTCATGAGGAATTTAGAGGTAGTGGATACCGTTGTCAATTGCTCATGCAGAGCATTACTGATTTGTTCTCCCTAGAAAATGACTTGTTTGCCCTAGAGAATTATCTTAATGAAGGGATACATCCATTCATGAAACTAAGATGAAGAAGGTAAACCTCATGCTCTGCTAAGAAGAGTAATCAAGTCACTAACCTCTTCTATAAATCGCTCCTTGGAAAGTTTCGTGGCCATCTAGACAAGTTCACTCTGGGAGTTTTGAGCCATCTATTATTAATCACTTTCTTTAATTTTTTGAGATCTTTATCATATTCCTTTTGTTCTTCAATGAAGTCAAGCTTCAAAACTTCAGTAGTAGGAGGGCACATGAACACTTTGTTGATAAACTCAGGGTCTAGTCTAATTACTATGTTACCACCAACATCTACCACAAACCTAATATCCTTGTTGTAGAATTGAGTGCACTAAAAAATGAACTCTATGTGATGAGCCACCATAGAAAAAGAGGAGACCAGATGAATATTACTCTCAATTATCCTCTTCATTTTAGATCTAGGATTGTTTACTTTGGTTCTTTCTACAAACTCATCCATATCTACGTGCCTGATCTCTGTATCCCTAATGCCATCGACATTAGAAGCAATCGAGGTGACTGGAAAAACACCTTGATACTCATACTTCATTATCTTTAACTTCTTTGGAGAAACCTCAGTCATCAGGACAAACCTTTATCAAAAGTATATTGATGAAGAATGATCTTGAAGAGAAACTACAATAAGAATCATGATCACGCAATTAGGGAAAATATTGCTGATCTGGGAAAATTACACGTTGGATGATCATGAACATGGGAATGCACTTGAAAGGGATAAGGAAATAGCAGGTCAAAAAGTGAAAGGGAAGCAGGCTCAAAAAAATGAGAAAAAAATGAACTTTCCCAAAGTTAGGTTTTTTGGAGAGAAAGCATGCAAGGGTGGCAAAAATTATTGCCCTTGCATGTGGAGGAAGGTCTTGTGCATAAGTGGAAAAAATTTCTACCTGGGCATATTGGGATTGGCAGGCTATACATTAGTGGAAATTTTTGCCACCTATGTATGTGGAAAGGAACATCGTGTAAGGGCGGTAATTTTTGCCACTGATGCATGAAAAATGGGAGAACTGTGTGAGGGCATAAATTTTCACCGCCCTTGCATGGGGAGGAATGGAAGGTTGTAATGGTGGTGAAAATTACCACCTTTACATAGAAAGAGGTAGATTTTGTAAGGGCAGTGATTTTCATCGCTATTACATTGGCTAGAGTGGCTGATGGGTAGGAAGAAGGGGAAGAGGGTTTTCTCTGCCTAGATTGCCTCTTCAAGAGAAAAAATGGAAGAAGGGGAAGACAAACATAAGAAAACCTAGACTAGAAGGGAAAAAATGAAATAAAACCTAAATAAAAGAGGAAAAACAAAAACAAAACAAAAAATGAAAAAAGAAGAGAAAAAATGCAAAACCCTACTTGGAAAATTGTGATACAATGTTTGAATTTGGTGAAGTCATGATTCCACTCATTTGCACGATTGACTATATGCAAGGAGGAGGAGAAAACATAGTGAAATGAAACAAAATGAGGTGAAAAAGGGGTTAAAAGGGGGGAAAAGTGACCCCAACTACTTAGCGCATGCAGCCATAAATGACGTGCATGAAAACTGAGATCATGCAGGGGCGAAAAAAATTTCTACCTCTGCATGTGAGGTTAGAAAAGGGATGCAAGGGTGGCGAAAATCACCGCTCCTGCATGAAACAAATGAAAAATGCAAGGGTGGTGATTTTTCCTGCTCCTACATGATAAATGCAAGGGTGACTAAAACCGCTACCTTTGCACGTGAAACTTAAAACCACATGTAGTGGCGGCAATTTTTTTTCCCTTACATGCAAACTTAAGAAAACACTTCCTTTAAAAATTATCAAAATTTTTGTCATTCTGATCACATCAAAATCATAATGATTTCTACATTTTTTGAGAAATCGTAACAAGGGAACATCATGAACTTTTAATGATGCCAGTTGACCAAACATGAGATCAAGAAAAACTTGCCTTGAAAGATGAACTTAGAGTGGAAAATATGAAACAGACAAGTTTCATAGGGGTTGTTCCAAAAATGAGCGTAGCTGATTTTAGGAACAATAGCTGGCTCCTGTTGGGGAACTTCCATTGATAAAACCTTGAAACAATCAATGGAAGTAGAAACCAGCCTCTAAGTGCCTACATCTAGGCCATTGGGCCATGGAATCAAGCTAAGAAAGGAAAAGACATGAAAAACTAAAAGGAAATAAATAACACAAAAACTATACAAATGTACAAGTGAACTCATCTAATACTTCAAGGATTGAAGTTTTTTAGATGTTGCCCACTGTAACGTAGTGAGAATGGCACTCCATCTTGATACTCCAACAAGAAGCTATTTTCACCATAGACCTAATGAATGGTAAATGAACCTCTCCACAAAGAATCAAATTTTCTATGCATTCCTTTTGGTTCTCTTCTCTTGTCCCATAACAAAACTTGATCTCCAATTTGAAAATCATGAATACTTGCCCTCTTGTCAAAGAATTTATTCACCTAATTTTGATGTGCAGTAATCCAATCCACCACCATGGTTCATTTCTCATCTCTTTTGGTTAGGCACATGTTCCTTTTATCAATAGAATTTTTGAAAGTGGAATCTTCGATCGCCTTTGCCAACTTCAATGCTGGTAGTTCTAAGGTGATTGGTATCTCCACATTTAAACCATACAAAAGTTGGAATGGTGACATGTCTATTGCCCTCTTGGGTGTAATCATATCTACCCACAAAGCATCAAACAATGCTTTATGCCAAGTTCTCTGATTCTCATCCACTAATTTCTTGACAATAGTAACCAGATTCTTATTTCTCGATTCTGATTGGCCATTTCCTTGCAGAAAATAGTCAAAAGAGTGGGAGAGGGTAATCCCATAATAAAAGCAAAATTGGGTAATCTCGTGAGAAGAAAAATAGGCTACATTGTCTATTATAATCTTAGTTGGAACTCCAAATCAGGAGATGATATTTTCCTTGAGAAAATTACATACCACTTCTGAAGTAGCATGCTTAGTTGGGATGGCTTCCACCCATTTGGTAAAGTAATCAGTCATAGTGAGAACATAATCATGCCTAACACTTGAAGATGGGTTGAATACGCTAATGAAATCAATACCCCATTGTTGAAAAGGTTCTTCGATTAACACTGGCTTGAGGGGTAACGTGGCTAATTTAGGTTTCCTGATGAACTGCTGACACAATTCACACTTATGCACCCATTTGTAAGCATCTTGAAATAGTGTAGGCCAATAGTATCTCGCTCATAGAATTTTATGAGCTATCATTAGTGCAAAAAAATGTCCCCCACAAGATAAATTATGGAAGGACTCTAAAAGTTTACTTTGTTGCACCTTATTGATGCAATGAAGGAAAACCCCATCAAGGCTTCTCTTGTACAAACCATTATCCCACAAGACATAGTTAGTAGCCTTTAACTTAATATTCCTTTTTCTTTATAGGATAGATGGGTGGGAAACTCACCATAGGTAAGAAAATGAGTGATATCAGAAGACCACTCATCAGTAGTAGAGATGAAGAGAATTGTAGGCACATCTTCGACCTCTATTTCTTTATTTTCTATTTCCTTAGGGATATTATTAGAAATCAACTGACAAAGCCCCTTTCTCTGTAAAAGGTTGGTAGGTTTGATATCAAGATCAAAGTCTTGAATCTTAACAATCCAATTGCCCCTTTTAGTACCAAACTCCTATTGAGTTATAATGGACTTCACCATTGTGTCAGGCACCAAAACAACATTATGTGAATTTAGGATATAAAATCTGAAATGCTTTACCACTTTAACCATGGCATAAGCATGTTTCTCCATATTTAAATATTTTAATTCATGAGCTTTGAGAGTAAAACTCTTAAATGATATGGGAGATTCCAAATCTTCTTTGTTTTTCTGAACCAAAATAGCTGAAAGTGTATGCTCAGAAGCATAGCTATATATTACGAAGTCTTTGGTATAATCTGGACAAACCAGAATTAGTGCACAAGCAATCACTTTTTTGATGTCTTCAAATGCTGACTTGCCTTCTGCAATCCATCAAAAAGTGGCTTTGCCCTTCATCATTTCAATAATGTGGTGAGTATTCTCTGTGAATGCTGAAATGAATCTTCGTAGAAAATTCACTTTTTCAAAAAAAGAATGAACTGTAGTCTTGCTAGTAGGAAGAGAAATATTTTGGATAGATTTGACTCTTTTCGAGTCAATTTTATGCCTTCTCAAGATACAGTGTGACTGAGAAGCTTACCTTTTGTAACCCCAAAAATTGACTTCTTAGGATTAAGAGAAATACCATTTTACTGACAGTGCTCCAACACTTGTTGTAAATGGTGCATGTGATCAAGATGACATTTGGAAAAAATGGTCAAGTCATCAAGATATACTAAAATAAACTTCCCCATTTCATCTTTGAAGGCAAGATCAATTGCCCTTTGGAAGGTAGTGCCATCATTGATCAAATCGAAAGGCATTTTGTGATATGCAAAATCGCCCCAAGGTGTAGTGAAAGCAGTTTTATGTTGATCTACTTTATTGACTTCTACTTGATTGTACCTATAAAAATTGTCTAACATTGATAACATTTCTGAACCAGTCACTATTTTTAACACTTGATCCATGATGGGTAGGGGGTAGTTATATTTTAAAGAATATTGATTTAGGTTTTTAAAATCAACACAGATACAAATTTCTTCGTTCTTTTTTCTCACAGGAACTATATTCGTAATCCAGGTGGAATGATGGATTGGAAAAATAATCTTTGAATTTATCATTTTTTGGATCTCTTAAAGGATAGTGCCTGATATTTTTGGCTTGTATTTCCTTTGTTTCTGCTTGTAAGACAATGACCCGACTTTAAGAGGAATTATATGCTGAATCTCCTCAAACTTGAGAGATTTCAAATCATTGTAAGAATATGCCAAAACATCAATGTAATGGCAAAAAAGAGTAATGAATTTGAGCTTTTCATCAGAAGTGTAACAATTCTCAATGTTAACCATCTTAGGATTTTCTATTATACTCAAATTCACTTGATTAAATTCCTTGAAGGAACTTGAATCCATTTGTCACTACTTGACATACATATCATGCTTATCAAACAATCTCTTGAGAGAAACCAAACATTTTGGAATTTTATTTCCCTTGAGTTGAAGGAACTCTTTGCTAGTTTTGGAATTTATTTCAGGAACTGATTCCTGTGGTGGACATTCGCTTCCTTCAAAATAAAGTTCCTCAAAGCCATCCATCTTTTCTAGAAAGGCAATGATTTGATTGTCATTGTTAAATATCTGCCAATGACTAGCATTATCAGGTACACTTGGTCAAAAGACCAACTTAATAGTGTACTTGTCCCCTTTAAAATCCTTATGGGGAACCATGAGGGTTTCAGAGACTACTAATGAATCTACGTGATCATTGAATTCTCTCGGCATAGCAGAAATATTGAAAGCATCAAAAATTTCAATACAGTCCCATACTATATTGCGATAATGTCATAATCTTTCATTTTTAGATTGGTATAAGTTCTTTACCTGAAAAACCACCAGTTCAACATCTCCCTGAGCATGAAGAATCTTAATACCTTTAGCATGAGAAATTTTCAATCCAAGTAGTAAAGACTCATACTCGGTGGTATTGTTAATATTGTTGAACTACAACTTATATGAATAAAAAAAAAATCCTTGAGGGGAGATCAAAACAATTTTGACTCCAGAACCAGTAGAAGAGCAACTTTCATCAAATTCTAAAATCTAGACATTATCAGAATTTGATCCTTTCAAAAACTTCTTTCCATTATTCAGGGAAGATCCTTTGTTGTCTAAACTTTGCTCTAACAATTCTTCTAACTTTGTATCTGAATTTTCTAACTTGTCACTAAAAGGACTTTCATCTGATGAGATGAAAAAATCTTTAGTAGTCAGAAAATAATTACCCATTTCTGATGATTCAAATAAAATTTAAGCTTTAGGATCTGATGTTTGGGTGATTATATATTTTGATTCTTTCTTAGGAAGTAATTTTTTCATGATTACTTTAATAGGTATCCTTGATTTGGATATGTCCATATTAAATTCTCCACCTACGTCTTTGCAAAAATTACATCTAAGTAGAATGCCATAAGAGGCTGGAACATCGGCTACCAAAACTGTCATTTTGATCATCTTCTCTGGAAAATCTTCAAACACAAATTGGGCATCTTTTATTTGACCTAGGAGTGGTACTTGCTTTTTCTCCATGGAAAAGGATCTACCAAAGGTTTTGGTTAAGGTAAGACCAAGAGAATTTGCTACTTTGGCAGGCATAACATTGTTAGAGGCCCTAGAGTCTATTATACAATTGCTCAACCTATGACCATTTATCAGAAGGGAAACATAGAAAGGTTCTATCTTCCTAGGGATGGCAAGAGGAGTAATGATGAGATTATTCTAGGTGGATTTGTTCTTCGAGGAATTATGAGACACCTTTGGAAATTCTTGTCTTACTGGGGTAGTTTTATTTTTTACATATTCGGCCAGCCTATCAAACTGTTCAGAATTAGCTCTCAAGTACTCAACTTCAGTCATTTGAATCTTAGTCTTTTTGACATGATAAATTATATCAAATAATTGAAATGAACTAGAAATAGAGGGAGGAAGCCCATCATCCTAATATTTATTAGGTGTGGCATTGCTCTGAGAGATATAACTAAAAGGTATAGGACAGTTTGAGGTACTCACTTTCTTATTAGTCACCAGGTCCTTTGATTGGAAAGGCAGTGAAGTCCCCCATTTATCGATTGAAACTACTAGCTAAGGTTATCCTCCTACTTTTTATTTATTATCTTGTTGAGCTGACTGGTTTTGGAACCTGGTAAAAATAGCATACAATCCATCAAACACTTCTCCCTTGCTTCTAGATTCATCTTGATAATCTAGGAAACCAATGTTGGAGTCACCAACTAATTCTTCTTCTTATTCTGCAAAGAGATTAACATCATCTTCTTGGTCCAACTTAGGTTGGAGTGAGGAATCATGTTCACCTTCAAGGTAACCAACTATTGAGTTAGCCGATGTTGCTTTAATGGCAAGTTTTCCTTATGGGGGAGGTAGATGATTTGGTTGCCCTTGATTTCTGGTAGCATTGCCTTGATATGACTATTTATAAAATGTCCTCCTTGGCATATCCTGATAAGGAGGAGCAGACATACCTTGGGCCATTTGTCTTTTCAAGGCTAGTAGTTCATTTGTCAACTTTTACACCATAGGATCTGTGGTGCTCATGGAATAACTTTCAGCAGATGAAGAAAATTTATTTTTATTAGAATCTTTTTTGATCTTACCTGCCAGGATAAGATCATCTTCAACCTCGGTAGCCAAATTTTGGGCTACAAAAATATCCATAGGACCGGCCTGCCTCAATAGAAAACTTACTTCAGGAAGTTGAGAGTTGAAAAAGCATTTGAGGTTCTCTAGTGTTGGCTGAGCAATCATCAGAATTTAGTTCCTTAGCTTATTGAATTTAGCAATAAAGTCTTGCATATATTCATGAGGTTCCTTCTTCATTTGTGTAAGCTAAGCTAACAAGGAATGTGCATCTTTAGTGGGTTTAAACCTAGCCTCAAACTTGGCCTTAAGCGTATTCCAGTTAGTTACAGTTTGAGCTTAAAGGTGATAAAACTAGTCTGCAATAGTGCCTTGCAAAGTTTTTACAAACAGTCTCACCTCTATATCTTTATATTCCACACCTATCACACCACATTCTATGGAGAAGGCAAACATATGCTCATCAAGATGAACCTTCTTATCACCATATAATTTGGGGAAATTCTTTCTCGAACTATGAGGTAGTTCATGTAAAGGTGGGTCTAGATTGAGAGGACCAAAGGAGTTGCCCCAAGGACCTTGGGCCGCCATGATATGATGATTGAAAGGAGGGATAAAAAATCTTGGTGGGGTAAGTATGGATAAAACTCTACTAACATTAAGACTAGAAGCTTCATTTGGCATTGGAGATCTGAAATTGGTAGGAGGAAATCTCTTAATATGCTGAAGACAAGATGGCGGAGGAGAGATCTCAAAATTATTTCATTGCACTAACTTGAATATAGGATCAACAATACTTTGAGCTCTCTAGCTTCACATGTACGGTGGATCTACCAGAGTGAAAAACTAAACAAGGACTGTAAATGCTTCAATTTGAAGCTTGAGGCTTCAAATTATGCGTGTGTCCCTATCAGAGTTGCCAAAAACTATTGGGTGAATATTTTGTCGTCAACTAACTGATGAAAAAATGGGTATATCAACCATAGCACAAGGAGATTTATAAGGCAAAAAGTGTGGGTTCACCACATCATAGTGAGATAAATCTCTCCTCTCATCAAGGGGAGGTTCCCTATAAACTATTTATATATTAATATGAACTAAAAATAGACTAAGGGGTGAGATTACACCATCTATCTCTCTTTTTTTAGAGATGATGTTTAGCAAATAGCAGAAAATCTCCTCAAGTAGTAACTAGATCCATGAAAAACCCATGAAAGCACAAAATCTTTCATTGCTCCCCTTAATGATTTAGAACGTATGTAATAGTAAAGTGAAGTGCAACTCAAAGTCTCCACCAAAAACTACAATAGAGCATAAGATCACAAAGGATAAAAATAGTTCTAAGCCTTTCTAATATCCTTCTTACTAAAACATGAAAAACATGAACTAAAGGTAATTATAGTAGCACAAAGTCTTCATAATTAACTTCAGAACATCTTCAAAAAAATTCCACACACTTTGCTTATTTAATCAATTAGATGAGAGATTATTAGGAAAAAGAACATAAGAATGATCTCCTAAATAACACAAGTTATTCTAACACAAAGTCTAAATGTAACCTGCTTTCTCATTCATTTAAGAAAATATGATTTATAATCTAAGCTCAAAGTCTCAGGAATCATCTCAATTTTGGTAGAGTTTTTGCTCTCAATTATCAAAAGATCCATCATTTACAAAAGAGGCTATATAGGGAGAAGCCTTGAGAATTGAGAAAAAACTTAAATATTATAACCTAGTTAAAGATGAGTCTTCATTGACTTTGGGACTTTCTAGATTTTTACATGTAACTACACATAACAAAAGTACATGTGCAAATGTCTCAAGTCAATTACAAAGTGCATTTGAAAAATGGAGAAGAAAACATGGAATAATGGTTCAATTTTTATCACCAGCCTTCTTCAGATGAGCATCATACATAGCGATAGCTACCTATATCTTGATATTGTCTAGAGTAATAGTATTCTTGAGAATCACCTTATCCCTGACTGTAGCATCTCTTAGTGCTGTGATTGATTTGGCGTGACTAGTTAACCTGGTTCTCACATTATCTAGAGTTAACTGATTATCCAGGATGATGTCCACAGAGGCCACTAAAAAATTTTTCTCCTCAAATTCTTTGTAGAACATACCTTCAAATTCTTGAATCATTTCTTCTACTGAAGTGAACTAGTTTTTTTATGTGGAAAGTTTGCAAGATAGCTCCTCTAATTTATGTAATAGACTGATATCATTTTCTTCACTAAGATCTTTGGAAGATTTGAGGTTGCTGATTAATTCCTTAAGCACCTGACTCCTATATATTAATGCTTATTTAGTTTCAATATACGAGTCTCTATCAGTGACGATGCCAATTGATATCATAGTGCCTATTTTTAGCTTCTTCATATCTATCCATTGGCCAAGATATTTATCCATGCTTTCAATATCTTGAGAAATGATATTGATAAGTTCATCGAGTTTAACTCTCATTTTATTCATCGTACCCATTTTCTCAGAAAATTTTGTAAGCAAGGAAATCCCTTGTGCATGCATCTTGTCTAAGTAATCCTCAAGCACTTTGCCTTTGAGATAGTTTATTTCTACTTTCTAGATCATGGGATCATCTATGAATATAGCCTCTAAAGTTACTACTTCTAGAGCGAGAGTGATTCTTCTTATCACTACAGTCAATTGTTCCACCATCGCCTTATAGTGATCCTCCATTTCTCTTTCCTTGTCAAATTTCTAAACCATAATATCCATTGCTGATTGCAAATCACTCGTAACACCTTCATGAGTTATCTTCCCTAACTCAAATCAAGATATAGAGTAGCTACTTATATCAAAATTTTCAAGAGTTACATCTTATAGAGGTTTGTCTATTTCCAAAAATGTGTGCCCCTTATCTCCAATCATCTTTGAAAGGATCTTTGGCTTCTTAGGAGTCTTATCTCTTACTGGTGCCATTTTACTGAAGTCAAAATAATCTCGAGAGATGGCCTATTTTTTCCTTTTGGGCGTGTAAGCCGATAACTAGGTTAGGAGAGCAAAACCACTTACATTAGCAATAGTTCCTATAGTTGGCATCACTAGGGTAGCACCTGCACTACTAGTGGAAACAATGGGAATAGTATCATTTAAAACCACACCTACTACTGAATGGTCGAGGGTAGAACTATCCCTGATGTTAAAAGATTGAGATGACAAACTGGGGATGGATCCTAATGAATGAAGAACATCTCCAGAAGCACTTTGAGGGTCACCAAAAATAATTATAGAAGGAGAGGCAGCTCCAAAAGAGGGAACACTAATTAGAGAAATAGGTGAAGGAGTTACATTAGGTGAGTTGGGTGGAGAATAAGAAATTCTTGTGTCTGGCTGCACACCCTCTTGTGGAGATAGAGTTTTCATCTCCTATTGACCTGCATGCCTATCATCAATTTCTATTTATCTTGTTGTTGGTTCTTTGGCACTTTGCTTCTCAACCTCCATATCTATTATTTTTGGCTCTTTTTCTACAACTTTTGATTTCTTCATTACGAAAATGATCCTAGGCTTATGGGGCCTAGAAGGAGAAGGAACATCACTTTTATTCTTCATTCTATTTTCTGCTCTCCTCCTTGTCTCTTCTTGAAATTTCAATTCTGACCCTATAATGAATTCTTTCAAAGTGATCCCCTTATTTGCTAACCAATCATTGGTGTTTGTCAATATTGGTTCAAATCTTATCATGAAGGAGGTCAACTCTTTCTAAGACCATTGGATCAGGGGAAGAGGAACATTGGTGACTTGTTCAACATGATATCTATTATTGATCAGATATCCATCATCTACTAGATTTGTAGGGATATCAGTGAGCCCTAGATATTCTATTTGTTCAAGAGATAGTTTATTATAGTCCATCTTTCTGATATCTTTTGTTGTCCTCAAATCAATCCAAACATCTTCAATCATAGGTTCATGGAGCTGGGTCTTCCTTTTGATCATGTCCTTTACACCTCTGTAGTCAAAATTTGGTCTCTTTTTGAAATTCTTCATGATTACAAGTTGCATTTCGGTCTCCATTGCTCTAGATTTTGTAGTGCTCAATACTGAGAATCTACCAATTTCAATTAGAAACCTGAAATTGGGTTTCTTGAGTTCCATCTGCTTATTACGTATGACAACAATTTGCTTGCATAGCTCCATCAAGACCAATTTATTTGAGGGGAATCTTGGAAGCATATAGGGATAACCTTGGAAAAATCTAACTTGTGGATAACAAAAAGTAGGGAACTACAAGAACATACACCCAAAGTCATTCACAACAGTCCAGGTTTCATTTGACACTCTTTTCTATTCTAATTGAGGGTTAAAGAGACATAAAAATACTACAAAGAAAGCATCATTTACCATTCTAAAATGATTGATATAACCCTTAAATGTTAGTTGAGGGTAATATTGATATATCGGGGTTGTTTTCCTATCTCCCTCTGATGTTAAACTTGAGATGGTTTTTATGGAAGCTACAATATATACTAGGTATGAAGTCATGTAGAATTTAGAGGTAGTGGATACCTTTGTCAATTTCTCGTGCACAACATTGTTGATTTGTTCTCCCTAAAAAATGACTTGTTTTCCCTAGAGAATTATCTTAATGAAGGGATACATCTATTCGTGAAATTGAGAGGAAGAAGGTAAACATCATACTCTACTGAGAAGAGTAATCAAGTCACCAACCTCTTCTATAAAATCGCTCCTTGGAAAGTTTCATGGCCATCTAGAAAAGTTCGCTCTGGGGTTTTTAAACCATCTATTTTTAATCACTTTCTTTGATTTTTTGGGATATTTATCATATTTCTTTTGTGCTTCAACGAAGTCAAGCTTCAACACTTCAATAGTGGGAGGGCACATGAACACTTTGACGATGAGCTCAGGGTCTAGTCTAATTACTATGTTACCACCAGCATCTACCACAGCCCTGGTATCCTTGTTGTAGAATTGAGCACACTAAAAAATGAACTCTGTGTGATGAGCCACTATAGGAAAAGAGGAGACCAGATGAATATTACTCTCAATTATCCTCTTCATTTCAGAGATAGGATTGTTTTCTTTGGTTCTTTCTATGAGCTCAACCATATTTACATGCCTGATCTCTATATCCCTAATGTCATCAACATTAGAAGCAACTGAGGTGACTGGAAAAACACCTTGATATCGGTACTTCATTGTCTTCAACTTTTTTGGAGAAACTTCAGTCATCAAGACAAGCCTTTGTCAAAAGTATATTGATGAAGAAGGATCTTGAAGAGAAAATGTAATAAGAATCATGATCGTGCAATTAGGGGAAATATTGGTGATCTAAGAAAATTACACGTTGGATGATCACAAACATGGGAATGCACTTGAAAGGGCTAAGGCAATAGCAAGTTAGAAAGTGAAAGGGAAGCGGGCTCAAGAAAATGATAAAAAAAAAATGAACTTCCCAGAGTTAGGTTTTTCAGAGAGAGCATGCAGGGGTGGCAAAAATTACTGTCATTGCATGTGGAGGAAGGTCTTGTGCATAGGCGGTGAAAATTACCACCTGGGCATATTGGGACCGATAGGCTATGCATTGGTAGAATTTTTTGCCACCTATGTATGTGGATAGGAACATCAATCAAGGGTGGAAATTTTTGTCGCTGATGCACGAAAAAGGGGAGAACTATGTGAGGGTGGCAATTTTTGTCACCATTGCATGGGGAGGAATAGAGGGTTGTAATGGTAGCAAAAACTTGCTACATTTACATGGAAAGAGGTATATTGTGTAAGGGTGGTGATTTTCACCGCCATTACATTGGCTAGAGTGACCGACGGGTAGGAAGAAGGTGAAGAGGGTTTTCTCTACCTAGATTGCCTCCTCAGGGGAAAAATGGAGGAAGGGGAAGATAAACATAAGAAAACCTAGACTAGAACAGAAAATAGGAAAGAGAACTTGAATAAAAGAGGAAAAACAAAAATAAAAAAAAAATAAAACAAGAAGAGAAAAAATATGAAACCTTACCTAGAAAATCATGATACAAGGCTTGAATCTAATGAAATCATGATTCCACTCATTCGCACGATTGACTAGATGTAGGGAGGAGGAGAAAACAAAGTGAAATGAAATAAAATGAGGTGAAAAAGGGGTTAAAAGGAGGGAAAAGTGACCCCAAATACTCAGTGCACATAGCCATAAATGCCACATGCAAAAATTGAGATCATGCAAGGATGGCAAAAATTTTTGCCTCTACATGTGAGGTTAGAAAAGTGATGCAGGGGTGGCAAAAATTGCCACTCCTACATGAAACAGATGTAAAATGTAAGGGCGGTGATTTTTGCCCCTCTTACATGAAAAATGCAAGGGCGGAAAAAATTTCCGCCTTTACACGTGAAACTTAAAACCACATGTAGTGGTGGCAATTTTTTCTGCCCTTACATGTAAACTTAAGAAAACACTTCCTCTAAAAATTATTAAAATTTTTGTCATTTTGATCACATCAAAATTGTAATTATTTCCACATTTTTTGAGAAATCGTAACAAGGGAACGTCATGAACTTTTAACGATGCCAGTTGACCAAACATGAGATCAAGAAAAACTTGCCTTGAAAGATGAACTTAGAGTGAAAAACATGAAACAGACAAGTTTCATAGGGGTTGTTCCAAAAATGAGCGTAGCTGATTTTGGGAACAACAATTTTTTATTCTTGAATCAAGATAATATCTACTTGTTTGAATCATCTCAAAATGTTGTAAGAGGCATTTCTTTTTACAGTAACTCAAACACTTAAATTACAATATATGCACATTAAGATGAGGAATGGGTGATTTCCACGTCCCCCCTCCCACTGATTTCTAGAAGTTAATAATAATGACTACAAAATATCTTGTTCACCTACCTTTACTTCCACACAAGTTTTATTTGTTTTTAACTTCCACCCTCTCTTAGATTTTTTTCCACAATTTATTTTTTTAGTAGGATAAGAGTGAGAGTAATATAAATATCCTATGGATTTCTCACTTAATCTTTGACATCTGATGTTTTCTTCCTCCTAATATTAATTTTCATGTGTCTTTTGACCCTTCACAACATATTTTTTTTAGAATAGCTATGATTTTTGATTACTCCTTCACCATTACTTCTAATTATTTCAATAATTTTTAAGGTGAAATTAAGTTGAAAGGTTTATTATATGGTATAAAAACTAGTATATTATCTAACTTATTCAAAGTAATCATTTCCTCCAAAGGCTGAGGCATCACAAACTTGAGACATAGATTGTTTCTCTTTGAAAAATATTTTCAAGGTCCATTTGGCTTCAGCATATAATTTTTTTTTTAATGAGTCATGATTATGGAAATGATGTTTGAGATGTCCTAGAAGATGTAAATAAAAAAAATTGTAGAGAGATTTTACCACTCTAATTGTTGCCTCTAAGAGCCCTTAGAGGAATGGATCTTAATATGTTTAGGTCAGTTGATCATATAATCCACCCTTATAATTATTATAGCGTAGGAAGTTTTTGATCTAGATTTGGTCCATCTATCCACTTGTGTGACCTTCCTGAGGTAGGTCCCAATCTTATATAATAATCTTTATTCCTAGAATTATACTAGGAGAGTATATAGTCAGATCCATATACTAGAACAAGCCCTTGCTACTTTTAGGGCATCAAATAAATGAGAACACAACTGAATGTGTAAATTATGTTATTTTATCAACACATCATGATTATATCATGATTTATGTATTTAGCTTATTATTTTAAAGATGATAATCAAAAATACCTTTAATAGGATATATAACCTTAAATCATCCCCCTAGGTATTCATACACCACTCTTCAAGGTTTGAGTTTCTTGCCTCTATCTCTATAAATTTTCCAATTAGGGCACGATATCCAATTGATCAAATTAATTATATATAATTTCTCATCCAATGTCAAATTCCATCATGGTATTCTCATCTACAAAAATGTATTTATCTTCATAAAATTGTGAGTTGATCCCCTAGCAGAGCTAAATTTATCCTTGCATGGCTAGGAGAGGTGATCATTTTTCCTTATTTCATCTTGAGAAACCTCAATACTTATCTTAGTGATAGAAGGTAACCCTTATTTGAAACCATTAATCCTTATATTATTTTTATTTCTAACACCTTCTCTTCTAACTCTCCAAACTAATTTATCCTTCACCACCTCTTTAACCACCACTTGTCAGCTTCTTCATTTTTCCCACACTTCATCACTGATTTTCAGCTCCTTTTCTTCTTCATTAGTCACAGATACCTTCAAAACTCATAGGTTTCTTCTCACATTCACTTCTCATCAATCTTTATTTCCTTCACTACTCTCCATCTTATCACACACATATATTATTTAATATATTATATATAATAAAATATTAATTTAATTACATATTATATTATTATGTTATATACAGTATTAATATATTTACATTATTAATAATATATAATATTTATATATAGGATAACTCTTAATTTTAATTAATTTGGATTGATTCAGGAGATGGTTTTTACACATTGAAATCAGGGTTAGGATATGTCTCAATGTTAACCTGAATGGGTTTCCTTGGCTCAAAATCAGGGACATTGATCTTATCCTAGAGAAATAATTTTATTTTGGTTGGTAGTCTAAAATAATATTTGCACCATCAATAATTTGATGAAAAGAGGTTCAAAATGCTGAAAAGATGTGTGCTTTGTAAATAATATGGTGGATCAATGTTTCACTTACTCTTACACTATCCCTATGCGTACCAAATCCTAAGGAGCATCCATTAGAAATTAAAAGTGGTTTGGGAATAACCATCATCTATTTTGGATATTGTCATATAATGGAAACATGTCTTCAATAGTGAAAGTATGAATAAGTTATGGCATTTTTCACTTCCCCATGTTTTTTGGGATATGTAATGGGAAAGAAATATTAGAATGTTTTAGAATAAGATGAAAATTATAGATAGAGTGGCATCATAAATCATATATTCCATCACAAATAATTTATCAACATTAAAAAATAACAAATAAAATATTAATTTTTTTAAATCAAAATAGCAACAATAGGAACCTTGAAAATGAAGAAAACTTAGTGATAGATAAAAGGAAGGTTGATAAAAAACATGTTAAATGGTATTGTACATAGCCAATATGGTTCAAGATAAAATTTTATGGAGCTTCCAAAGGTAATCTGGGCTTGGTAGGAAGAGGTGGAATAATAAAAAATAAAAGGGGAGATTTATTGATAGCCCATTCCATAAATCTTGGAGTCCAAATGAATAATATAGTAGAAGAAAAAATTGCCTTATGGGGTATTTAATTATAAAAAGATATGAAGGCAACTCATATAATGATTGAATGTGATTATTTAAATATTATTAATTTCCTTTCCAATAAAATTTCTCCAAATTGGACTATGAAAAATCTAACATTAGATGATTTAAGTATTCTTAATACTTTAAAGAGGTTTCAATAGCCCATTTGTATAGAGAATGCAATAAAGTGTTCATCTAGTTTGAAAACAAAGGGGTCCTCAATGATGGATTTGATAAATGGAAAAAAAATAAGGAGCTTCTGAATGAAGTTATCAACCTAATTAAAGATGATAATTCCAAATTTTATTTTAGATACCTTGAAGAGTGAGACTATGGATTATATGGGGTTTTCTATTTATAAAATAAAATTTGGTATGTTAATTTAAAATATAATAGAATATAATACTTTAAACATATATTCAAGTTGTAAAATTCTCATGATGTAACTAGTCTCTACCACATTTACTCAGTAAACGTAATGAAACTAGCAATTAAATGAGTAGCTTATGATATTTATTGACACAAATAAATTTATAGAGATAAGGTCCCCAATAGTAGTCTCAAACATGTAAACATTTTTATCCGTCCTACTAATAAAATTTTATTGATCCATAAAATTTTGAGTTAATTCATTTATATACATTCAAGCTCAAGCATTTGTTATGAGGTTGTAAGTATAAAATGGAAAATCTTGGCGAGATCTATTTCATTCATTAGATTAATGGAGAACAAGGGTAACAATATTAGTAGAAGGACAAGGAGATTCATAAAATAACCAAACATGGGAGTATATAGATGAATATTGGAACCCCTATCTCCATAAATGTCTAGAAAAAATGCCATAATTTGGAGAATCCTTAAACATGGAGGCTTAACAAACTTATTTGAAAGGATTATGGGATATGACCCACATAATTTAGTTGAATTTGTAAAATATACGTATGCCTATAAGGTAAAAATTAGATGTATCCCCTTCACATTGTCATAGGAAAGCATTGCTTAAGTATCAGAATTAGCTTGGAGGAAATCAACTATTACAATTTAAAAAGGTAGAAAAAAGAATAAGTTTTAGCTTTTTCTATCTAGAAATGAGAAGTTGATGGAATTCAAAGAAGGATATCTCAAATACCAAATTCCAAAGCCATGTAATAAGGTTATTCATGATATAATTAGTAATTATTTCAATTTATATGGGAGATATAACATTTTTATGTCTTACCATTTTTCTTTCTTGAATCATTTTAGACATAAAATTTTGATAATCATTCCATTATATATGATTATGTCTCTTGAGAAATTAATTATTGATTTTAAGTGTGATAAATGTTTGTTCCCTCTATATCAATCTTTAATTTATCTTTTTTCCATCATGTCAAAGCTTAGGTTATTGGCCCTTTTTCTAACCGAAAAATCAAACTCTTTTAAAATAATCCTTTGGATGCCTCTGTTAAGCCTATTGTTGGTGTTGCTGGAAACAATCATAAAAAACCCAAGACCCCTAAATATATATCTATTTTCATCCCTATTTAATGTACTATTATTTCTAAAATAACAATAGAGGAAACTAGTCTAGAAAAGATTCCTAGGTCATGACTTACGAGCCTAAAACCTTGGATAATCTTATTATTGGTTATACAAGCCAAGTTTTTAGTTTTAATTTGTATATAAATGAGACATTAGGATATAAGTATATGCATGTGAAGATAAATTCAGTTGAGAAAACTATTGTGAACTTTGAATGAGAACAAATTTTATGGATTGGAAAATAAAAGGGAAAAAGCAAGATTTCTACGAACAATGCAGCTTCCTACAAAGACAATACTAGTTATTTGGAGAGAAAAGTTAATATCCATAAGGATGAATTAAAATTTATGTTGAAATAAAAATTATTAAAGTAAAAACATAATCAGTGAGTTGAATCTTTAATTTAATTGAAAATAAATTTTTAAGAATATAACTTTAAACAAGGAAACATGGCCTTAACAAAAATAGTTGGGGATATGAAGAGTAAAATTTATTAGATGGAGGATAAAATGAGAAAATGTAAAATAATAAGAAGAATATCTAATTAGACATCAAAAAACTCATCCAAATTATAAGGTTAATTTTTACTAGTATCACCATAATGTGAGACTGTCTTAAGTATAAAAATGAGAAAAAAATGGGAACTAAAGCTAGAAAAATAATTAAGAGCTAATAAAAAGGAAAGACAACTAAGACAAATGAGGTGGATAGTAAAAAAATGAAATAATAACTTAATTTTATGATATAATAATGGGATCTATACAAATATCTCATTGACTTTGATAATCAATCAATTGAATATTCAAGTTACTAGACACAAATTTCTTGAGACTCTAAATTTAAACAAGGAAACATGGGCCTTAAGATAAACAGTTCGGGATTTGAATAGTAAAATTTCTAAGATAGAGGATAAGATGATCCAAATGGAAACTAATGGAAATAATCTCCAATTAGACATTTATAAACTCATCCAAATGAGTAGGGAAACTATAAAAAACTATGTTGTTAGTATCACCATAATGCAAGATTGTCTTTAAAAATGAAAAAAATGGGAACTGAAGATAGAAAAAGAATTAATATGCAATAATAAGTAAATAAAACTCAAACAAAGGATGTGGATACTAAAATAACTAAATACTACCTTAATTTTATTCTAGAGGAATCGAAGGTGGCCAAAGCTCTTATTGACTTTGGATCATCTTAATCTCATGCTAGGATGTTACTTTGTTGTCTTTTTACTATTATTTAGTTGTCTCTAATGTGTTTGTATATTTTTTTGACATGAATTTGAATATCCTCATCATTTTATTGTCTCTTTACTTAACACTTTCATGCTTATCTTTTGTTTCATGAATTTAAGGTTTGAGGCCCTTTCAAAACCCTAATTTTTACCTCATATATATATATATATATAATAATAATAATAATAATAATAATATACTATATTATTTATAATATTGATATTATATTTACTTACGTTAAGTCTTATATAAGTATAAGTTGTTACCCATACTTACAAATCAACATTAGGAGAGACTTGCGAGTCAAGAGCTTTACCTAGGCCAAGAAAAATTAAAACAATGAAATGAAATAATGATTTAGGGAGGCAACACATGAGGTACTTGATAATTTATAATAAATATGGACAAGTTTATAAATTTTTATAACATGTAGCTCATGGGTGAATAGGTGGTAGCCATTGAATTTGTAGATTTATGGATCTACGGTCCACAATTTTTTACATATGGAGAAAAAGAGGAATATTTATTTGTATTATTTGTTTCCATCACACTATTTTATGTGGTACTAGAGATATGCAAATAAATAGTTATCATAGTTTTTTCAAGATTTTTTTTTTTGTTTAATCTATTTGATTTGTTTTACCAATAAAATGTAATAAACCATTAAAATATTGAATATATATAACCTAAATGTGAAATGTAGTAATTTAAATATTTTAAAATTAGCTATAACTAGTAATAAATAATTAAGTATGCAAACTAGCTTGGATCTAATTTAGTGTTAAATATTGATGAAATCTGAATGTAATGATCCTTGAATTGTGTCATTTTGAAAATAGAACTCTATGATGCTCTGGGATAGGACCAAACTAGGTGGATGGGTCACACTATGGACTTGTCTATTGACTAAAACCACATGCATGTTGACTATGTGATTGAATTTTTGGTATGATTACTTGAACCTATCTATGATGACTTGTTGGTTGACTGTGTGTCTTAATGTTCCATGTGAAAGACCTAAAAAATACAAACCCTATTTCATGCACATAAACACAATAGGCATCAAAAGAAAAATGGGGGGCTCAGATAAGGGGAATAGTTGAGTTATCCTCACAAAACCTCACATAATCTGAGTGTTGCCTACATAACCTAAAAGGGACTCAATCCAATTTAGTTCTCCTTCTAAGAGTGAGTGTGTGAATCTTAAAATTTACTATATGAATGTAACTATATATTTTGGCTTGAAATCTTGATAATGAGTGCCTTTGACATAAAATAAAATATATTTAGAATTGACCTATGACTATTAGAATAAATGAGAGCATGAATTTTTAATATTGGTTCCTTTTTTCTTGATGTGTAGTAGAATTATGAACTAATTGACATACATGTTTTAAGAGGCCTTGATGTGACTATATAAAGGAATATTTGGAATATTTACATTAATTTACATTGTTAAAAGTGTGGTAGGAAAAATATGAAATGTCTAATATTTTAAAAGTTTCCATTAAAATGAAGGGAATAAGGTTTCACTAGTAGGCAAGGCTAGGCTACAACCCTATCTACCTAGTTTAGTCTTGTCCAAGAAGGATATAGATTATTTGGATTTGGATGATAGGAATTTGTAAGCATAATAGGGTTATCTGATTATTATTTTTAGTAATTTTAAGATAGTAAGTATAATAATAAAGGTTTTCATAGAGTTTTTAAATGAAATGGGAATAGGCCAAGCAAGGTAAGGATGTCAATATTAAACATATTAAAGCACTTAATGATTAAATTTGAGTGTCTACATTTCCCCTCCCTTTATTATAGTGATGCAACGAATTGAAATTATTAGAGTAAAGGATATGTGAACCTAAGTGTGCATACACACTTTATATTTTGATGTGAGACTTGTTTAGATTCCTTAATGCAAAACCTACAATAATGCCATTAAAACTAGTTCCTACATATATTTGAAAACTAAAAAATTGAAACTTAAAATTTTAAATTTTAAAAAGAGAGCAAAGAAAGAGTACACTTGAAGGAGTATGCAATATAATTTCCCTATAAATTGAAAGTGGAAAAGTGTGTGTGTTCCCATATTAAGGAATTTGGGGAAATATTTAACTTATGGTGAATTAAGAGTGATCAAGTTGAAAACTAGTGAAAGACCTTGGGTTGGAAAGATTGTATGACCCAACTCTCATCTGAACGTGTAGAGTACAATGTAAAAAAATTGAAGGTGTGGAACTAAAAAATGTGGCTCACTAAAATGCACCATATTAATTGATTATCATTAGATTTAAATGTCTTTAAAAAAGAAGTGGAACCACCAAATGTGGCCTGCTAAAGTGAAACCATAGACATTAAGTGTCACTAGACTCTAACATGGCCCACTTTCAAAATAAAGATGAGTCACACTATTGCAGATGGATCTACATTCTATTTGGAAATTTTCACTTTTGAAAATTTCAAAATTTTAAATTTCAATGTAGTAACAAATTAACATAAATGAACATCATTCCCCCTATATTATACATAATTTATATATAATTCCAATTGAACTTGTAGTTATTTAAAACACATAACTTATAATTATTTTTCACATGCCCATGAATATGTATCATATATATGTGAATCTATATTGAATTAGTTATAGGAATGAGTTTACATGCATGTCACATGCCCCCATAATCTTAACATTATGAACCATGTAATAGTTTTAAATTTTTTTACTATCATAAAATTAAAATTTTGTTGCTGATGAGGACTTGAAGTCTTAAGACAAACCTATTATTATGCCCTAATTTGAGATGATGGATGTATCCTAAAAGTCACTTATCTCAAATAAATTTTTGAAATATGTGAAACATGTAATCACGTAGTAGCATATGAACATTTTAAATGTATTGTATCACATTATTGAATACAACATTGAATTGCATTTAAAATATGAGTTACATTGATTTATCATAGATGCATGTAAGAAGTATGTGCATGATATGTATCATGAAATGAATGTAAAAATATAATTATTGAATGATTGAATCATGGCACCATAGTAACCAATAATGAACATATAATAAATTCCACACAATTGTCATGTAATATGCATAGAATGTCACACATAAGACCAAAAGGCCACATCTAAGGGACATGTGAATGTCACACAAACAAGAAAGGCCAAGAGACACACATAAATTGCATGATGATTCCATAAATGTAAGAACATGTATATTTTTCACACACATAGTGAAGGACCACACATAATAATTAATAAAGTCCTAACTTATCTTATAGTAAAGGAATAATTTGAAAATAAGCATATAGAAAATGAAACTAGTCTACATGAAACATATGTATTAATGTCAATGTTAGCAAATAATATATCTATATAACACAATTTAAAGTATGATTGATTATAAAAGCATCTATATGATATATATTTAAAAATTTTAGAAAGGTTTTGGATGGATGCAACTTATTGAAGTGTTCACGTAAAACAAAGAGATGTACCAAAATTAGCAAGGTTGCTAGGTAAAAGGGAAGCCAACATTAAAAACCCATATAATAGTATGTATTATATCCAACTCACATACCTCATAAAATCATTTTGTATTGAAAAATAAAATATGTTATCTAATAAACATGAAATAAATAACATATGTAAATAAACATAAGAAAATACATTTTAGGTCCTAATTTTGAGTTTTTTAAAATATTTTGATTTTTTTGTATTTTTGAAATATATGAATGTTTTAGAATTTTTTATATATTTGAATACTTTTTGAATTTTTAAAAAATTGGAATTAAAAGGTTTGAAAATGTACTAAGAATAAAGGATTCAAAAATAAAAGAGATGGGAGGGATTTGAACAATTTGCTTCAAGGTTCTAAAACATAGTGTGACAAAAAAGAAGGAAAGCAATATTCCCCAAATGTATGTTTAAATGAGTCATAACAATGTAGAATAAATGATTGATATAGACAAGAATGTACATGCCCCTAATAGGCAATAAACTATGTGTGTTCGAGGATAATGTATGAGTAGATATATGTGATCATGAAAGTGAAATAGAAGTCATAACATGATAAATATAATGTAGTGAGAAAGTGAAATGTCATAAAGAATGTGCATTAAAATTATTGTAAGATAGTTATTTTAGATTATTTGAATCAATATTAAAATCAATAGGGTAAGGATACAAGTGAAAATAAATCAAAGGGATAGAAGAATGCTTAGAATTTGGGATAGAATAGGTAGAAACAAAGTGAAAACAAAAGAAGCTATGCACAAAGAACATATAAATAACTAATCAAGATAATTATCCCAATCACTGGGTTGGGAGGAAGTAGGAGGTTTTGTCCAACCAAGTATCACATAAATAGGATGTATATATGTATACCTAATTTCATTATATGAAGTAGTGACTTCTTGTGAAGAGGAAGTGACAAATTTAGATGCTTTTGAATCTGAATAGGAATCATATGGTGTAATATAACCATATGAATCACTACTCATATACCCATGTGAACTTGTATCCTCCTATATATTAGGATACAATGTAATTACCTATACTTTTTGTGAAGAATTTTTAATAAAATTTGGTTCTTTAGAATATGAATACCTCTTTTTGCATGCCACTTTATTTTTAGGGGGATGTGTCATGCTCTTCGTAACTAACTGATTATGCTCATGTGAAACTATATCATGCCCATGAATGGATGGATAAAATTATTCTATAACATTCTCATGCTTATTAATATATGGAGAAACTGATTCAATAATATAATTTGAAATATGTAAATCATGATCCTAAATGGTTTTGTAGACTATTTCATTTTCATGTTTCTTAATGTATGACCACCCAACTATTTTATAGTAAGATTAAAAACCACTGGTTCTAAAGAATATTCATATTGTATTCTTGAAATTTTGACAAGTTTATTATCATGAATATATTTGAGACATTTATGCACTATAAAATGAACTACTCCAATCTTCTGTATCCAAGGGCATTCTAATCACATATCAAAGATCCATGTTCTTGGTAGAAAAAACGATGGGGTGGCCACTATGAGACATCCCACTTGTAAAGGTAATACTATATGCCCAATATTATCTTATGCATGACCATTAAATGATTTGAAAACTATAGAAGTATCATGTAAATATTACTCTATCTAACAAAGAGAGTAGAGGAGTGGTGTGGTGCATGTATTTTCAGTTGATCCATTTGATATCATAATACTATGTATGGATTACTAGTCAAAAATATGCTTGAATAAAGAGTATGTCTATCTTAATCATCTTCAATAACTTCACTATCATCAAATATAATCATAAGAATTGATGTTTTTTTGCTTGTAACTATACCAACGATTCTATCAAGTGGATGCCCATATGTAAAAGGAGGAGGATGAACATTATATGCATAATGTACTTTGAAATTATCTTTTTTATTTTTTACTTCATGATTTGGAAAAAGGATATTTTTACTTTGTTTATCTAAAATTCATTTAATGTGGCAATTAATCCTAATTTAGATAAGTGAAAATAAAATAGAGTGTTATTAATATATTTTTAAATAATAATTTGTAGTTAAGTGATTGAAATAGATAAATTGAAAAATAAATTAACAAGGCTAAACTATGAAAAAGAGAGATGAATTTATTTATTTTAGTTGTGAGGCAAATGAATAGGAAAACATAATGTAATAAAATATAGAATGCTAAAAACCTATAAACATTCTAAAATTTGAGCCTAAGTGCTTTGATAGACAAGATTTCCTAGTAGGAGATATGATTGATTGCCTCTATAGTCCATGTTGGTTGATTTTGTATTTTTGTATAGAATTAGAACTTTAAAAATGATTGAGTGTGATAGTGATAGTTATATATTTTTTCATTTATTTGATCTTCCAAAATTATTCATAAACCTATATATGTGTTTTTCAAGTTACAAACCCTTACATTATGCCACAAGGAGATAAAAAATGTGAAAGAGTAAAAAGTTGTTAGTGGTTGGAATTTTTATAGACATTAACACCCCACTATGCTAAGTATTATTTGTATACACATAATATTTTAAAACTTTGTTAATTCTTGATGATTTATCTCTTTCAATAACCCATCGCATCTCAATCTATCTGAGTGCATGATTTAAAAGGATCACCGAGAAAGGGGGGGAAGATCATTGGTGCCTCATAAGATTGTTTTCCATTATATATACACAACAATCTCTTATACACTTCCCTGAGCTCTGCCTCCTCTCTTATACACTCCTCTAAATAAGTCACTACCTTACTTATCCCCTATTTAAGCCTAAAACCCTTTTTGACATTTATCAAATAATGTTAACCTTAGTCAAATTTATATTCTAATTGATATTTGCATGTTATGGATCAAAGTTTGCATTGACTAACTTAGACTGGGACCTAACTTATTTTTATCAAATAATGATATAGATTTGAATTGGGTTGATCCTATCAACTAAAATTTTAGAAATTTTTAGGGTTAGATTTAGATATATATATACACATCCATTTACATCATTTATTAGGAAAGAGAAGAAGAAGAATATTATATTACACATCTAATGATTCACCATTCTACTTGAAGAAAATTTCTTAGAGTTTTAATACTTTCTTTGGAGATTCAAATCTTGTCTTATGGATAAGTATTTTAGATACATAAAGAATTTGTGTAGCCTAGCGCTGACTTATCCTTTTTATCCTTACATACCACAACAACCTCTTGCTAAGCAACTTATCCAAGGGATAGATTAAGGCTCGATGGGATCATCTTCAAAGGTAAGTGTTTCTAACTTTGGTCCTCCTTTATTAAATTAGATAGATTAGAATTTGGACTTCTTTCTCATGCATTAAGATTTCCTATACATTGACTTGAGTATAAATCCTCTATGCAGGTTTAATTTTTATGTTTATTATCCCCAATTTGTGCCACAAGCTTTGGTGAGCACTAGATTAGATTTTACTTTACTTGTCATTTACTTAGTGAATATGAAAATATAGGACCTAGTTAGGGTTATTGCATAGTGTTGCATGACTAGAGGCTTGAGAACCCTCTATATTGATGTTATTGTGGTAAAATATCCTTTGGTTAGGTATAAAAGATCCATATTGGTCATGACCCTAAATATCTAATTATTAATAAATGGAATTGTAAGTAGGATTTATCTTCTCTGAGCTAGGATTAATTAATAGGTTAGCTAAATTTTATTTTGTATACATTTTGGTTAACTTGACATAAATCAAACCCTTGTAGGTTTTTTTCATGAATTCATTTTATCATCATATTATATATTTTTATATTTATAATACTGTATTAAACTTGTTGATACATTTATAATAGTCTATGTGAAGGTTTAACTTACAGTTTCCCTAAAATGACTCTATTCTATCTATGCAGGTATTCTCAAAATATAGCTGATTGGATCGATCAACTTGACATAGTCTTCTTATTCAACTACAAGATTACACACATAGTTAATCCAATTGACTTTTGTTTGTAGTTATTCACTTTTAACATACACATTTATAGACATAGTTGAGCCAATCGACTATGTTTGTGTATTATTTTTCAACATATAGGTTTATAGACATCATAGAGCCAGTTAAATCTATTCATAGATACTTTTTTAGCATATAGGTTTTGTAGACTGCATCGACCCAGTCGACTCTATTCATAAATATTTAAATCAACACTTGAGTAGCATAGCATAAAATTTTCAAATAAAACATCTTAAAAACCACCAAGGTTCATTACTACCTTATTTGTCATTTTAGTTTTTCATTTAAAATATTATTTTTCACAAGTTTATAGTCTATAAAATTACAATGCTATAGTAAAATGGGTCGACTAGTTTGACATAGTTTTGTAGCCTATCTTTTCTCTAGAAGACATAGTTAACCTATTTAACTATGTTCTTTTAAATATTGATTCTGCATAAAAATAGAGACCCTATCAAATCTATTCTATATTATTTTTATACAACATCCCTTGAATTGATTCTATACTCTTCAAAGTCAAAGGAATTAATCTATTTTACTAGTAATTAGTTCACTTTTCATTTTTTAAATACTTATATTAATAAACATAGACTGATTAAGTTATTTTTTTAAATTTACTGATTTAGTCACATTGTTTCTCTTTTGCACACACTTCCAAATCACTTTACAAATAAAAAACATTAAATATTTTTCTTCACAATGTCTACCTACTTAGATTTCATCACCAAGGGGAAGCCAACTTGATTTTTTGGCCAAGTATAAACATGTGGTTGATGGTATATATTGTAAAAACACTCAACTCTTATCACTTCATGATTATGAAGTGAGGGAGTAGGCCCTAATACCAATCTAGTACCATCACCAATACATATCCCTTTCAGCCTAAACTACCTAAGACTTTCATAGGTTATTTCCTATTTCCTTCTTTAAGACAAATTCCCATCACATTAATTTCAAATTTTATTATAACTTAATAGCATTCAATAATGACCAATTATTTAGCATTTACATTTAAGTTTTTGTTTTCTCTTTCATCATTGTATTTTATATTACAAAACTTGTATTAGCTAATGTTAGTGCAAGGTTTGTGTTGTGTGTTATAATTAGATCAATCACATTGATAAAATTTATTATGTGTTCATTTCATTTTCTTCGATATTATCTTGAAAAAAAATTCCCTATTTTCAGAACACTATCGAGATGGTCTCTTATAGACTATTCATCTTGCTTCCCTTCAGTACATAGTTTCCCTATCTAACTATTTATCTTTATTAGCCTAATAAAAATTTTCTGTTTGGAGTACACATTTGACCTATTTGATTGTGTATCTTGTCATCTTTTTCTATTTCCTATCTAGTAGTACACAATCGATTTGTATGACTATGTCCCTTTGTTTCTTATTATATTCCTATTTTACATAACATTGTTAATCAGTTCGATCATGTATCCTATCTAGTGATTCTTCTTTATGACAACTTTTAATCCTATTTTATTTGTTATAAATTTACTATTTGATGATAATACAAAGTTAAATTAGATAAACATGATGAGTCTTACCAATCCTAATAGGTTTCCAAAGACAAAACTTATGGCTCCCACCTTGGATGAAAGCAATATCCATGTTGCCACTTACACTACCAATTATGGGACTTATCCCCATTCATCCTTAGTTCATAATCATTTCTTCTCCATAGAAGATGAATGTGGTTTATAATACACAACTAAAATGCTCTTTTTCATAAACAAATTTCCTCAACATAGAGGAAAAGGCCATTCAACAACTTATAATCTTATGATAGGTCCTCAAGGAAAAGAACCTCTTTCACTCTCCCCTACTTTCTCTCATAGATTTGGGGGAACACTTTATTTAATTATCAACCTTTTCCATCTATCATGTCTCCTTCACACACCATGAGATATTCTTGTATGACTTATTCAAACTCAATGCCTAGTATCTCCACTAACATTGTAGGTTTTGTAGATACCTAAAATTGGCCACAACTATCTTTTGATTGGACTTTAGATTAATTCCTACCAACCATTAAAAATTACACCTAAGAATCACTAAACCTCTCAAAAAATTTCATACATATTTCATCAAATCTTATAATCATGTTGAGACATCCCTAACTAGGGTATTTTATCATATGCAATAATATCATCTCAAGAATTTATCCCTAATCACGTTGTGACATCAAAACTATTACTTTGGCCTATGGACCTATTAAGTGGAGAACTTGATCAAATATCAAATCTTGAAAGAGGTAAAATACAAATTATAATAAATTAAAAAATTAAGAATTATCCATCAGGTGTTTAATTGGGGTATTATTGTTTCTAACAGTTTTTGCTTTTCCACATTCAGAAGATGAAAGAAAATAAAGTAATGGTCTAGGGTTGGATGATACCCAGATGAAGTTTGTGCACTGTATCCAGATGACTGAAGGGACTCCTCTTTGGCTATGGAGGATGACACCTGTAGAAGAAAGAGACTCAAACATAGAGATTGTTAGATAGAGATAAGGTGGACTGCCAAGCAAAGCCCGGTCCTGGAAGCGCAAAGACTTCCTTAAGGGATGACAGTCCACTTTTGATAAAAGAGAATGTTGCTAGAAAGAGAAATGGTGAAAGACTGAACAAAAGAAATAAAGATAGAGCATACTTGTATCTTGCTGTCAGTCTTCCACAGTCACCAACGTCGGTTAGTCTGTCGGCGTCGGTTAGTCTACCAACATTGGTGGGGGTAGTAATCTTTGGATGGGTCTTAGATAAAATCTATGGTTGGCAGAGGGACTCTGTGGGCTTAAGGGGTCTGTGCAAGGATGCAGGGTAGTGGACAGGGTCAGATGGAGAGGACAAGTTGTTAAAAGGGGTAAGGGTATGAAGAAGGCTTCTCAACCTTTTTAGGAAGAAGTCAGGTCAGGTCTGGTTGATAGCTAAGTCTAGATGATAATACTTAGAAGTAATGAAAATAAGATAATTTCTTATACATTCTAAATACATTCTTAATTACTGAAATGATAAAAAGGGCAGAAGAATACTTACCTCCTGCTTGGTGTAGAGCCAAAGGTGTTTTAGACACTTGTCCTTGTTGTGCCTCTAGCCAGAAGAGCATTGGTTGAAGTCTGATGGTTGATTGCAGAGAGTCCCTGTTGATGTCCAAGTTTGAGAGTTGAGAGAGGAAGAGAGGTTGAATTTTGGGTCTGTGATTCAGGAAGGAGCCAGGGAGGATTTAGTAGAGATTCAGAGAGTGGTCCAAAATTCACCTTCAGGCCTATCTTAAGAAACTGACGTTGGCAATTTTGCCAGCGTCAACTGACTGGTAACTGATGTCAACAGCTAAAAGAGTGGAAAAAGGCTATTTTAAGCCTTTTGTCTATTCTTCCAACTTCTAGGTCTAACTATCATTGGAAAATGGTCCAAGATGGATTAAATGAGCATGAGAGGTTAGTGGGAGGAATGAAATGGGGTTTAAGCAATTAAGATTTGGCATGGGGTGAGGTCTCAAGGGAGTTATTAATTTAAAATAGTTAATTTATTTTAAATTAATAAGTGTGTGGGTTAAAAATGTTTAGGGGGTGGACCAAGGAGACCAAGGGGGAGGATGACCAAGGGATAGATATGATTTCGGTGTCTACATTTGCCCCTTTTTGTCTTGTTGGTTGTTCTTGATGAACTGTAAGACAAAAATAGGAGTTGGTTGCCCCAGGTATGGGATGAGGTGTTCCCCCCTCAAAGCAGGAGTCAAGGGAAGGGAACCAAAGATTGGGTGTCAATTTGACAGAGAGTGGATGGAAAGGGTGAAGGTTAGGGTGTGAACATTGCAAAGGGTGTTATTGCATGTATGCCACACCACGCGATAGGTAGGTCAAATTATCATGGTCAAAGGTTGAGGAGTGCTAAAATCAAAATAACCAGGCCCCAGCATTTAGTCATAGCTGATTGGGTTAAATGATCCAAGCTATAGCTCCAATGGTCGTCATGTGCCAAGTATCTCAGGCTTAGGAAGTGCTCTTGGAAAACATGAAAAAGGCCACAAGTAGTGGGGATTAGCTAGAGTGTGATCCAATACTTGTGGAGGTCGTGGACAATTTGCTAACTAGTTGTGAGGTAGCAAGGGAAAAAACAACCAAGGCAAAGTTGTCTTGGAAGTGGTCATGGTCTGAGGAGATAGTCGCGATCTCCAAGGTCATTGGTCGAGGTGGGTTGAGATAGATGGTCCATTAGATGGACGGATGAAGGAATGGCCAAGCTAACCTCAGAAGACATCATGTCATCTGAGTGATGCCTACATAGCCCCTGTTGTTAGGGCCTCAGGCCAATGTAGTTCTCCCAAAAAGGGAGGAAGAGGGTCGGTTATGGATTGGGTTTGGATCATGGTGAAGTTATGGTGAGAGGTAGAATGGTTTGTCCATCAAGTAGACAAACAAACGGATGTGGCTGAGCTAACCTCAAAAAACATCATGTCATGTGAGTGCTGCCTACATAGCCCCTATTGTTAGGGCCTCAGGCCAATGTAGTTCAGACTGATTGATAGGTTGGTTTGGTCAAGTGATAAATGATGAGGGTAAGATGATGTTACAGCCTTTTCCATATTATGGTGTATTTTGTAACATTGGTTAAGTGGTCTTTCATCCCTAGAAAGTGTCCATATCGGTGATGGATGTATGCTAAAAATGAACTGAGTCGATTTATGCTTTAGCAAGTAATGGTTTATGCTTGACATAAATTGTGTGGTCGATAGTTTCCGTGTGTATTGTTGTCCATAGAAACTAGTGTGAATAGGCTATGATAGTGTTGGTGGTCTGAAAATGGTTTGGTTGGTTTGGATGGCAAATGATCTGGTTGAATGTGACCAAAGTGTCTGGAGTGAAAGGCATGTTTTCCATTTCATTGACAAGGACCATAATGATAGCATAGGTAGGGGGTTTTTTAGAAACAAAAGCCCCATTCATGCATTACGTCGTTGACCATTGGTTGTGTTAGAGAAGTAATCAAATCACTTTGACATTAAAATGAGCTCGAATTCCCTTGAGGAGGTGATGTGATATGTGAGGAGAGGGTAACCCTTTTTAGTAGGGATAACTTTTCCCCTTTTTATAGGAGACCCTGAGGCGACTACAAGCCAAGTCCATGACCTTTTTTTTTGGTAGACTGATCAATGCGAGAAGTCTACATAGGGATGTCATTTTGTTGTGGTGGTCATTTGTGAAGCTGATCGATGAGGGAAGCTTCTGAGAAAGTGCTATTTGTAGCAAGATTTTAGTCATAGCCATCCTTCGAGGGAGTGGTCTATATTTTTGCTTTATATATATAGGAGAGGTGTGAATAGCTATCCTTCAAGGGAGAAGTATATTAGCTACAACAATGATAGTACAACTATCCTTCGAGGGAGTAGTCTGCCTTTAGAATTTAGGACCTTTTGATATTTTGACATCTTGATTTATTTTTGACAGAATTTTGAGTCATGGACAAGACTATAAAAGTTTAAGGGTTCCCTTTTATTAGGACAAAGCATTCATACTTTATAAAAGGGTTACAGAGGGATTGTTTAGGGGAATAGGGTTAAAAGGAATAAGGATTAAGATGACAGGGGTTGTTTAAGGGATGAGCTCAAGTTAAATTTCAAGTGAACGAGTACTCGACTAATAGTAGAATGGTCACAGATGCAAGGCATTCAGAGGCTCAGGATCTAGTCGGCCTTCGAGAGAAGATAGACGATAAGTCCCTGATCCATACCTGTGCATGATGATGTAAGGTCTGAGCCAATTAGGAGTGAATTTGCCTCGTTTACTCCATTCCATATTGGTCACATGTTGATTGAAGTTTGAATGTGAAGATGATTAAGGAGTTGGTCGATGCTTGGTTGGTTCATGTTTGGTCAATGCTTGGTCGATGTTTGGTCAATGTTTGGTCAATGTTTGGTCAATGTCTGGTCAAGGTTATGATTAAAAGGTTGGTTGATGTTTGGTCAAGGCTTGGTCGAGGCTTGGTTGAGGTCGTGATAGTCAGGATAGAGTCAAATTCCCCTAGTTATTTTGGTGATGAGGAGAATGCTTGAGAAATGGTTGGATAAGATGGAGAGAAGACATTGAAACTTCTCTTTGTTAAGGAGTGTAATGCAAGGATGAATCCTATGAAGCTTTTGCCTAATAGGCTTAGTTTGAGAGGACGAGATCCTGATCTTCCAGGTTGGAGTTTGGAATCTCAGAACTATGGATGATGGTGGAGGCAATGGTTGGTATGATTAGACTAAGGCAACTAGTGGTTGGGGGTCTTTAGGTTGGACCTCCACTACCTATAAGGCTTTGATTAAGGCTTGATGATGATGTGGAGAGATTTGGATGAGGTCATACAAAGATGTCTTCACAGAGGTTGGGTGAAGGTGTTTCACCATGGGGTCATGAATTGGTTTTGAAAAAGTTGGCTGAGATGTGTCTAAGATCGAAATCTTGGGTTGTGATAGTTGAGAGGGGTTGATGAAAGGATATGGTCAAGGGAGAGAAACCTTCTCTTTCCCTTTATCCTTCATGGTTTGTGACCTGGTGGCCACATTGATGGTGTTGATTTCAAATAATGGGGTTAAAGGCGATAGAGGGACCATAGTCCGATGAGGGGATCCCGATTTAGGTGAGGATGTTTGAGAGGTATGGGATGATGTCGATGGTTTGTCGAAAAAGTGGTCAAGAGGATCCTTAATGAAAAGGGTGTCCTTTTTTAGGTGTTTACAAATGACAGCTTTAAGAGCACAGCAACGCTTAGTGTCATGTCCAGGGGTGTAATGATATGCACAAAATTTAGTGTCGCCGAACCAAGATGGTTTTGGTCTGAGAGTTGATGAGTGTGAAGGTGAAAAGGGTTGGGAGACATGAGATAGTGTTGGATATTTTTCAAATGGGTCCTTAATGAGAAGGGTGCCCTTTTTCAAGTGTTGACAGATGACAACCTTAATAGCGCAGCAATGCTTAGTGTCATGCCCAGGTGTGCGATGATATTGGCAAATTTGGGTGTCATCGAACCCTAATGGTTTTGGTCCGAGAGGTTGAAATGGTTTGATTAGTGGGAGAGTGATGCTAGAGGATTATAACAATTGACATAAAATCAAGGTATAAGAACCTGCTAATGGGTCTACATGTTGTGTTGCAGTAAAAGTTGACAACTTCTATTTAGAAGCTGTTGAGAGAGTGTTTTGTATCATCTTTTTATTTGGTGGTGTGGCCAGATGCGTAGATGACACTTTCGTGGTAGGAGGCATTGGATGTTTTGAAGGAGGTATGTTTTTGTCAGGAGTTGGTAGTAATGGAGGTGATTTGTTTTTGTTGGGTAAAGGGAGTAATGGAGGCAACTTGTTGTTGATAGGTGTTGGAGTAGGAAGCACTCCTTTTAAGGTGGATGGATGAGGGCCCAAAATGGAGGGCAATGATGATGGTGGGAGAAAAGTTCTCTGATGTGGTTTAGTAGCCTTCTTTGGTTGAGTACAAGGCATACTATTGCATGGGGTAAGGTTCAAGTCTACCCTCACCGGATCTTCTTCAGCCAAAGTGGGTGAGGTGGCGAGTTCCTCTTTCGGCAGAGAAGGGATTGGAAATTGTGGCTCTTCGAGAGGGTAAAGCGTAGGGATGGTGATGGCTTCGGTGTGTGGTCGAGTAGCGAGAAAGGTATGATCCCCCATTGATGATAAGAAGGATGAAGGCAAGGCTACCAGCATTGGAGTCACCAAAGTATCCTCTAATATGGGAGAGTTCAAAGTTGACTCTCCTTCATGTGAAAGAGGGCTGGACGGAGGAATATCCTCTATTGGTGGAGGACAAATAAGAGAAGAAGGTTCTTCTACCTATGGTGGACTAATGGGTGGGTTAACCTCTTTAGACTATGATAGAGGTTGGTTAGGCATAAGAGGCGAGACCATGTTGACTGTGCATATATTACGGTCTTGGGGGTCATCGGCCACGGTCTGAATGTGATTTTGGCTAGGGGGATGGTTAGGAAAGGGTTGTCTAAAGATGTCGATGTTTTGATTTGGTGCTGCATTCAGGTTATCCAAAACAAGATCCCCCTTGTCTAACATGTCTAAGACAATGTTTTTGAAGGTTTTGTAGTTGTTGATGTCATGGCCCTAGACACGGTGGTAATGACAAAAGTCATTGTCCCTGTACCATGCAGGGATAGGTTTTGAGGGGTTGAATTGAGGTGGTCAAATTTGAGGGAGATTGAGGACCTCCTGCTTGACAAGTTTATCCAAAATAGAAGCGTATGATTCTCCTATAGGAGTATACTGATGTTGTATATGCTGTTGTTGGAATTGTTTTGTGATGTAGTCTGATGTGGAAGGTTGAGATTGGTTGTTTATTGTCGAAGATGATGGCTTAAAGACTATAGCATTTGCCAATCCCTTGGATTTGGAATATGAAGAAGAAGGTTTGGACATAGAGGGGTCATTAGATTTTGTGTTAGTATTTTTACTACGCAATGTGACCTTGTTCTCTTCGACCGTGTGAAGTTCAAGCTTGCTAGCCATCATGAAAGCTTCGTCAAATGTACGAAATGTTTGGACCTGCAAGGTAGAGGAAATATGTTTGGCGCATGCCTGGGAAAAGAGTTTGATGAGTTCGGGTTGAGGCAAAGAAAAGGAGAGTTGGTTGATTAAGCCTCTCCAATGGGCAACGAAATTGGCTATGGATTCGTCGTCAAACTGTCTGATAGAGTATAGGTCCGTGATTGAGACCTTTTTGGTGATATTGATAGAAAAGTGGTCAAGGAAAAGTTGATCTAATTGAGTGAATGAAAAGAGGGAATGACTGGGAATAGAGCTATACCAGTTAAGGGCAGCCCCTGAAAGTGACATGGGGAACGTGCATAGTAACAACGCATCATCATGTGTTATGAGATAACAAGCGTGTTGAAATGCTCGTAGATGTTATTGTGGGTCCTCCTTACTCTGAAAGTGAGTAAATTTGGGGAGTTCCCACTGGTTAGGATATGGTCGGATGGGTATCGAAGGGTGAATGGGTTCACTGCAAACTTGTTTGTATGAAAAAACATTACTTGAACCAGAGATGGATGTCTCAAGGTTAGACATCTTGTCCATTAGCATCTTAATGAGATCAACTGATAGATTGGTAGGTGGGGCACCCCCTAGGTTATAAGGTGCTTAGAAGGTGGTTGGAGGGGTGTATGACGTACTTGGTTGTGCTTGTATAGGTGTAATGTATTGGTAGTTCGTCATAGGGATTGATGTTGAGGTCAAAGGGGCTTGTGCCATGAAATTAGAGGACACAAGTTGACTAGATACTGCTAGAGGTGGTTGAATGGCGGTACTGGTAAAAGGATAGGTAGTCATTCCCATGTGTATGGGCACAAGAGTGGGTGGAGTCGAGACAATCAAGTTCTGAAAATGTGATGAACTTGGTTGAATTGAAAAGTCTCACGTTTGGCTCTTAGCGAGATAGTGTTGGAGAGCCTTGACGTTATGGTTAGCGAATCTCTCAAAATTTTGATCCCATTCAGGAACAATTGGAGATTGATCAGGGGTTGACTGGATAGGAGAATATTCAGCATCTGAAGTACACTCCATTAGGGGACTTGATATGGAGGGTGAAGGTGGAAGCAATTGTTTCCTCACGTGGTCAACAAGAGTTTTGGTTTGACAACGCGTCAAAACCATTCAAGGCAAAAAGGGTCAAGTTCTAGAAACTATGTTTTGTTTAGTTTTAGAAACTCAGAATGGGTGTTGGACAGCAAGAAAGTGGGGTTTTAAGCTTGTTATTTGGGAAAGAAAGTTTTGGACAGTGACTGACGTCGGTAGAAAGACCAATGTCAGTGAAATAGGTTGTCGATGTCAGTCAGATAACTGATGTCGGTGAAGAGTTGCCGACATTGGTGGAAAAACCAATGTCGGTGACTGTGTTACTCCAAAAACTCAAAAAATTTAAAAGTTTTTGGAAAAAATAAGAAAACATCCTTACTAGCTCAAAAAACTAGATAAAAACAAAAAAAATAGATGAAGACAGGCAGACCCTAAACATTAAATCCTAAGAATAAACTTTTAGAATCATGTTGGCTTATGCCTTAGAGTGTGTTTAGGAAGTTGGCTTTTAGAATGGGTCCTAGAAGAAGTAGTCTAAAGTTGGTTTCAGGTTAGTTTTGGTGCTCAATGTCTGTGTTAGGTTCCATACGTGGCCTGGTGCTAAGGATAAAGCTCCCCTCACTTCACGAGCCCAGAGATAAGCTAGATCGCTTAGCCAGTATATACGTCCCCTATAGTTTATACTCTGCCAGAGAATAGAGTGGGCTCTCCCTTGTTAGTGAAGTCCAAGTGGGATTACCAGGAAAGGTAAGGTATCCGCTAGGTGATGAAATCCTAGTCGGACCTTGTCTCAAGTATGTTAAGATGTTTGATTTGTGAAAGTGGTCAGGTTGTGTAACATAAGTGGACTACAATTTATTCATAACGTGTTTTTTAATTACTAGATGTGTGGACTAAATATGCATTCAATCAGAAATGAGATGCAATAGATTTTAAGCCCAAATTGAAATGTGTGTTTGGATGTAGACAAATGAAGAAAAGGTTGAAGAGTATGAGTTTTACTACTCTAAGATGCAAAAAAAAAGAAAAAGAATGATTCTTTTTAACTTTGTTGATGGTGTCTTTCGGAAGAGGTAGAATAAAAAGATGCAAGAAGAGACCTAATGCACCTATATGAAAAGTTTGTTTTTAGAAGAAAAGGATGAACCCAAGGAAAACTCCTAGGGTCCCACTGGGCATGCCAGAATGTTTCTAACAGTTTTTGCTTTTCCACATTCAGAAGATGAAAGAAACTAAAGTAATGGTCTAGGGTTAGATGATACCCAGATGAAGTTTGCACACCGTATCCAGACGACTGAAGGGACTCCTCTTTGGCTGTGGAGGATGACACCTGTAAAAGAAAGAGACTCAAACATAGAGATAGTTAGATAGAGATAAGGTGGACTGCCAAGCAAAGCCCAGTCTCGAAAGCGCAAAGACTTCCTTGAGGGATGATAGTCCACTTTTGATAAAAGAGAATGTTGATAGAAAGAGAAATGGTGAAATACTGAATAAAAGAAATAAAGATAGAGCGTACCTATATCTTTTTGTTGGTTTTCCACAGTCATCGACATCGGATAGTCTGTCGGCGTCGGTTAGTCAAAGCTGTCGACGTCGGTTAGTCTGCCAATGTCGGTGGGGTTAGTAATCTTTGGACGGGTCTTAGAGAAAATATGTGGTTGGCAGAGGGACTCTGTGGGCTTCAGGGGTCTGTGCAAGGATACAGGGTAGTGGACAGGGTCAGGTGGAGAGGACAGGTTATCAAAAGGGGTAAGGGTATGAAGAAGGCTTCTTAGCCTTTTTAGGAAGAATTCAGGTCGGGTCTAGTTGATAACTGAGTCTGGATGATAATACTTAGAAGTAATGAAAAGAAGCTAATTAATTATACATTCTAAATTACTGAAATGATAAAAAGGGCAGAAGAATACTTACCTCCTGCTTAGTGCAGAGCCAAAGGTGTTTTAGATGCTTGTCCCTATTGTGCCTATAGCCAGAAGAGCATTGGTTGAAGTCTGATGGTTGATTTTAGAGAGTTCCTATTGATGTCTAGGTATGAGAGACGAGAGAGGAAGAGAGGTCAAATTTTGGGTTTGCAATTTGGGAAGGAGCTAGGAAGGATTCAGCAAAGATTCAGAGAGTGGTCTAGAATTCACCTTCGGGCCTGTCTTAAGAAATCGACGTTGGTGATCCCGCCAGTGTCGGCCGACTGGTAACTAACGTCGGTAGCTAGAAGAGTGGAAAAAAGGCTATTTTAAGCCTTTTGTCTATTCTTCCAACTACCAGGTCTAACTGTCATTGGAAAACGGTCCAAGGCAAATTAAATGAGCGTGAGAGGTTAGTGGGAGGAATGAAATGGGGTTTAAGCAATTAAGATTTGGCATGGGATGAGGTGTCAAGGGAGTTATTAATTTAAAATATTTAATTTATTTTAAATTAATAAGTGTGTGGGTTAGGAATGTTTAGGGGGTGGACCAAGGAGACCAAGGGGGAGGATGACCAAGGGATAGACACGATTTTGGTGTCTAGAATTATATCCCTTAATTATTTAATATTTTTGATCAAAATATGTGAAAATCAAATGATAAGAGGCATTTTACTAGAATTCAAGAAGTTGTTCTATGTAGTCATGACTTTGCTTTATGGAATCATGATATTATCACAATAGTGTTATTTACATAGTCAAAATTTTATAATATTTGTTGCATTTTTATGGCTAAATTTCAAGGGTTTTACTAATTGTTTATGCTTGAAACAACACTTGTGATATCAAAATATCACTACTCTGATAGTCATAATATTATCGTAAGAGTAGCGATTTTACAATATCACTAGTTAAGGAGTTATGATATTTCTAAAAGTTCTACAGTTTTGTAAAAACTTTAGTAATATTACATTTAACTATTAAGGGTTTGTGCTAACCATTTTATTCCAGGTTAAAATATCATGAGTATGAGAGTAGCAATATTGCCTTTATTTTTGTGATTTTGTCATTAGAGTAGTGATATTGCTTTATATACCCTGTTTTCATGAAAGTTGTGGTATTGTGTTGATAGTCACAATTTTGAAAAGAGAGTTGTGGTTTTGTGTCTATGTTTTGGTGGTTTTGCATTCTATGTAAAAAACCAAAAACCCAAGAGCAAGATTTGGGAAGTCATTTTTTCACTCATGATGTGCCTCTAAGCACAAGGAATCCCTAATGTGTTTTGTAGGACCCAAAGGCTAAAAGGATACATTTAAAACACTCTAATCTTACAAATTTTACATTTAATATTGATGTTTTAAAAATTATTTTTCTTAAGTCATTTTTGAATTTTTAAATTTTTCAACAACAAATGCCAAGAGGCCCAAGAATTCACAACACATTTTATTTTGGTGTAATAAAATGAAATTTCACATTTAGTTACATACTCATAAGAGTTATTTGTTTTATGATTGTTTGTTTAAAGTTATATTTTTTTAAAAAATAAATAAAAATAAATGATGCATGTATGCTATACTCCTGTTCCTTTTAGATAAATTGGGTAACCAAAAGCACTCATTATTTTCCTTTGTCAATTTGGTCCAAAAATATGTAAATAAAGTCACTAAGGCCCTCCCCAAATCTATATGGTTTGGGTGACCCCAAAATGACCATAAAGTCTTTTCACTTTTCTTTATTTTTCATTCATTTTGGATTGTGATCAAGAGTTCATTGCCTCCTCACATGTTCTCTAGGGAAGCTGATTCGGGCAATAGTTCAAGCGATAATTCAGGTGACGGTTCTAACCCAATTGATGATGAAACTTATGGGAGCCATAACTTTTGCACCATAGCTCCAATTGACTACCCATTTGAACTGTTGGAAAGATAAGAATGAGAAGAACATGGTGAGATGGAACCAAACTTTTCTCAATAATTTTTGACCCTTTAAAACCAAATTGAAGTGCCCCAAATTTTAATTTTAGTAGTACAGTCTAAAAATAGTAAGTTTTTAAAAATAGTAATTCCTCAAATTCTGTGTTGTTTTAAATCATGGAAGTCAAACCACTTAATCTCCCTTGAGATTGGTGACCTTCCACATCCTCCTAATTTCAAAATGTGTATAAATGAAGATGTAATCTAAAATGGAATTTAGACATCTCTTCCTAGAGATAAGCATATAGTCATATTGTGATCTTGAGTAATAAAATATCTCTTCTCAAAGAATTCATTATTATTATGTTATTTTCATGTTCTTGAAATATATATCAATCAAAACTTTTGAGTTTTGGATCAGAAGCATTAATCTATGGATTCATCATCCAACATCATTTCAACCCTACTCCATGGTGGGGTATATAAATTGAGGGTGACCTATTGGGATTCTTATTTTGAGAAATTAAAACAAGCTTCGTTAGTGGTACTCAACCTCAGAATGTAGGGGTAACTTGGACATCACACTACACTGAGCAAGTGACAAATGTAGTGGATGTGAAAAGGATAAGACCTTTTAAGAATGAGTTGATTGACATGGATCCAAATGATATGATTGCATCTATAGTGTTAGCCATACTTGGTACCATCTAGAAATGAGCAAAAATTGATAGTTTAGAATAACCTTACTTGTTTCAAACATATTGTTGATGTAGGGTATCCCAAAATTCTATGTCATAGTAAAAACTCTTAAGAGAAGATGAGGAATAAAAACCCTAATTTTCATTTACTTTTAATTTTTAGATTAATAATTTAAATCCTCTCAAGAGAAAGTATATTGACAAAATTTGATAGTACTATGAAATCTTGTCAATTTTAGGAATTAGAATAATACACTTAGGTGTTTGGATCATTTTATCCTTTCTTTCATGGTATTGCATATAAATATTTGTTTATCATATCACATCCAAAAATAGGTCTTGTTTATAAATCAATCCTTTATTTTAGGAGGTATTACACCATCAATTTGACATTTTACATGTGCCTTGGTATTTTCATCAAACTTTTTGTGTGTGTGTCACTTAATGTAAAGGGGTATCATTATGCTACCCAATTCATTCCAAATTTCTTGTATCTTTATGTCTTGAAACACAATATTTTTCATATCTTTAGAGCATGATAATGTCATTACATTTCTTGAATTGTTTCCAAGACTTATTTCCTTATATCCAAATTCTAATTTTGAAACCAAATCCATTTATGCTTTTTGGATCTTTACCTAGTGCCATTATGTCATTGATTCTTGTTTAGCTTGTTATCTATTTAAAGAATCCTAGTTTTAAAAGTTAAGTTTGTAATTAGCCTTGACAAATTCAAATCCAAATATTTATTCATTTTTTCTTATGTTTTATGTAATTTTGACCTAGGTATCGATATTTCTCTTTTTGGGTTGTGTAACTTAGGATAATTCTTTATTCAATTTAAAAACTATTATTTGTGCCTATATTTGAGTTAAGTAGTCTATCCTCCATGTGCCTAGAGTCCATTATATTTTGCCAACTGGCCAAGTTCATGTTTAAATCTAAATACCTAGTTTATTCCAAAATGTTTCAAATTTATTAGTTTAAATCTCTTACCTCATTTTTTTTAAAATCTAGCTTTTGTGCCTTTTCCAAAAGACCTAGAAATACCTTTTTTGATCCTAGCTTTTGTGGCTTCTCCAAAAGACCTAGAAACTTTTATTTTCTTTAAATTAAACTTGTTTGAAACACTTTGTACCTAATTTTGGCATTTTGATTTTATTTTATCCACTTGACATTTTTTATGTAAGACATTTGACATTAGACATTTGATGTTAGACTATTTTAGACCAAGTTTTATTAAAAACCTTTTTGGAGATACATCTCCATTATTTAGACCAAGTTAGACCAAGTTCAAACCATTTGTCCTTTGGATATTGTTATTTAGAGTTTATATAATTCTAGTCCTTTTCCATGAAATGTTAATCATTGATTTAGATATGTTTTGCTATACTAATATCAAATCCATGTATAATCTCAAATATGATAATGTGGTCGCACAAGATGAGTTTGTTCAAGACCCTTATGATGATGACATAGTTTGTGAGATGGATCCTTATCTTCCTTACAACACTCAAATTGGGGAATAAATCCAAGACCCTCTATCCCACTATTTGATCAACATGCCTCCATACTCAGAGAAGGACAAAGAATAAACAACATAGTACCTTTCTAGGGTACCAACAGTTATAGACCAAGTTCAACAATAATTGTACTACATCATGATGCCATAGACATATGACCCTTATTTTTTTATCATCACTTTATTAAAAATAACGATGGAGTTTTTATCAAAGTGGCAAAGGTAGGGGCAAATTTTTTATTATACTTTACCCAATAAAATTTGCCTAGTCTAGTTAGAGTGCCTTTTACTATAACTTATAACCAAACCATCAAACATGCCTCTTCTATCAATCCTCAAGCACTTGTGCCAATTTCATATCAAGACCCACATATGATTTTCATAGGAATGGGCCTCATGGAGTACCACTTTTTATAAATGCAAATACCATATCAGACTTATTTGAATTTAGTGAGAAACTTTAATAACATGTCCATGTCAAATTCTCCTCTCATTGAGTTAGCTCCCTCAATGGGAGTATTACTAGAATTGATAGGCCAAGACAATTTGGATATAAACCCATTCACACAAAACCCTTTAGTTAGAGAAATTTCCCAACTATTGAATGAGTGTTTACTACTTCTACATAGATAAATACACCAAACATAGTGGATAACACATAAGTATCATCCAATCTAGGCTAAAGTGGTTTAAATGCACCAATACCTAGTCCATAATAATTTCCTTTACTACAAACCATGAGCGGTTTCAAAAATTAGGTGGCATGAACTCTTACATTCCAAACACAAAAATCTACCTCTAATCCTCAGCCAATTACTTCATCAATCATGAAAACAAAAGGATTAAGTAGTCAAAAGCCAACTAGTGCCTTACCTCAATAAAACATGATGAATGTTACTCCACCACAATAGGTGATGACTAACATCCAAAAAAACATGCATAATATAGTATACCAATGAAACAAAGGAATAACATTATTCCACCTTAGTAGGGGGAAACAAATGTTCCACCTCATTAGGTATTGACAAGTATACTCTAATAGTCATAAACCAACATGACTTTTTAATCACAAACATTATCTAATCACCAATAAATGTCCCTTGGTCAATGATAAATTATAAAAAAATTACAAGTGTCTAATTCATAATAAATGTTCACACAACAAAGAGTTATAGCTTCCCAAAACATACCAATTAGGTAACAAGTGCCTTTATTTCCAAACACGCCACAAATCTAATGATAGGGTCTTATTTCAAAATAGGTTCCCCTTATTCATCCAGATTTGACTAGTTGATATCAAGTCCCTAATCAACCTTAATAGGCATATTACTTCCCTCAAATCCATATCCTTCCATCTCAACCATAATTCCCTAAAAACTAGGCCTATATACTGAACCCAAACTAGAATATTTCCCCATAATGCATGAAATTTCAAAAAACACATCCTAATCCATGAATTCATATTATTGGTCAATCCCCTAACCAAACCAACATTCCACAACAAACCATGCCTCCATTATACCCTAGTCAAGGTCATCCTCCTTTAACCATTCAGCCTCCACTTTAGGCCAATATTCAATCTAGTTTTTTGGCATAGGAACTACAACAAATGAAGGATGCAATTGACATAACTAAATCTAGGAAACAAACCAAAAACTTCAAGTTATATGAGATGTGATCCTACCTATTCAACATTGAGTATCTATAGATACCATTTCATTTAGGGCACAAACCACCAAATTTTGATAAATATAAGGGTAAAGGAAACCCTAAATCCCATTTAATAGAATTCTTTGTTTCTTTCCAACCAATGGCTTATAGTAACATATAGCTCCTACTTTTATTTCTTAAAAATCTAGTATGACAGGCTTTTGAGTGGTTCCTAACATTTCCAAAGAATTTAGTATCTTATTTTGATAACCTCTAAGATAAATTTGTGCAACATTTCTCCTAAAATCTTGAACATGAGATTTATTTGGTAGATTTGACTTACGCCAAGTAGAAAGCTAGTGAAAGCTTTGCAATTTATCTACAATTATTGATAACACTTGCTAGTAATTTCACCCATAGCTTATCAAATAAATCATTAGCCATTGTGTTTACCAAGAATTTACACAGTGAAACATTTTACCATCTAGAGCTACAGTGTGCACATATATTTAAAGAGATCATTGATAAAGGTTTGATAATAAATAAGGCCCTTATTAATAAAGGGATCATCAAGTTAAAATTGCCAAACCAAAATTATAATCAAAACCAAGGAAATGGCCAAAATCAAAACCAAAACCAAATCTAAATGCAAGAGTCGACACCAACCCAGGCTAGTAATTATGAAAAACATAAGTAATTCAATCACAACAAGAATGTTTTTGTAAATGGAGTAATCAAGTGGTATCATGTCCAAATGGTGTAAACACCATCTACTCAATCCATGTAGAAAATGAAAATTACTCACCAATAATCCATTCATCAAGTACAACCTTGATAACAACCTATACTAGCTCAATAAATGCAACAACCCTTACCTTTATAAACCCCTCCTCCAAAGAGAAAAGTGCCTACTCATCATGTCTTTATTTACCTTGGAGAGCCCATTTAAGTCTTGTTTTTAAAACTATATAATACTAATCTAATTAGTTATCCAATACAAAAGCACAATCTTGAGGGTATTCTTTATCTAGACTAGTATAGAGAAAATAAGTTGTATGAATACCATCAGGTTAATGGCCATAATTTATGTCATTGTGTGTAGATCAATCACCTAATCAAAAATATGTTAAAAAGTGGGGAGATAATATTGGATAATAAAGAATCTACATTTAATCAAAACCCATGTATTTATCAAAACCCTTTTCCAAAGCATAATAATAATAATAATAACTAATAACAATAATAATAATGGACAAAATAGTAGTAATAACAATATCAACAACCATGACAATAATAGAAATACCATAGCAACAATAACAATGTCAATTGAATGGACTGAACCAAGGCTAGAATGATACCACCAACCAACAAACTTACTACACATTTATACATGACTATAACAAATTTATAAGTCATATTATGGGAGGTCATGTTTCAACCATCACCATCAATCCTAGACCAAGTGTTAATTAAATAAGACCATTGCTAAAAAAATCCAATCAACTAACTTATGTTAGTGATCCTTCCTTAACTTGGGACTACATACAGGGTTACTATCAAGTAGGGATTACTACTTTTAGACCTTATACCAATAACTTGTCATTTCCCTATGACCACAAAAAAGTGCACCAACAACCAAAACTTATCCTATCTGGCCCCCTCCACCATCATTTGCCAACAATAATGGTCCTATATCTAATCCTAATTATGCAATCACAAATCAAGGGTCAAAGACTACCATTCATATCCCACAACCATCTATCATCAAACCCATCCAACCCATAATTATAGCAAGGAACAAGACATATACTATTGTAAAGTAAAATATATTCAATATTGTGAAACAACTTTAGAAGATACATACAATAAATATGCATTTTGGATTTGTTGTGTACATCTACTATCCACAAAAACATCTTAATGGAATTCCTTGGCCAATCCCAAGTTTACAATGACATATCCCCTAATAAATTTCAATATTTGGCTAGACATCTAGCCCTAAGCCAATAGTTAACATTTGACCAAAGTTATATGTCATCCCTTGGCCCTCTCCATAACAATATGTTGTACATTAAAGTTGCCATAATGTGGCATAAAGTGAAATGTGTCCTCATAGACAATGGATTAGGCTTAACTATTGTGTCTCTAAAGCACATCAAGCATATTAGATACACAATAGCCAATCTCTAGCTATAAATGATCACTATCAAGTCCTATGATAATGAAGATTGAAAATCACAAGGCACTATCATCTTTCCAGTTATCATTGGGACCTTGGCCCAAGATACATTTTGCCATGTGTTATACCTTGATTTGTCATACAATTTTATCATGGGTAGACTTTGGACACATGAAATTAGTGTGATTCCTTCAACATTGCTCTAGTGCCTTAAGTTCTCTGATTCTGGCATGGAGGTCACCATCCATAAAGATTTACATCCCTAAAAACATTGAAAACATTGGGAGGTTGAGTATGAAAGCTATAACTATCATTTTTTTTTTATATAATTCCCAAAAAGGATAAAGGTAAGGAAATACTTGTTAGTTTACTAGAGGATAATTACATAGACCTTAATAGCCTTGATTCATCTTCCCATATGCCACCTCATAAAATGTCTAATCATTTTACCATCATGACTAATGGCCTAGGATAATAATTGACCTAGATACATTCCACATTACCAAGATCCCATAGAACCCTAAGTATTATGAAAAAACTAAATCCAATCCGCCTTAAATGGAATGGCAAAAAAAGGGAAAAATTAAACTATATAGTCCAACTCCTATCATTTTCACACCAACCATTGATTAAGAATAGGACATGCTTATGAATGATGAAACTTGGTTATACAATGATAAATTAGAAAATTACTACAAAAATTCCAAGTATCATATTCCTAACAAGATCATGGAGAATCAAGCCTATGAATGAGGATGCCTCAGGGCAAATCAATATGATACTCTTGAGCCAATCTCTATAACTTAGTAAAAAGGAACCTATGATCTTGGATTTAAACCACCTTAGGGTTACCCCACGTATCTTATTAATGTTCTAATGCCATTGAATAGTGATGATAATGTTAGAAGTGAAGCAGAGTCCAATCATAACATTTGTGAAGACCTAGCGAATACTAATTTGTTTGACACCCATACTATTTGCACCCTTACCTCCATTAACAAACACAATCTACTTCCTCTATATCACCCTCAACTTATAGCCTGGGACCAACAAGAATCCATAGTGCTTGTAGACAAGTTTGAGAATGATGAGGCCTTTTATAATTTTCTAGACCTAAGAGACAATGTTCTATTGGGAGACCAAAAACAAGGTTTCTTAATCAAATTATATCCTATATCCTATTTTGGATAATGGCTGAACACCCTTATCCACACATAAATAATTAAAACATTGAGGTTCCAAAGTGAAAATCTCTTTGAGGTGCTTTCAAACTAGGGTAAAAGTAAATAAAAAGGCTAGTCTTCTAATGAAAACCTATTTCAGGTGCTATTAGATTGGGGTCTTTACCTTTCCTCAAACATAGCTCATGAAAATACCAGTAATGAACTTGCCTACTGGTCCGAGTCTAGTTTTGAAGAACAACAAGCCTTTGACCAAATTATCTAGGAGTTTTTAATAGTGTTTATCACATGACCATCCCTACCATTGGGAGATTTTGATTCATCTTGCCTAGGATAAATTAAAGAGGTAGTCCAAATAGAGGAATTTTTAGTTGTAAGATAATTTAAAACATTTCCAACCATTTTAGAAAATAGTTTGACTCTCCTTGTAAAATATAATATAGAAGTCGATATCATGACTCCAAATGACCCAAAATGGATCAAATTATGCACATCTTACTAAGGAGGAATGTGACATATTTATATCCCTTTTGAGGGAATTTATTGACATATTTGTTTAGGCCTACTCATACATGATATGTTTGGTACTTGACTTGGTTGTACACCACCTTTTTATACATATTGATACCAAGCCTATGAAATAGAAATTGTGTAAAATGCATCTTTGCATTATTGCATTAGTAAAAAAATAGTTGGAAAATTTATTAGAAGTGAGATATATTTAATTGATCAACTAATCAGAGTGGATATAAAATGTTGTGCCAAGTAGAGAGAAGCCAAATAGAATTATAATTTTCACTAATTTCAAAGATATAAACAAGGTCTACCCTAAGGATGACTTTTCTCTACCAAATATTGACATGATTGTTGACTCTACAATAGGGTATGAAATGCTTTCACTAATGGATGGAATTTTAGCATACAACTAGATCTGGATTGCACCAAAAGACCAACATTAAATGATGTTCACCATACCATGGGGAATGTTTTGTTATCAAGTAATGACATTTGGTCTCAAGCACATAGGGGCCACTTATCAAAAAGCCATGGTGTCATATTTCATGACATGATGCATGACATTGTTGAAGACTATGTTGAAAACATATTATGTAAATCAAAGACTAGGGATAATCATTCACCTGCACTAAGAAATATATTTGAGAGGATTCATGAATACAAGGTCAGATTCAATCCTAAGAAGTGCATCTTTGGTGTTACTTCAAAAAAATTTCTAGGCTTTATTATGTCTCATAGAGGGATTGAAGTTGATCCTATGAAAGTGAATGCTATTATAGAGATGCTATCATATTCTAATTTGAATCATCTCCATAGTTTTTTAGGTAAGATATAGTCTATTACATGCTTCATTTATTAGTTGGCTAAAAAATTCCATCTATTTACTCACTTACTAAAGAAGGGTGTCACATTTCATTAGGATGAATAATTCCAGAAAGCTTTCCAAAACCTCAAAGAATATCTTTCCAATCCACTTGTTTTTATTGCCACCTATGCTAGGAAAGTTGTTCCTACTATACCTATCTACAACTAAGAAAGACCTGGGGGTAACTCTAGCTCAGCATGATGACAATGGAAAATAACATGCTATATTTTATCTAAGCCATACACTAGATGTATATGAATACAATTATATGCCTATTGAAAAATCTTATTTATTTATGCTCTTTATAGCACAAAAACTATAATATTACATGTTAAATAATAAGACCATAGTTATTTCCAAAGTAGATCTGTTCAAGTATCTACTATCCAAAAAAACTTTACAAGGTTGTATAGCCAAGTGGAACATACTTATGAGAAAGTCCAAGCTATAATACGTCAATAAAAAATCCATAAAAGGGGCAAGTTCATACAAATTAGCTTGTTAAAGCTCCCCTTATGGATACCAAAACTCTCACATTTCAATTCCTAGATGAGTTCATTATGACTATCATTGAAACACCTTTTGAGGAACAACATTGGAAGTTGTAGGCCTATTGTTTATTACACCATAAGGGGATATTATCCATAAATAATTCTATATCAATTTTCCTTATACTAGCAACATGGTTGAATATAAATAACTTGTCACAAGGATTCACTAGGTAGTACAATAGAATATTCAATATCTCAAGGTTTATGGAAATTCTCAATTAATCACTAGTTAGGTTACATAACACTTGCAGATCAAAGATGATAATATAGGACCATACAAGGCCATGATTGACACTCTCAAAAAGTAGATTACCAACATATAATTTGAACACATACCTAGGGCCAATAATAGAACAATAGATGTCATGGACACCATTGTGTTTTTTATCTACCACATCGATAAGGCAAAAGAATATCAATTCCTCATTGAAAATATTATAACACCTACTCATGAACCTTCAACCATCACAATGATCTATGATTTTATTTTTCCTAGCTCTATATGGTATTCATAAATTTTTACCTACATTCATGACCATACCATGCCACCAGACCTATCCCATAAATAGAAAAAATTCCTTTACCCACCAAGTCACATGATATACATTATTTGGACCAACCCTTTACCATTGTAGCTTTGATGAAACTCTATTTCATTATATACATTTTATAGAATCAACATTAACATTATGGGAAGTTCATGAAGGAGTATGTGGAGCCCATATAAGTGGGGATGTCTTAGCCAAAAATCTCCTATGTACTACGTATAATTGGCCAACTATGGATGTGAATGCAGTTGTGTATGTCAAAAGATAAGACAAATGTTAATGTAATGCCAAAATGATTCATTCCCTATCCAAAACACTCAAACCAATTATTACACCATGGTCATTTACTTCATTGTGACTTGATCTCATTACGAAGATTAACACAACCCCATATGATGACCATAAACACATCCTTACTTCTACTGAATATTTCACTAAGTCAGTTGAACATATACCCCTCACTTACATGACTAGAAAACAAATTTATAAGTTCATCTTTAACCATATAATCTACTAATATGGTATCCCATCTGACATTATATCTAATAATCGTAGATCATTTAAAAATAAGGATGTCAAAACATTATGTGCTAAGTACAACATTACTCAACATTTTCCTACTGACTATTACCCATAAGGTAATGTCTAGGCTAAAGTATCCAATAAAACCATTGTCAACATCCTTAAAAAGGTTTTCAATGATGATGGCCACAACTAACACCTCTAAATCTTCCATTCCCTCTGGGCATACCACACTAATTACCATACACCAATAGGAGCCACTCTATATTTCCTAGTTTATGGCACTGAGGCCATTCTTCCCATTGAGGTCATGTTACCTTCTTTGTGTATTTCATTGAAACATGTCCTAGATGATGAACATTATCAAGTAGATCATCTATAAGAGCTATATTTATTAGATGAAAAATGCATGGCCACTGCTAATATCCTTCAAGCTTACCAAAACAAACTTTGTGGCCACTATAACTGATGAGTCAAACACAAAGAATTCAACCTTGGTGATATTATTCTCAAAGAAAAACAATAGAATATCATGGCTGAGAAGAAGCACAAGGGTAAGTTCAAACCCAATTATATAGGCCTTTATATCATTTTTGTATATTATGGTTCCATAACATATAGGCTCGCTACACCAAATAGGGATGAACATGATGCATTGATGAACATTATACACCTCAAACATTACTTCACTTAAGAGACCATAAGTAATGTCTATGAGGCTCATTTCTATTGTACCATAATATTGACATCCTTGTTTATATTATACCATATACCATTTTACCATACCTTTCATATTAACCAAAGTTTTTTTACCCTTCCTACCCAACCCCTTTGACCTTGGTTTTGTTTCATTGGTTCTTCTGACACCTTTAGTGAGGGAGATCAGATCAAGTTCTAGTAGTTGATTTAGTATTCTAAAAAACAAGCATTATTTTGGATCATTATGACATTGGTTTAGAAGTTTCATCACTCATTTCTTATTTTTTCCATTTTGATTGCTAATTATTATAATTTCCTTTGGGAAAATTAGAGCCCTATCATCGTGCTACCAATTATAACCACCTATGGTCAAAATAGTATCATTGACTTATGCCATTATTTCCTAATTATAACCACCTATGGGCAAATTTAGAACAACACTTTTATCATGCATTGGAGTACCACCTTTTCATTATTATGCCATACTATTCCATTTGATACTTTACCTATTTTTATTAAGGACTTGTTGCTACCAGTTAGATTCCTCTAGTGTAACATAGAACTATAGTAACTTGAGGTCCTATCCTGGGACTATGTAGGTAATATTTGATTCACATTAAGGTCATCTCAGTCACCCTTTGATACACTCTCATCATTTTACAAGTAATTTCAAGTATAAACGCTCTCATCATTTTTATGAGTTGGATTGTTTAGCATCTCATCATCCTCAATTGAGTTGAGTTACTTCAAAAATTCCAAAAACATTTGTAAATGATATATAAAAATCCAAAAAAAATCATCATTAACCACTTCTTTTCCTTAAGGATTTTGGGACCCCTAACTAAGTCACAAGAAACCACTTGTTTATTAGTTTCACCATATTTTCTAGCCTATCATCCCACACACTCACCATTTTACGAGCCCATTCCCATATTCCTATATAACATCAATCATGTTTTCTTGATCATCATTTTATTCTATCCCATATCCTAGAATAACTACATTTGGCCTAAAGTTTTTGTTAGACCTTTCATCCATGGAACTATGTAATAAACATACATTTTTATAGTAGATCTAGAATCAACTCATCCACCCCCTTCCTTTTCTTCCATTCCCCATCTTGTTTGTTTGTTTTATTGTTTCCCTATAGCCTAGGGACAACCTTGTGTCTTTTTTTTATCCTCTATTTTTTCTAACATTATGATTAACCATTATTTGTCTTTTTTTTAGTTTGTTCTCATTATTTTATTACATTTTTATTTTTTTATTTCTTGGTGTTTCAACTCTTGCTATTTATTTTTTTATTCACTTGTTTGTTTATTTTCATTATTTTTCCTTTACTTATTATATTTTCATTCATTGGGTGATTCTTTGTGAATTAAACTTAGGTCTATCCATTTTCATATGCTAACATTATAATCATGGTTTTTCTCCTTGGTGCATTGTTTTTGATTGATTATTTGATCACGTGTCAGTCCCTAAACATATTTTAGATAAGTTCTCATGGTGCTTTCTATCATGATGCCTACCATAATGTGTTACAACTAAAATTATCTTGGTAAATATTACATGTAATGAGGTCACAGTACTTCTCCTTGGCAGTTAAAAAATTCTTGATCTACCCAAATCACATCCCATATATAGAGTAATTACATCATGAATGAATTTTAATCATTTCTAGTTAGGGCATGCATCTCCATACTAGTAGGTTTCCCAAATCCATCTTTCTCCTCTATATTGGCTTACTCTTGATCCATGAGTATGAATTATGATCATTAGACCAATTCTCCAATCTGACACATAGTCCCACATGTAGAGCCAATGATTCTAACCATTTATGCATAAAGCATTGTATATATATATATATATATATATACGTAGAGTTTAATTATTATAACCACCTTTGGGAAAATCACTAGCTTTATTATACCCAATTGGGGCATGTTTTCATTTTGATAATGATTATAGCCACCTTTGGGAAAACCATTATCTCTATTCACCTAACTAGGGCATGTTTTTATTCTATCAATGATTATAACCATCTATGGGAAAATTATTATTTTCAATTTTAATGATTATAATCACCTTTAGTCAAATAATTCTCTTATTACCCTTATCCTTTTTTTAATGATTATAACCACCTATGGGATAACCATTATCTTTTTTATCCCACTTGTACTAATGATTATAACTACCTTTAGTACAATCATCATATTTATATACCCAATTAGGTAACACATCATGCCATTGATTATAATTGCTTGTGGGAAAATCAATCTTTTCCTTCATATTTTACCTTTTTGTCCCATCATTTTCCTTCTTTTGAGGGACCATTCACCGACCATTTTTTTAAGATCGCTCCCTCGAGGGGGGATCTAGAGCTCATATATTACCATTGACTTAGTAGGCATATATGATCTTTTCATTATTTTAGAAGACATTACTATGCCTATAGCTTGTAATACCTTCCCAAATAGGGGAAAACTATAGACACCTAAAATTAGCCATAATTGGCTTCCAACTGGACTTTAGATTAATTCCTAGTAACCTTTACAAATTATGTCTAAGAATCACTAAATGTCCCAAATCATACATCATTCATCAAATCTCATAATCATGTTGAGACATCCCTAATTGGGGTAATCTATTATATGCAATAATAAGCTCTCACAGATTCATCACTAATCACCTTACATCATCATAATTATCTATTTGACCTATGGACCTATTAAGTGGGTCACTTGATCAAATATTAAATCTTGAAAGAGATAAAAGGCTAATCAAAATTAATTAAAAAAATAAACAAGATGAAATGCCTAGTTGAATTATCCATTTGTAATTAATGAATATCTAAAATTGAAAATTTAAAAAATCAAAATATCAAATCCTTTCATCATTGCCTTTGTGATTTGTCGATCTCTTTTAAAATATCCTCAAATAACTAATTTGAGAGACATGCCTAGTAATTGTAAATCATAATTAATTGATAACTATTAACTCAATTGGAGTTATTTTTAACTCACCTACATTTAGTTTGAACCCACTATAAGCCTAAACTCAACCTTAACTCACTTTGGGTGAGATTTCATTCTAAATGCTATAAATATAAGGACATACCCCTTTATTTATAAGATTGGATATTGTAGATTTTTAATGGATTTTATTCATAAGACTCATGAAAATACTATTACCATTCCCAAATATTAAGCCAAACAACATCAAAGCCAAGGTTCCAAGGAGATAAGGAGCCAAACAACCTCCATTTTCAAATACTTCTTGACACACAAGCCGAGCAAGCCATTAAACAAGCCATTTGGAGCTCTAAGGAAGATAAAAAAATAATTTATTTTATGTTTTTGTTGTGATTTCATTTAGATTTTTTACATAATCTCTCCCTAGTGTCTAGGATAGATGTGTTAGGATTATAGTGTGTTCATTTCATTTTTTTTATGAGAATAACACAAGACTAACCTCCCCTCTATTGTAATCCTTGTTCACAGGTTCAACTTCTAGTGCGCCTTTTCCAAAAAACCTTATCCTTAACCATGTCACTAGTGCATCTTTTGATATCAATGTTAATCATGCTACTAGTGCATCTTTTTCTACCAATGTTAATCATGATACTAGTTTTTCTTTTGATACCAATGCTAATCATGCCACTAGTGCATGTTTTTCTACCAATGTTAATCATGCCACTAGTGCATCTTTTTCTACCCATGCTAATAATGTTACTAGTGCTTATTTTAATAATAATGATTCTCATGCCACTAGTGTGACACATGATACTAATCATTGTGAAACTCATGCAATAAATACTAATACTATTGCATCACATTTTGTGCACACTAGTCAAATTATTGACTAAACTCATCAACTCTTATTACAAACATTCAATCAAATGCATAATTTTAAAACTAATGATGCAAATCAAATGATGAAAATTTAAAACCATCTCACTAACCTTTAAAACCAACCTCGATATGTTTCATAGGGAGGATAAAATCTTAATGCCTCCCCACCTCCCCTTAGGGATTCCCATGTTAACCTTATTCCTCAACCACCCTTCATTAAAAAAATAATAAAACATCTAAAAAATGAACCTCTTATACCTCAAATTCTTAATATTGATATAGTATGTATCAAACCTTCCATAACCTATAATGGTTCTATCGATCCCACATTACACTTAAAGACATTTGGTAACCTTTATAAATATTGGGTCAAACTTAATACCTTTGTTGATACCAAACTATTAGCTAAAACACTCTTTGGATATGATTTAGAGTGGTACAATCAACTAAAAACCCATTCTATCACTAACCTTCAATATTTGGTTAACTCACTAGTATAAGAATTTCATACTAGTGATCTTCCTCAGAACAACTTAGCTCACTTTATAAATTATAAACAAATTGAAACTAAAATGACACAAGCCTTAATCAAATTATGGAAGAAATTGTCTAATAAATGTGAGAAAATATGATAGAAGATAACCTCTTCCACCTATTCACTAATTCTCTCTAACCCAAATTACAGTATTAGGTTAGGACTTTTCTCCAAAATATTTGGAAGAATCCCTTGACCAAGTTAAGCAACAAGACTTCCTCATAAATCAATTTTAATTATCTCAACCTACACTAGGCACTCGTATGATCATTAAAAACAAAAACCATCATTTAGCTAATGATGGTGTTATTGATACATATGAAACTATTCACAACATTCAAGAAATTACTCTAAACAACACTATGGAGCATCCTCCCCCTCCAACCAATACTTATAATCCTACATATTCTCAACCTAGCAACACTAATGTCCAAAAACCATTATTCTTGGCTAATCTTCAAAAGCATCTTCCAAGACCTATACCATGAGATCTTAACTCCACTCATCAAATTAAATCATGGTATGTTCTAAATAATTTTTTTTTGTTTCATGCTAGTTGGGGTCATTTTCATGAGACTTATAGAAAATTACACAATCTAGCCATGGATTTTATTCTTGGCCCAAAATTTTATCATGAATCACTCATTCACAAGAGCCAACAATCATATGAAATAGCTTTTAAATCCCATGAAATGAAAAATAAAAACCAAGCTTTAAATCAATCTAATTTTCATCTTTCTATATACAAATATCCTCTTCCCAACCATCAAGATAACACCGACAAGCCTACTTATTATACAAATAATGTTTAAAGTCTTATATACTTTACTACTAATGAATAAAATGTGGTAAATTGGCTAACATGTGAATAATATTTACTTTTATATAATCTATTCCAACACCCATGCATTAAAACTTTGACTATTCCATGTTATTCAAGATTATTCCCCATCCCACCGAATGGAGTTGGGGTAAGAGTAAATTATAACCTTCCAAGAACCACTCTCAATAACTCAACTTGATAATACCTCTCACATCATCTCTACTTATCCCCAAACATATAAACACTAAGACAACATTCCCCACCCTTCCAATAGTAGTTCTTCAATCCAACCATAAGAAATAATTAAACCAACCATCCCACCACTTAAATTCAATCAACCTATTTGTCCTCAACCCAAACAAATTACACTATTTTAACATAGTTTTAATTGTACTTCCAACACTCCTTCACTGGATCACTTGTAACATTATACACCTATATATAGTAATCCTCTCATGGGTTATGATAAATGGGACCCCTTTATATGAATTTCTCATCTCCCATCTCAAATACATTTATTTGAAATAATGAAAACATTCCCCCATCATAGAAACTGTATAATGTAATTATTATTTGAGATGAACATCCCTCAACTTCCTATAATAGGATATGAAGCTACATTGTCCGGATATGAAGATAGTATACTTCAATAATTCAAAGATATATCCATACATGTTGATGAAATAGTGAACACTTATCTTTCCCTTAAGTTTCTTATCACTTACATGATTCATAAATAGATTATTCTTCATGCAAATGATCCTTCTCTATTCATTAACATCCAAATCAAAGATATACAAGTTAAGCGTGCCTTAATTGATAAAGGTTTAGGTACTTGTGTTTCCTCCATTAATTTCATTAATAAATTGGATATTATGAATGCAACCTCAAGTACAAACATATCACATGTCAAGGCTTTGATAAATGGCAAATGCCTCCACTATGTTATGTGTGGCTTCCCATTACTATCCCTCCAGTCACCATTTATGTGAAAGTTATGATATTTAAATTTCACTTCTCTTATAACATATTTATTAGTCAACCTTGGACTCATTTTATGAGATAAATCACCTCATCTACATGCCAATGCATCAAATTCCCCCATAATGGTGTTATTTACAATATTCAAGGAGACATAAACCCTTGGAAATTTGAACAATTCCAAGAATGTGGTGTCTTTAAAATTCCTACCCTTGAACCTTTGCCTAGTATCCCATTTAGGGAATCTAAAATATTAAATTATATTATCAATTCTACCCATTATTATCATGGTTAACCTAAACTCATTGAGAAAATTATGTTTTACATCCTAGATTATGATGATGATGAGCCAGATGAGATTAGCCTCAAGATCAAAAATTCTGATCTACCCCCTCATATCATCATGCAACTCCCTCCCTCCTTACAACCTTGATATTATAAAATGAAGATTATACATTCTATTCATCACATGACTTATGAAGATAAAGTCATACCTACATATACCATCGACTTGCATACACCTAACTATGATGATGGTTATGCTTTAGATAGCCCATTTTTAGGTAGACTTGTCCAAGCTAGATATGTCAAGATAATTTGATATTACACTTATTTATTTTAGTATTTTCATTTATATTTTATCATTCCCTCCTTTATAGTACCTAATTATAGTCTTCTTCTTATATTTCATAAGGTGGAGTTGAAGTGATCACATGATACACCTCTAATTTTAGCAAAACCTTTCTAGGGCATGCTCATGGATCATTATACAACCAATACTTATCATTTACTTCCCATAGATATGTTATATAATGTTCTTAATCCTTCTATGAGACCCACCTCACCTTCAGTTGAGCCTAGTCTAATTTCTACTCCCAATTTTTCTTCAGCTGAGGCTAGTCTAGTTTTTACTCTTATTTTTCCTCTAGATGGGCCTCAATTAGTTTCTACTCCTTAATTACCTTCAAATGAGCCTATTTTGGTTTTTGTTCTAGCCTCACCTTCCCTTGGTGATTTCCTTCTTCCTTTAACATAGCTTGATCCCATGCCTACCTAATGGGCCGATTAGCTTTATTATGATATCCACAAAGTTATCAATCATTGGACCAAAGACTTATAGTTATATCAACCATCCCTAAATTTTATTTCTACCTATTCCATTAGCAGGCCTGAAAATTCTATTCACAAGTGTATATATTACTTCCATGGGATAAATTATCACTCTTTCACTCATTACCAAAAAATTAGGTAGTATATTAACACATTACATCCTACACTACTTAAACTAAAGATAAGGATATACATCCTCCTAATTTTTAAGGTAAATATATCCCTAAATATGGGGAGGTATACTATCTTTGGCACCAATGCAGTACCCATCATACTAATTATTATCATTTTCTCTAGTATCACCTTCATGATCACCATTAATCGATACCCACATTAGTTATTCCTCTTTCCATAAGTTTTCCACATAAGAATTCTCCTCCTTATCTACCATTTACACCTCATTATCTTCCAGTGGCACCTCCTTATCCACCAATGGTACCTAATTCTCCACTAGTGGTACCTCCTTTTCACCTCACAAATACCATTCCTATTTAGGAACCTATTCTTCTCCTTGAGTATCCTATGCATGAGATCCCTCATGACCATGATCCTTCAAATACACCTAAATTTTGTATTGAGGATATTTAGAAAGAGGTCTTTACACAACTTTCCATGAGGATTGATGAGACTCTAGTTGTTGTCAGGATCCAACTTCATAGATATGTTTCAAATGTCATGGCTAATATTTGTGGTTAAATTTATCAATATTTGCGAAAACAACATGGGGTTCCTTCACATTGTTGGTCATTATGATTTTATATTGAATATGTGATCCAATTTTATATATCTTATACACTTGGCTATGTGTCACTTTTGGTTTCACCTATCTATTTTACATGAATATCTATATTATGATTTATGTGCTTTATATGGTTTCATTTACTTTACTCTTTCTTATGGATTCTTTTCATGACTGTAAACTTATATTTATGAGTCCACTTCTTTCATGGATTTTTTTTATTTTACAATGATTTTTTTAATCTCATTTCAATTAAAAATTAGATAATTATTATTGTGACTTTGTTATATAAACCTTTATTCCCTTACTGATATTTCTTTACCATATGATCAATTAGAAAACAAGATGTCTCACTATACTGCTATTTATTGATCCACTTTGGATCTCCCTTCATTATTTTATATTACTTTCACATATGAAGCATACATATAGTTAAAACTTGACTTTACATACCGATTCATAGGTAAGCCTAAGTGTATAGTCAATCATATATTTGGATACATAACTTCCTTTACCCAAAGTCTAAATCTCATTCCTATGTATCACTTATATCACTAAGGTTGTTTATTCCAAATTCATATGGAGGAGGAATCATAAAAGCCATACAAAAAGTTAAAAACAAAATCATTTACACAAAAGGCAATGATAGAAAAGGAAAATTCAAAATTATAATCTCACTAAAAGACATGATTCATAACACATCCCCTATTTATAATCAGAGTTAAAACTCTACTATTAGACTCATGATAGAGTCAAGGGCCATTGGGGTGTGGTAGGCTAGTACATTGGGAGAGGAGAATACAAAATTATTTTAGTGATAACTACTTTCTCACACAAGTACCCGATCTTTCGTATAGACCAATAGCTCTATAAGAGGTCCAAAAGAATGGGGAACATGTTTTGGGAAGGTATGTTCATTTTAATTTTATTTTTTATATAATCATCATGAGTCGATATTAGTATCTCACCTATTTTCCTATATAAATTTATGCTTATTATGAGTAGGTATCCTTTGTATTTTTATGGTCACTAGACTCTTAGTGTCTCTCTCGTATACCTAGTATGCCTCATGTTTCCTAAGGTATTCTCATATATTCCTATTTCATGATTTTAAATTCCTTATTTCACTATAATATTCGTAATATTTTCCTTTGAGAAATATTTTTTGTTAATTAATCATTCCCCCTAGGGTTTCCCTTTGTGAGTTATAGTGTAAGATCATGGATAGGACAAGACTCTCCTCATAAACTATCATGATACACTATTTCCTTATTACCATTCATCTCATTAGTGTTCCCATTATGATTTGTAGTGTAATAACATGGATAGGAATAGGCCCTCCTCACAAATTAACACATTAGAAACCTTTTTTTAAAATCATTCCCATAATTTTTTCTACTTCATTGGTGTTCCTTTTATGAGTTGAAATGTAATCCCATGGATAGGATTAGGCCCTCCTCACACAATATTCTAATACTTAGTTCATACTATAACCAAGTCACAATGAAATTACATGTGTCAAATTTGAGATAAGTTGTGTTCTATTATGAGTTACACGTCATTGACATACTTCCCATATTGATTTAGTATGTTTTATGCTTAGTTCATGAATCTTTAACTTTTGTCTTCTTGTTTTATAATTTCATGTATGTCTACAAATATTTTATTAAGTTTTTCATATTTCCCAACTTGAATTAGTGAGATTAATTTAATTTTCTTTTATATAGTTTTTTTTTCATATTTCATATCTTGATTTAGTATGATTGATTGACTTAATTGTTTTTATTTTTACACCATTGGTTTTTCATATGTCTTCCATTTTATTACAATTTTTTCATACTTCCCAATGTGATATAGTGTGATTTTATTTATTTTAATTTGGTGAAAATATTTTAAATGGTTTGAAAACATTTTGTTACCCTTTTTACCATCTTTGGTTTATTATATTTATTCATCTTTTATTTTTACACATTTCCCATCGTGATATAGTGTGTATGACATTTATTTTTATTAATTATATTTTTCAAAATCATTTTTGCCTTTTTATTTTTACCATGCATGTGTATCACATAATGTTAGAAAATAAAACACACATCACATAATTCCCCTAGAATATACAATAAAAGCTAAATACATGTGCTATAAAGTAAATATATCCATGCATCCATATCCAAATTCAAGTATAATTCATGAGATAAATGAACTATCAACATCAATATATATATATATATATATATATATATATATATATATATATATATATATATATATATATATGTGTTTTATATTATACAACATAAAAAATATAATAGCTACATCTTTAAGGCCATGCTCCATCATCTCTATGATGTGGCCTAGTCACGCTACCGATGGATGCCTAAAACTAACTCCTTTGAATAGTGCACTATAAGAAGGCAATCTGGATCTCAAGCCAATAACCCATACCTATAGATTTTCCACCATGTCATGTAACTATCTATATTGGACCATGGTTTCCATGTGCACAACTCACTCTTGTGCTAAGGCCTAACAGGCTTGAAAATCTCTATCTCCTACCCCTGTTGGTGGCTATTATCCATCACCTCAAGCCTATAACTATCATATGTACTCTCCCATTAGTCTAAACTAGATTACTTGATTTGGGGTAGATAGAACCATAGGATTATGTAATGTGTTAGGGTCATATGATGACATTACCACATAGAAAATGTCATGATGTATAACCATAACTAGGGATCCCCATTTGACCTCTTTTGTTATATGATCTACAAAACCAAAAACCAAATAGGCACAAAATCACATATATACATATCTTAAATCATTTATATATCATAATTAAGAATGTAACTAGTATTATGTATCCAAAATTTAAATCAAATTAAAACATTTCTCAACAATGCCAGTATCACTTACCATGGTCTCACTGTCTACTCACCCATTAAACACTTCCTCCATTGGATAACTCCAAACCAATGTAAATACAAGAGTCATCACCTGAGCTCACCATGGTCCTCTCCTCAATGGTATATATTTGGACCAAATATGTATTAGAATTACTATAATATCCCCCTGTGTGAAACTAATGCTTGTGTCTCCTCACATTAATAATGTCTCCATCTTTGATGAGATTATAGTGGTTATTATTAATTCCACTATGCTCTTTCCTCCCCTACATCCACATCCATAATTTCATCTCCTCTTAGATGTGTTTCCTCCTACTATAATGCTCATCTAGCCCATGATCTATCTCGATAAGGCCTAGTCACTGGTATATCAATAAATACTCTTCCACCTCATTTCCCTTTTAGCTTTCTAGCATGTCATGCCCAATAATAAGGAACTACTAAAGGAACCACTATATGGGTAAGTCTTGGTTATTAAATTATGTAATCAAATATATGAGGCTACACCAATGAAGTGTAATGGACCATGATATGCACATGTGCCAAACCTATAACTATAGTAACCAAACTAAGCCATATGATTGTTATGTGAGTGTATAGATTCCAATCTATCTACCCTTGTGTGAAAATATATAATGATAAAACATGGTGCATGGCCTAAAATACATGGTATTGCATTGATAAAATGACCTAAGGAAACCTATCATCAACTGCTTGGGGTAACCTAGCTGACCAATATATATGAAACCTATCCTATATCCATGCACTAAAAAGTGTAATAGGTCTCATCAACATTTATCCCCAAGACAACATCCCATAAATTTCATTCATGAGTTGGACCCAAATAATAGAAGCAACATCATATAGTGCTCTTTGATCCAAAATCTACTTGTATAAGGTTATCACATATAGTCGTACCTTGCCATTTGACTTATGACACAACACTCATGTTGTCATAAGTGCTATCACAACCTTCCAAACATTTGGAATGTTTTCAAGATAAACGTTAAACAAGATCACATGAAACTCAAGGTATATCCTATTTGATTATGTATCCCACTAGGTTAAGTCTCATCTCTCATCCTCTAACTCTAATGTATCAATAATCACTAGTGTCCCACCTATTAGAAATCCAAGCAATGCATGGTCATCTTGCAAAGTGATAGACACCTCTATGGTGTCCCCTTCTACCTCCCATTGGAAAGTGTTGGTCAACCATTCCCATGATATTAGGAACATGACAATGAGATCAACACTTAAATGGATCCATCTCATTTGCATAATTTCGTTAAAGCCCAATGCGATCAATCAAGCCCTATTCATGTTTGTTAACCATTCCAATAGATTTGGTAGCCAAGATGCATCCACTAGGTACCAAAATCTCTGATGTATTTATAAAATATCAAATAAAAAGTGATTTACTAGATCTTGATATCATAATAATTAAAATACATTCTTAAATATTCTAAAAAATTTACAAATTAACTACTTCATCAGCTTGTTTGATTTAATTTTCTTTTTTTTTACACCATTAGCCTATTTGACACTAAATCAACCATGTCATAGTATTTTTATACTACATCGACCCACTGATATATAGTCAAACCTCTTATTTCACAATGTATTAACCTATTCAATACTACATCGACCCTTTTCTATCTTTATCATACTACATTGGCCCTTTGGTATATAGTCAGCCCATTTTAACAAACTATATTGGCCACATATTATCAACTGCATCAGTCAAAAGATACTTTTTCATCTATAATCTTGTTTCAAACTATATTGGCCTACTAATATGTATTCAACCATCTTTAAATGATATTATATCAGACCACTACTTTGTAGTCATCCCCCTAATTCTCTATCACCTTATGAACTAGGTCAATAGGGTCTACTTTGTTCTTTACCTAAGGTGAATTTTTTTATCATTTAACATAAATACCATAGGAATTTATTATTTTGGTCCCTTCCTACCTAGTACCCTTAGTCTACCTAAAAATTTTCTAGGTTTATTTTTAGTGTCTAAATTTTTCCTATCATCTAATTTATTATATTTAGCTTAATTTCAAGTAAAATTTCTAAAAAAATTGAAATTAATGCTTTCTTACATGTAATATAATCATTGCAACCACTATGAATCCTCCATGTCATAGTTATCATCTCCTCACTATGGTCACTCTCTATGCTCAAATTGGGTCTCTCAAAGTAATATTTTCTAAGAATAGTAAAAAAAACAAATAAATTGATTTTCACCCTATTTATATTTACTATCCATTTTTTGACCATATCTTTGTTTCTAATAGATATTTTTTTGAACTAAAATATGTTCTAAAATCTTGATATTTTAAATAATATTTTCATATATTACATGTATATTTTACAAAAAATTAATCTTTCACTCTTTTTGGTAATTTCTAAAAGTTTACCTAATGTTCTCTACATTGCACACCTTCACATTTATTTCACTTCATTATTTATCTATATCACTAAGGTAAGTAAAAGTATGTATTTTTAAATTCTATCCTTTTATTTACCTTATTCACTTCTTACTATAATTTATTTAGATTCAACATTATGTATTCCTATGTTTTTTTCCAAAGCACCATCCCATGTTGTACTTATGTGACACATGATGAGATTTGAGTTAATCATATGTATACACATAATATTTTTGAAATTTATATATTATTGATGCTTTCTCTCTTTCATGAACCCATTGAGTCTCAATCTCTTTGAGTGCATACCTTAAAGGGTGCATCGGGAAAGAGATGGGAAGATTATTGGTGCTTTGCATGATTGTTGTCCTCTATATCACCACTTACTATATACATAACCATATCATATAAACTTCCCTAAGATTTTACTCTTCTAGTAAACACTCCTCTAAGTGATTCACTTCCTTATTTAGTCACTACCTAATCCTAAAACCCTTTTTGACATTTATCAAATAATGTTAGCCTAGGATGACTCTGTATTCTAATTTATATTTTCATGTTACATGTCTAGACTGAGCTTGGATAACCTAGATAGAGACCTAACTTATTTTTATCAAATAATAATACATAGTCGAATTAGGCTAATTTTATTGGCTAAACTTTCATTTATTAGGAAAGAGAATAAGAAGAATATTATATTTTACATCTGGTTATCAACCATTCTACTTGAGGTACATTGCTATGGGTTTTAATAATTTCTTGGGAGATATGAATCTTGTCTTGTGGATAAGTATTTTGTATATAAAGAGAAGTTGTGTATACTAGAGATGACTTATCCATATTATCCCTACAGACCACAACAACCTCTTATGAAGTACCTTGGCCAAGGAAGATATTGAGGCTTGATAGGTCCATATTCAAATTTAAGGATTCTTAACTTTATTCTTCCTTTGTTAAAGTAGATAGATTAGCATTTGTACTTATCTCCCATGCCTTAAGATTTCCTATACATTGACTTGAGTATAAATATTCTATGCATGTTTACTTTTTATGTTTATTACCCCCACTTTGTTTCACAAGCTTTGGTGAGCACTAGATTAGATTTTACTTGTCATTTACTTAGTGAATATGAAAACATAGGACCTAACTAGGGTTATTTCATAGTGTTCCTTGACTATAGGATTTAGGACCCTCTCTAGTGATGTTATTATGGTAATAGATCCCTTGGTTAGGTATAGTGGATCCATCTTGGTCATGACCCCATATATTTAATGTATCAACAAATAGAAGTATAAGTAGGATTTATCTTATCTAACTAGGATTGATTAATAGATTAACTATATTTTTCTTTGAATACACTACTTACGTATCAATACTCAAAAGAGGGATCAAACCTTCATGTAGTTATACAACCTAAGTGATTTTTGTAAATGTGTTCCTTTTACTATATGAATGCATATATGTTTATCTTGAATAGTTAATCATGTTTATCTAGGAATACATAAAAATAAATTTAGACTTAGCTCACGACTACCTAAATTTATTAGAAACTAATTTTGGAAGAATATGGAACCTTTTTTTCAATGTTCACTTGTGTTAATAAGATCTTATGATAAAATTGGTAATTTTTATAAGATATGTGAAATGAATGAATTGAATATGATTTAATAGAGGTTCAAGTGGGAAAAATACTCATTGGAGAGTTTAGGAATCTTAAGGTTGACCCTAATGATATTTTTACTATTGTGACATAAGGATATAAATGATATATAAGGATAAGAATTCCAGGCATTCCCATCCTAGTGGGATTTCATGTCCCTTCAAGAAACATACTAAGTTTGGGGTCTGATATGATAGATGCATAAATGTTTATTCAACAATAATATCATTTTTTTAGGTCATAATAAATGAACTTGTAATGAAATTAGATATCCTCTTATGCTTAGGATAAGTCAAAATGGAAAAATAGGATTCAATTAAGTGCAGATGTCAATTAATAGTAAAAAGGGATAAAATAGGAATGATCAAGTATTCATGACCAAATTTAGGATAATACACATTTTGAGATTTGAATTTTCATTTACTTGTGGCTTAGCCTCTTTAATAGGTGTGCCAATATTGACAATTTTCTCATAAATAAGGTCTCTAATTTTGTGCTTGAGCTTCAAACATATATTTGTGTAATTCCCAATACATCTTTGGTAGTAATAATATGCATTAATTTAAAATTTTCTATATTTTAATTTATACATATCCATTTCCTTTTGTGGAGAAATAAATATGAGATTACATTCAAGTATATTTTTCAACAATAGATGAGGAGGGAATGGTAACCTTGAGAATTATCTCCTTGGTGAAGCTTGTAATTATAAATTTTGTGTTGTCTATGAGATAATATTTACTATAATCTAATCTATTATATTTATTCTTATATTTATTCTTTCTTTGAAACTTAAAATTTGAAGTATATTTGAACTTGTTCAAAGTAATCAATTTGACCTCATGGTCTTTGATCATATGGCATAGTTCATCAAAAGATTTAAACTTATAAAACATAATTGACTTCTGGAGTGGAGATAGTAAAATTTGAGTGAATATATCTTGAAGCTCATTATCAGCCATTTGATTTGTCAATTTCTATATAATAATATTGTATCTTATAATATATTAATTGATTGTTTCATTAGACCCTTATTTGACATTTGCAGTTTGAGCATACGATAGATTTTCACCAATGTTGATGGAGAAATGTATTAAAATTTGATTTAAAAAATGATTTAAATCCTTTAATAATCAAATAGGAAGATCATAAAACATATACGATAATATTATTTTAGATGTATTATAAATAAAATTTTCAACACTTTGTCATTATCTTTATACTCTAGACAAGCTACATGGAATACAATCAAATTATATTAAAGATCATCATTGCCTTCATACAGAGGAATATTATGAGCCAAAAAGGTAATTGTTAATGGGTAAGATGTAATTTTGGGTGCCAAAGGTATATGTAACAAGTAACATGAGTCCATACAGGGGCTAGTATGAGAAAGAGTTTGCTCAATTTGAGATAACTTAGCTTATAAGGCAAGAATTATATGATCAAGAGTATTATTTTTAGAGGTAATTGGAGGAGTATAAGTATCCTAATTAGGCATAATCATGGATAATTTTTTGAAACCAAGTGATGTTCCTAAACCAAGGTATGATGGTATGAAGAAACTAGAGGTGTATAAATAAGAATGGATGGATTAATAGACTTGTAAATATTGGAAGTAGCATAAATGACACTCAAAAAATCAAATATTATTATTGAGATGTGGCTAATTTAACTTGATGCTCTAATTTTGATGCTAGAATTATACTAATGATATTATTCACATCTTGAGGGTTTTCTTCAAGACCTTGATAAAATCTAGATAATTCTTGCACTTGAATTTGATCTAATACATTAATCTCTTGTGGATCGATGTGATTTTCATGTTAATTATGTACATCATGGTTGTATTCATTATTTTTAGTATCAAAATCAATGTGAACTTAAAATTTATTAGACTAAGGAATTTGAATAATAAAATTATTATTTTGAGCAAAAACATCATGAATTTCCATTTCAAAAGAAACCAGAGGAAGCTACATATATGAAAATGGAATTCCACTTAATATAGAAATGCACTTCAGAGGCATGCAATATAATATGAATCTAAATAACTAATGACTATGAATACAATATAATTAAAAATAAAGGTATAAATAATGAAATATGTATACACAATATTTTTAAACTTTATCAATTACTGATTCTTTCTATCTTACAAGAACCTATTGAGTCTCAATCTCTATGAGTCTATGCCCTGAGGGGTACACCAGGAAAGGGGTGGGAAGACCAATGGTGCTTCATGGGATTGTTGTCCCTTATTTCCACTTGTTATCAATCTAACCAGCTTTTAAAAACATTCCCCTAAGCTTTACCTCTTATTTTTCACCCTCCTGTAGTCATTTACCATCTTCATTATCCCTTTCCCTAACCTAAACACCTTTTTGGAAATTTACATAACTAATTTGACCACATTTACCTTATATTTTTATTTAAAAATATTACTAGGAATTAGGTCGGCCATGGTCGACATAGTTCATAACCTAGTTAGTTTTTACCAATTTCAATACTAGGTCGACTAGATCGACCTTGTCAGCATAAAATTTTAGAAGGGTTTTGGGTTAGATTCAAATATATAAACACATCCATTTCACCAATCTTATAGAGACAACAATAGTTAATTATTAATTTTTTCTTCTTTATAATCTACTCTTTTGCCACTCTACTTGAGGAGTCTTAGCTTAGGGTTTCTAATTGGAGAATAATCTAGACTTGTGGAAAAGTCATGGATGCTTTGGAATTTCTTAGTGATCCTTATAAATAAAAAAAACCTATTGTGAAGCACCTTTGAAAAAGGGAATGATTGATTCTTGATGAGTTCATCTTCCAAATAACTATCTCTAACTTTGCTCCTCTATTTAGTAGATTAAAGTAGCATAAGTAATAACTTTTGAATAATATTGCTCTCTCCATGTATTAGGGTTTTACCTATACATAGATTAATTAATATTATCTTATGAATGTTTAATTTTATTATTTGGTAACTCCACTTTGTGTCATAAGCTTTGGTAAGCACTAGATTAGATTTTTCTTTACTTGTTATTAATATAGTGAATATGAAAACATAGGACCTAGTTAGGGTTATTGCATAGTTTTCCTTGACTGGAGGCTTTGGAAAACTCCTTAGTGATATTATTGTGGTAAGATATCCCTTGGCTAGGTCTATCAGATCCATATTGGTCATGACCTTGATTATCTAATGTATCCCCAATTGAAAGTGTATGTAGGATCTATCTTCTCTAAGGTAGGATTAATTTGTATATCTATTGTATTTCTCATTGTATACATTTTGATGAACCCAAAATGAAAATAAAACTTGTAGGTTTAATTTCACACTTTCATTTCTATCACTTTATTATTTTTCTATATTTGTAATACTATGTCGATCAGGCTGATATAGTTCTAACTCTTGTGTGTAGTTTTAACACATAGTTGTATCAAAATGATTATGTTTTTTGTGTGTAGGTATTCATTAGATATATGTTATTGGATTAAAAATATGGCATAGTAATCTTATTCAATCCTAGATAACAGACTAAGTCAGACATTTTGACTTAGTCTTTTAGTCAACATCCATATCAACAAACTATGTTAGACAAGTTGACTTAGTCTTTCAGTCAACATCCATATCAAGAAACTAAGTTGGGAAAGTTGACTTAGTCTTTTAGCTAGCATATAGATCAGAAAATTAAGTTGGTTAGGTTGACTTAGTATTTTTATTTAACATCTAGATCAACAAACTAAGTTAGGCATGTTGACTTAGTCTTTTCAGTTCACATCTAGATCAACAAATGAAGTCAGACAAGTCAACTAATTCTTTTAGTCATAATTCATATCAACAAACTAAGTCAGGTAAGTTGACTTAGTAATCTTATCTTACTTAAAAAAATAGGATTTTACATAACTTGGTCAAACCAGTTGACTTAGTTTGTAGAACTTAAAAGCAACATTCAAGGCACTTCAATAGAAAATTTACAATCCTCATCATCTTCCAACCCATCAAGGTTCCTTTGTTTCTCTCTCTATCATTTCACTACTTCATTATATTTTTATTTTATGTAATTTTGAAGTCTTCAAAACTAAACCTATAATAAACTAAGTTAACCTAGTCGAATTAGTTCTATAGCTTATCTTCTATCTAAAAGACTAAGTCGACCTAGTCAAATTTGTTCTTAAAGACACTTGCTTCCACAAAATATTAGCAACCTAGTCAACTCTATTTTTTACTGTGTGCATACAGTGTCATCTAAACCAACTCTATATTCTTCTTAATTTGGAAATTAATAACTATTTACTAGTAATTAATTCACACTTTCATTTTTAGCTATTTGCATGCCTATATTATCTCACATAGTCTAATTAGGTGGTTTTTCAAATTGCCATTTAATTGCCATTTAGTTAAACTATTTTTTTTATTTTTACATACAGTAACAAATCACACAATACTCAAAACACATTTTAAAATTTGTCTTCCCAAGGCCTACCTACTTGGATTTCATCACCAAGGGTGAAGTTGACTTGGTTTTCTGGCCAGGTATAAACTCGTGGTTAATGGTATATATTGGCAAAGCACCCAACACCGTTATCACTATGGGATTATGAAGTGAGGGGGTAGGCACCAATACTAATCTATTACCATTATCAACATAGATCCATTTAGTGTTAACATCTTGAAACCATCCATAGATTGATTTTTAGTTCTCTATTTTCATCCAACTTCCTTATCACACTTAAAATAACTCTTTATAATAATCTAACAACACTCAAGATGACCACTTAGTTAACACTTACTTTTCAATTGATTTCTTGATCTATAATCATTATGTGTTATATTGTAAAAAATTGCTTTGAATAACATTGGTACAAGGTTTTATGCTATGTTCCCCAATTGGATCATTCTCATCGATCTAATTATTTGTGTGTTTACTTCCATTTCTTGCTTCAATTACATTGTAAAAACTTTTCCTATTTTAGCACACTATCATTCTATTTGGAAAAGGCTCTTAAATACTATGTTTTCCCTTATATATATTACTAAGTTGATCTAGTCAACCCTATATTCTCTCTTACCAGTTAGGTTACATTACTAAGTCAACCTAGTCAACCCTCTATTCTTATCAGACTACATTTTTCCTTGTTTGTAGTACTAAGTTAACGTATTCAACCCTGTATCCTTATTTTCCTTTTGTCTAGTAGTACTAAGTTAACCCAATCAAGTTTGTATTCTTCTTAAATCCTTTTTGAACAATACCTTGTTGGCCTTGTATCTAATTGCTAACCATTCTCTTTTGTCTAGCTGACTTAGTTCTCTATCTAGCTGACTTAGTTATCTATCCCTAATTTATCTCTCTTATTACTTCAAATTCTATTCATTTCTTCAAAACATCATGAAATCCCTTACTAAAATCTTCTTGGATAACTTAAATCCATTTATACACTATATGGGGTATTCTTTTCTACCTTTATTTACCTTCTAAGAGAACCCTCACTCTTGGAGCACCTCTTCCCTTCCTTCATCTGTGGATTATAACATGGTTCAAATCACTCCTCAAGATGAAGTAGGTGGATCTGATTCTTTTTGTACCTATCAATAAAATTCTCATATTCAATATTTTCAAAATAATATGGGAGTAATTAACATAAGTCTATCCAATAATCCCATTGGTAATCTACCTTCCAATAGCCCTCCTATTAATACCAATTTGGGGAGTTCTCCTATAAACACCAACTCACCAATTGATATGACTCAACTTCTTGCACAAGTCATAAAATAAATGAACACAATGCAAACTTATAACACCTCTCAAATGATTCAACTACAACATCATTTGATTAATATGGCTAATAAACTTTTTGATTCTAAATCCTCAAGCTAATCCAAATTGTATTCCTCCACCTCTTACAGATGCCTTAGGAAATGTTATTCCTCAACCTATCATGAATAACAAAATAATTAAAAATATAAAAAATGAGCCTTTATTTACTTTCATTATGTCCATTTATATTGGTAATATATCTCCAACTATCAAATATGATGGGACTAAATACCCTGCATCCTTTCTCAAAGATTTTAGAAATATTTATAAATAGTGAATCCAAACTAATACTTTTACCACAACTAAAATTATAGTTAAAACCTTCACTAGAAATGTTTTAGAATGATACAACCAACTTTCCCATCATTCCATTTGGAAACTTGAGGATTTATTCAATCCTCTAGTTAAAGAGTTTCAACGTAATGACCTTCTCTAAAATTGCCTTAGCCATTTCATCAATGCTAAATAATCTCCCATCGAATCAGCTCATGATTTTATCAAACAATGGAAATATCTAGCCCATAAGACCGACCATAATATGATTGATGATAATTTTTTCAAACTCTTTATAACTACTTGAACTCCTATTCAATATAAGGTTTGATGTTTTTGTCAAGACTTCCTCATGAAGCAATTCAAACCTAATACCAAAGTCCTTACATGATATTTTCAAACTTATACTAATGGGATCACTGGAAATACTACTCAAGCCAAACCTAGAGTTTTAAAAGATGACACTCCCATATTCTCATAGACCACTAACGATGAATCAAATTAAATAATTCTTAGCACCCTCTAAACCCTTTACTTATCCTAATGATCCTCCTAAATGGTATGACCTTAATCAATTTTTTTAGTTCCATGACAACATTAGTCATTCCCATGAATCTTGGTGAGGGATTACTAAATTTTATGTCTCCTACATTCTTGGTGATTCCTTCAATCATGAAGCCATGATCTAACTCCATCATCAAGACTAAAACATCACTTCTCAAAAATGACAAGATCCCAAAACTTCTTATTATAATAACCAAAAATATTTTCCCACATATAATCATCAAAAAAATTCCAAGGATGTTTTGTTATTAATTTTGACTATAACTATTATTACAATAATTTTCAATATGTTAACACATCAAAGGTCAACTATAATTGTAAACTAGCTCACAAAGATCCCATAATAAAACCCAAGAAATCATATTCGGAAGAACAACTTATTAAATATATTATAACCACTCATTTAGCTTTGAAAGCCCATGAAGAACCACCTCCTTATTTTGAACCTCCAACAACTTTCATTCCTTCAAAAGATACCTTATCTTCTAAACCTTGCACTAGTTCTTCTAAATCCCATTGGTACTTTCTTAAAGAATTCTACTCCATGCCTTGTAAGATTCTACTTATGGAGTTAATTTATACTTCCCCTTATCATCGTATGTTCCTTCTATAATAATTACAATAAATTGAGGATCCATCTTCTATAGATGAAGAACCACCCTCCATTGAGCCTCAACCCACTAATGTGAATACCATTAAATCCATGTGTCCTTCTTACAAAACATCCATTAAATTTATTGAAGAGGACATGATTAATTATGAAATATTTTTTGTGCTAATTATCCACATCTATTCATTAAAATATCCATTAATACTACCCTTATTCATAAAGTTTTAATTGACAAAGGGACTAATATTAATGTGACATCTTTGTGGCTCATCCAACAACATGGATGTAATAAGGATCATATCAAGAAAACCCACCTCACATATCATGGATTTTATAAAACTAATCAAAAGATAATTGGTTGTATTTATCCCCCCTGACAATCAGACCTAAGACTGTGCAAACTAAACTTATGTTCCTTAATTTTCCCATATCTTATAACATACTCCTTGATCACCCTTGGACTCATAGAATGAGGGTCATCATTTCTTCCATTAGCCAATGCATCAAATTCCTACATAACGATAAATGTTATAAGTATGAGGTTGATCCTAACCCTTGGAGTATTCAACTTCCAAATATGAAATCTCAATATTGCATTTGTACCATCCCTACCATCAACAGTTCTCCCTTATCTAAATTCATCAACATCAATCCAAATGTACAAGTCACTCTTGATAATTAGGATTACGATGAACTAATGAATTTAAACATACTTGAAACACTACTAAGCTACCTCCTTATATATCAAAGTGGCTTCTTCCCTCTTTATTACCTCATGATCACATTATTTATCTCATTGATAAGATCATTAATTTTCCTCCTCCATGAAATTATTAACAACCTTCTTACCCAAAATATGCCTTCACATGAAATGATTATGGATTAGCCAAATTATTCCAAGATCCCATAATCATGTCTCCATGCAAGTTCAATGATATAAAAATTTCACCTTTTAAAACTCCCCCTGAATCTCAAGCATGTACCATCTCTCCAACTTATGATGATAAATACATCATGGCCCAAGATCAATCTTAAGACTTGGATGTACAACATTATCAAAAAAAATTTAGCTCAAATACATGCTTTCAATTAGAATGTTCAAACCATTTCCAATGATTTTGAATTAGATCTTGATGATCATGTACCTCCCATAAATTCTTTGATTCTTGATATTCCTTGGGTGGTCAAATAAATCCTACCTTACGCACCTCCAAAAATTATTGAATCTTCTATACCACCTACATATCCCATCATTACATCTGATTCTTTATTTGTTAAAGAAACTAATGATACACCAATCTCATTTGATCAATCTACTCTTACTACTCCCAATATTACACTAGATGCCAAGGCCATAGATGTCCTTTAGATACATTTTGAATATGATCATCATGGTAATCAAATTATCAATCTCAAAGTATATTTTGAGTATTATTTTCCTCTTACCATTTTGCCTAAAGATTAATCTATTCTTAAATTACTTTATGCCCAAGAACCTCAACTTCCTCGATAACATCACAAACTCAAGATCTTCAAAAATAAATCCCCTTGTTTCAATGACTTCATCACTAGCATCGACCCTAAAGTTAATTAAATTTATTATTTACCTAATGTACCATATCATTTTCAATATGGTAATGCTATGCTCATCAAAGAAACTACTCACTTTTAATATGTTACTCCATCATGCCCTTGACCTATTATAGTTTTTTAAAAACTCACATCTACTGAACATGATAATTTTAGCTTATTTTTTGATATATATTGTGAGATCTTTGTTTGGTCCTATGAAGACATACCTAATATTGACCCTAGCATTATGGTGCATAATATCATCACTTATCCTGATGCCAAACTTGTGTGCCAAAAACAAAAAAATTTCCAACCAAAGTTTCCACCTTATGCCATAAATAAATTATCAAAATTCTTGATGCTGAGTTTATCAAACCTATGGACTACTTTGAATGGGTTTCTAGCATAGTCCTTATTTAGAAAAAGGTCACCATAGTCATTCACATTTACATTGACTTCAGTAATCTTAATCTTGTTTGTCCCAAGGACAATTTCACTCTACCTTCAATTGATGTCATTTCATATTACACAACTGGTTATGAAATTTTGTCTCTTATGGATGGTTTCTTAGGCTATAACCAAATTCACATTTCCCTTGAATACCAACATAGGACAACTTTCACCATTGAATAGGGTACCTATTGCTATGTTAAAATTCCCTTCTTCCCCAAAAATACTGGAGCTACCTATCAATGGGTAATTAATCATATATTTCATGATCTTATTCATAAAATTGTATAAATCTATGTGGATGACCTTATTATTAAATATAAATGTCAGAAGTCTCATCTTTCTAATCTTGCCATCATCTTTGACTACCTTCTTAAATATAAAGTTAGACTAAATCCCTACAAATGTGTTTTTGGTGTTGCATTTGTCAAACTATTAGGATCCTTAGTTTATCTCTACAACATTGATGTTGACCCTACCAAGATGAATGCTATCATCAACATGCCCATCCATCAATCCATTTTGAATACTCATACTTACCTCAGTAAACTTGAGTCAATTAGATGTTTCATTCCTGAAATGGCCTATCGTATCTATTACATCAATTCTTTTCTTAAGAAAGGTAATGTTTTAGAATGGATGAATCCCTATCAAAAATCATTTTATAATATGAAAGAATCATTTCTTCACCCACCTACTATATTTCCACCTTCAAATTAGTGAAATTTGATCCTATATACCTCTTCCACACCCATATCAGTTGGGGTAATTCTTACCCAAAAATATGATACCAGAAGAGAGTATGCCATCTTATATATCAGCCAAGGCCTCATTGATTATGAGAAATGTTACACAAAATTCAAACATGATTGCATTTCCATTTATTTTGTTACTTAAAAACTTAGACATTATATACTTTATCAAACCACTTATATTATCATCCATTCTGATACCTTTTGTCACTTCTTCTCCAAAGATTTTCTTCTTAGAGACAAAATTGGCAAGTGAATGGTCCTTCTCATGGAATTCAATATCCAAATTATTACTAAAAAATATGTGAAATGACAAATCATCACTGATCAACTTCTTACAACTCCTCTACTAGCTACCAACCACATTCAATATAGTCTTCTCCATGATAATATTATCTATATTGAAGGTCTTAACTAGGACATATCCCTTAAATATTACTTATATAACTTCATTGTTGACGTTGAAGTAATTAATCTTGATAAATTCACTATCCTCCCTGATACTATTAAATTAAAATTAGTTATCAAAGAACTTCCTAAAATTAATGTTGATTTACACAAGGATACTTGGAACCTTCATTTTGATGGTGTTAAATACCTTCAAGGAGTTGGGTAATGTTGTATCCTTACAATCCATCTTATAAAAATCATCCCATTAGCTTTTTTCCTAACATTCAATGTCACTAACAACATGGGAGAGTATGAAACTTTAATCTTAGGCATGAGAGCTAACCTTGATTTTGATATATAATACCTACATGCTTTAGGTGATTCCCAACTCATTTTCCACCAAGTCAATGGTTATTATTAATGCAAAAGTGATAGTATCATTTATTATCATCAAATCACAACCACCCTCACCAAATACTTTATTTATTATACCATTAAACCCATCCCTTTAGTTTAAAATTCTATTGTTGATTTCCTTACTTCTTCAACATCTCTTTTTCATCTACACTAAGTTCTTATTGATCCCACTTTTATTATAGAAATAATAAAATATCCATATTATACTCAACCACAAGTTTCAATTATCTGCCACATTGAGGCCATCACCATTTGACAAAGCCTATGGTACAAAGACATCATTCAATTTCTGGAGTGCCAAACTTATCCTCCCAACCTCAATTCTCATGAAAAGACTTGCATTCACAAATAAGCTTTTAATCATGTATTTAAATATAACATCTTATACTATCAAAATGATGAAGGCACATTTCCATACTATGTTATGAAAGATGAGGTTTTTCCTCTTCTTGAAAAATAATATGGGGGAATTTATGGTGGCCACTGTAGTAGACATGCTACAGACCATGAATGCTTACATATGGGATAATTTTGTCCCACTCTTGAAAAGGATGCCATAAATTTTTTTACAAAGTGTACTCCTTTATAGCTTCATGATTATTTAATTCATTCACCTCTAGTTAAGATTCAAACCATAGAATCTCCCTGGCCATTCTCCATGTGGGGATTAGATCTCATAGGCAAACTACCTCATTCTCAAGATGGGCATGTCTTTATAATCACAACCATATAATATTTTACCAAATGGGTTGAGGCTATGACCCTCATAAATGTCACTGATTCCACCATCTCTAAATTCATCCTAAATAAAATAATTTTCCATTTTGGTGTCCCTCATACTATCATTTAAGATAATGGTGGTAATTTTAAAAACTATGATGTCAAACATCTTTGTGCTAAATTTAAAATCAATCACAAATTCTCCACACCCTATCATCCATAATGTAATGGACAAGCTAATTCCACCAAAAATATTCTTAATAAAATTCTCCAAAATATAATTCATGAAACCCACATAGATTGGAACCTTCATCTTTATCCTACTATTTGAGCCTATCATACTAGCATATGCACTACCATTGGGACAATGTTGTTCTCTCTAGTATATGCTAATGAATCAGCACTCCCAATAGAAGTTGAGATTACTTATCTCTATATATCTCTTCATCGTATCATACCCAATTAATAATTATGTGAATCTCACCTTCATGTTCTTAATCTCCTTGATGAGTTACATCTTTCTACTTTGTAACACAATTGCCAATACAAGGCTTGTATTGCCAAACAATATAAAAAATGATTTAAAGTTTGCACATTTGATATTGGTAATATTGTCCTTAAAATAGACTAAACTCATGACTAAGAATGTAAATACACCCAAAAATGGTGGGTCCCTTATTTAATCAAAGACATTCTTGGTCCGAGTACCTATCGCCTTCAAACTAATGAAGTCCATATATTCAAATATCCCACCAATGAACAATTCCTCAAGAATTATTTTTACTAAATACTTCCCTTATTTTTCATGATTTATATATTCTATCTATATAAAAAAAATTATAGGATGCATACACGGGGGTCACCCTCTCTACTAGTTCTTTATTTTCACAAACTTTAGTCCTTTCTTTTGTTCTTTTGATTTCCCATTTTCTCATAAGTTGCATTGTAAAATCATGGATAGTACCCAATCTTCCTCATGATGTAATTTTATCATCTTTATTTTTTGATTATCCAAATACTTTTTGTCACCCCTTGGGTTTCTATTTGTGAATTGTAGTGCAAGACCATGAATAGGACCTATCCTTCCTCACAATTACCATCTTTTTCTTATCCCATTTATTTTTCACATGCTTCATACACCCCTTTGGGTTTTTTTTTTTATGATTTTCAGTGTAAGACCATGGATAGGACTTGGCCTTCCTCATAAAATTGCCATCTTTTTATTCCTTTTATAGAATGTGTTTTATAATAGTTATGAGTTTTTTATCCTTATTCTAAAACTTTAGCTTTTGCTTCTTTTGTAGATAAAATATACAAAAATAAACTATATTAGCATTTTTTCAATTTAAAGTAATTCAAATTGTTTCATGTTTCATTCCTATTAATTTCCTTTCATTTCACTCCACATTGGATAAAACAAGGTCAAAGTCAAGATAACACTTTTATTTCTCCTATATTTATGAGACTCTTAGAAACCATGTTCTATAATTTTTCTCTCTTAGCAACCAAGTCCCAAATATTCAAATGAAAGTCATCTTTAGCACCCATGTTTGGTTTTCCAAATCTGTATGGAGGAGGAATAGAAAAAATCCATCAAAAAAGTTAAAATCCATATCATTTGAAATAAAAATAAATGATATATAAAAAGAAATATACAAATTTTGAAATTCAAAATCACACCAAAATACATGATTACAAGCACATCTCCTATCTCTAATCGAAGCTCAAACTCCACAATTAACCTCAAAATAGAGATGAGGTCCATTAGAGTGCAGTAGGCCAGTAGATTAGAATAGGAGAATTCAATAAACTCTATGGTACTACCTACTTTCTCATGCAAGTACCTAATCTTTATAGTATATTGAAGGCTCTGAAGGGGTCCTCAGGAATGGAAGACATGTTATCAGAAAGTAGGTCCATTTTAATTTTCATTCATATAGCCTTCATGGGATGATCTACATAATTTATTTGTTGACCTAAGACTTGTGTAGATAAGAAGATTTCTTCAAATTCCTTAAGGTTGAAATTCACAAACCTAATTTGAAGTGTTTTGACTTCGATAAAGCTTTCCTCTGCCTTGGTTTTTCCTTCACTCTCCCCTCCACCCATTTCATTCTTCCCCTTGATTGACAAAGTGTGATTCTAAATATGTTTTTCCTCTTCTATACTTCCTTATTCTTCACATATTAAAAACATGATAGCATTAATTTGTTTTAGTTTTATCTATCTCTAAAACAAAATAACATATTTTAGAAACTATGGATTACTTTATTTACACCATGGCTCTACATTTCTAGATGTGCCTTGATTTATTTTACCATTTTTCATTATTGTACCATCTTTTTTGTGGATACCTGAGTCCATTTATACTTTCATATACAGTTTCCATTGTTGAGAGAGGTTTTATGTACCTTTTTCCATTGATGATTGAGTAAGGATTGTTACTTCTCACTTATAAATGTTTGTTTACCATTTTTGCTTGCCCATATTTGTTAATTAAGGATTATTATTGATTTTACATTGATGTTTGATTACCATATTTTTTAACATGTATCCTTGTTTTGACTTGGTGAGTTTGAATTTCTTAAGGTTTACTTATTTGATTTTTTCTATCTTTAGTAGCTTTAGTTTTTTGGTTACCTAATTTACTCTAAATTTTGACTTGCTCATTTGGTCTAACATAGCACTTGTCACCCCAAGTTACCAAATTTATAAGTATGTATCGACCACATAAAACTAATTATCTTGTATTTCCTATATTTTTTTGTTTTTCTCTTTAGTTTTGTATCCTTAGGATTGTCAAAATCAGTCTCTACTCAGTCCATGATCAAAACTACAAACACAACAAATAGCCATCTAGTGATAAAGGTAAGTCAAGGTACACATACATTTAATTTTAGTTGTTTTTTTATTTAAACTAATGTAACATTTTTTTAGCCTCAACATTGTGTGTTACTATGTTCTTTCTTGAAGCACCATCCCCTATTTCACTTGAGTGACACATGATGAGCATTGAGTGGGGTATATGTATACACATAATATTTTAATACTTTATCAATTACTGATGCTTTCTCTCTTGTAAAAACCCATCGAGTCTCAATCTCCATGAGTTTGTGCCCTAAGGGGTGTACTAGGAAAGGGGTAGGTATACCATTAGTGCTTCACAATATTTTTATCCCTTATTGCCACTTGTTATCAATCCAACTAGCTCTTAAAAACATTCCCTTAATTTTTGCCTCCTATTTTTCACCCTCCTCTAGTCATTTAAAATATTCAATAGCCCTTTCCATATCCTAACCCCCTTTTTAGTTTTTTACATAAATAAGTTAACCACATTGACCTTGTATTATTATTTACAAATCTTATAAGGAACTAGGTTAGCCATGGTCAACATAGTATATAACCTAATTAGTTTCTGCCAATTTCAATACTAGGTTGACCAGATCGACTTTATTGGCCTAAACTTTTAGAAGGGTTTAGGGTTATATTTGACTATATAAACACATCCATCTCTCCATTCTTAGAGAGGCATCAATATTTAATTATTCATTTGTGCTTTTTTACAATATTCTCTTCTACCACTCTACTTAAGGAGTCTTAGCTTATGGTTTCTACTTGGAGAAGAATCTAGTGTTATGGAGAAGTCTTAGATTTTTTGACCTTTTTTAGTGATATTTACAAACCACAAAAACCTCTTAAAAATAACCTTTGTCTAAGGGAGAGATTAAGTCTTGATGGTTTTATCTTTCAAGTAAGTATCTTTAACTTTTCTCCTCTCTTTAGTAAATAGAAGTAACATAAGTAATGGATTTTGAATAATATTTATATCTCCATACATTAGAGTTTTACCTGTACATAGCTTAATTAAGGTTATCTTATGCATGTTTAATTTATTTATTTACTAACCCCACTTTTTACCACAAACTTTGTGAGCACTAGATTAGATTTTGCTTTACTTGTTATTAGTATAGTGAATATGAAAACATAGGACCTAGTTAGGGTTATTGCATAGTTTTTCTTGACTAGAGGCTTTGTAACCCTTCTTAGTGATATTATTATGGTAATATATCCATGGTCTAGGTCTAGTGGATCCATATTGGTCATGACCCCAATTATCTAATGTATCCCAATTCAGAAGTGTAAGTAGGATTTAGCTTCTTTGATCTAGGATTGATTTTTAGATACGTTTCATTTTCCATTGCATACAAACTAGAAAAAGGTTTAAATGATTATGTGGGATATCAAATATACTTTCTCATTTGTACAAGAACAACTACCCAATATTTAATATCACTAACTACAAAGTCTAAATTGTGCCTATAGGCCACTATACCATCTTTTAGGGTATATTGAGAGTAACTTCCTTCCTCTCAAGTTCACCACAAATCAAATGGATAAAGAGGATTCCTATAGTATAAAAAAATAACCCTAAGTATTTATAATATATTATGAGGTTTAGGTAAATTAAAATCCATTTTTAGTGTTTTACAATGTCTTGAGTATCAAGGAAATACCCCTCACACCATGGTGTTCTAAAAATAAATCGCCATTTATCCCATAACAACATTCAATATGTAATTTTATAACTACCTAAAAATGGTTGTAAAAAATAAGTAGCAAGAAAATAAAATATAAAAAATAAATTAAAACTTAAAATATTATTGTGTATAGAGATCAACAAATTTCAACTTGAGGTCGAAAGAAAGATCTTTAATTTTAGATTTTATCCAAAGTGAAAAGACAAATTTTTAAGTGTTGGATACAAATATAAGGTAGAACAATATTGACTCTTGATGTTGGATTTATATCCAAATATGAAAGTTATTTTATTTTAGTGTTAGTGATTTACATAATTTTTTATGAAATATAGGACAAAAATCAAGCAAACAAGTAGTACTCTAAAAATCTATGGGTTCACCAGAATGTTTAATATATCTATTTTGATTTACTAATTATATGTAATAAATCAATAAATTATTGAATACAAATTTATATTTATATTATACATAACATAAATGTGAAATGCATTAATTTATAGAACATGAAATTTGTTATAAATAATAATAAATAATGAAATAGCAAAACTAGCCTAGATCTTATTTTTTGATGATTGTGCAGGTTGATTGTTGATGAAAACTAACTGCAATGATCTTTGAATTATGTTATGTATAAAAATATAACTTTGTGATGTTCAAGAGCTAGACCATGCTAGATAGATAGAGGGAATTATTCCCTTGTTTGTTGACTATAGACACACCCAGGTTGACTATGAAATTTATTATTTGGATTGATTACCTACACCTATCTGTGATGACCTGATGGTTGATTGTGTGTCTTGATTTTCCATGTAGAAGATAGAAAAAAAATCCAAACCCTTATTCCTTCACATAAACAAAATAGACATCAAATTCAGAAGGAAAGAATTGGGTAAGGGGAGTAGCTAACCTATCCTCATAAAACCCCATGTAATCTAAGTATTGACTACATAACCAAAAATGGCCTCAAGATGATGTATTTTTCCCTTTTAGAGTGAGTGTGTGAATCTTGATATTTTATATGTGAATACAACTAGATAGATTTATTTGAATGCTTGAAAATGATTGGCCTTGACCTAAAATAAAATAACTTCAAACTTGGCCTATGAATATTAGAATAAATCATAACTTGAATTGGAAAGATTAGTGTCATTTTTGTCAATGTGTAGTAGGATCTTCAAATAATTTCTAGATGTGTTTTGAAAAACTTTGATTTACTTATATACAGGAATATTTGGAATATTTTGTTAATTATCCTTATTAAAAATATTAGAGGGATAATATTAAATATCTCAAATTTGAAATGTTACCATTAGAGTGCAAGGGTCAAGACCATGTTGTAACCATAACTGCCTTGTGCGGTCTTATCCTAAAAAGACAAAGATTATTAGGATTTGGATAAAAATATCCTCTAAGTAGAATACATATGTTTGAATGATGTTTTAGAGTAATTATAATAAAATAAGTGGAATAATGAAGTCTATTATATAGTTTTCAAGTTAATGGAATGGAAAATAGGCCAAGAAAGGTAAGGTTGTCAAGATTAAACATTTTGAAACACTTAATGATTAAATTTGAGTTTATACATTTTCAAATAATTGTACATACTTCATTTATTTGTGTTTGATATTTTATTCTAGTTGAGTCTTGGTAAAATTGAATTATAACAAATCTAAAGCTTTTGAGCTAAATTTTTTATCATTTGGAGATATTTAAGGCTTCCACAGTCATTATTAAGATATTTTTGGAAATGTTTCAAAAAGAATATTTTCATTAAAACATTGGATCCTATTCTCAGTAAAAAAAATTGCAAGGATTTGTGGTAGAGTTTTTCCATAAATTGACTTTTATTCATTAAATTTATCTATCAAATTGACCCTTATTTAATATTATTTTTTGAAGTGTTCACAAATTTGAATCTGAAGAGGGTTAAATTTTAACATAATGCAAACATATATGATATATTTAATGTAACTTGATATTTACATGTTAGGATTTTCATATAAATAAATAAAATTGGTCATCATTAACAATATAACACATTTATGTTGATGAATGGTGAATCAAACATAACTAACTAACTAAATGAATAAATACCCTTGAACATTTGAGTAATATAATAATGGTAAAATTTATATTTCAATTTTTTTAGGCATAATGGCCACTCCATCCATGTGGGTGACTGCATAGTCAATGCCATATCCCTCCTCTAGTTTGAATCTGTTGAAGGAGACAATCATGCTTTTGTTATGTAGAAAAAATAATAATAATTAGATACTTTTAGTTGAATGTGAATAATAAATTTATATGGTGATAATGTGGATTATAAGTTAATAGGGTAAGATATATAAGGTCGTAATTCTAGTAGAAGATTGAAAATTAGAGTGTTTCAATATTTTATAGGACATTTTCTCCTTTTTTAGAATAGTATATTAAAACAACCTAGTGATATGCAAAAATTGGAATGATTTGGATTCATTTTTGCTCACTCAAAAAACCAAAATAGAAAAATAAACTCCTTCCTATATTTTTGAATCTCTCGAAACCATTAAAATAGTTTCTTTATGAATAACCATTTTAGGAGTGGACAATCAAGATGTTGACCAATATTTTTCAAATCCATCTCTTCCAAATCATCAATAATATTTATGAGGACCTCAAAATAATTTTTGGGGTATGTTTTTAGAATAGGTGAATCCAAAAATGACATAATCAAGAAAATTTTGAAGTTCTAAGGATCTCTTCTACCCACACTAGTTAAGGAATCGAGGCCATAGGAGGAGGTCACCTTAACATGCTTCACAAGAGAATGTAAATTCTCTAAATTATACTTACATTCTCCTAAAATGGAAATAAATGTTAGGAATTAAAAAATTTAAACCAGATTAATATGACCATAAATCAGATCTAAATTATGCAATAGCATGCACCATGGAAACATTCCTCAAATCATATATATTATGAAAGCATAAATGGAGAGAATAAGAATCAATCACACATAACATATATCTACCATGGTTCACCCAATTTGGGCTACATCCACCAAGAAAGTCCTCAAATAAAATTATAATCTAAAAATAAGATTACAATGAACTCTCAAAGAGATAGAAAATCTCCTGTAAAAAGTGCTATACTTTCACTTGCACTTGAGTGATAATGCAACTGAATGTGTTTCATCCTCAAGTGGAAATTGGAGTTCTTTTCCAAATGAATAACACTATAAATATCACTATATAGTCTCCCAATTTATTGTTCATGCCCCAAGTATTGAAAAAACTCTTTTAACCAAATCATATCCTTGTTAGACTTTGTGGTAGCAATATACTCTACCTCTATGGTTTATAAAGCCACAACATTATGTATCCTATAAATCCAACTAACCACTTTATCTCTAATAGTAAATATATATCCTATCATACTCCTCCTACTATCAATATCCCATGTCATATCTGAGTCCACATAACCATTCAATGTGGTATCTGATCCACCATAACATAATGCAAAACCATGGTTTCTTTCAAATACTGAAGAATCCATTTAACTGCTTACCAATACTCATAACTTGGATCACTCATATACCTACTCACAACACCCACTACTTGGGCAATATCCAGCCTAGTACAAACCATGGCATACGTCAAGCTACCAACTACTAATGAGTAAGGTACCTTAGAAATATTAATCTTTTTAGTTTCCATCTTTGGACACTACTTCTTTGATAATCTAAAGTGGCCTACCAAAGAAGTACCAATAGATTTAGCATCCAACATGCTAAACCTTTCCAAGACTTTATTCACATACTCCGATTGGGATAAGATCATCTTTCTCTCTTTCTTGTCATGAAAAATCCTCATACCAAGGAATTGATTTACAACACCCAAATCCTTCATAAAAAAGGTGTCATTAAGCTATTTCTTGAGCATATGAATATGTTGTATGTTTTTTCCTGCAACTAACATGTCATTGACATACAAGCATAATATAATAAAGGAACCATTACCAAAATGTTTGATGTATATGCAATGGTTAGAATGACACCTTTGATATTTTTGTTATAACATAAAACAATGAAATTTATTATACCATTGCCATGGAGCTTATTTCAGGCCACACAAGCTCTTCTTTAGTCTACACACATCTCCTTCCTTTTGAAATCATATCCCTATGGTTGCTTCATATATAACTCTTCATCCAAATGACCATGAAGAAAAGAAATTTTCACATCTAATTATTCTAATTGTAAATCCTCAATTGCAACTAAACCAAGAACAATCTTGATAGAAGTCATTTTTACAACAAGAGATAAAATCTCATCAAAATCAATACCTAATTTTTGTGTAAACCCCATGACTATCATCCTGGCCTTATACCTTTTTCTCCTCTCATCCTCTTCTTTTATTTTGAAAATCCACTTTTTTGGAAATGCACTATTTCCCTTTGGTAGCCTTACCAAATCCCACATTTGGTTCTCCATGAGAGATCTATGCTCGTCATCCATGGCCTATTCACATTTCATCTTGGCATCTACCTATATTACTATCTCATAACACTCTAGTTATCTATTGTTAGTGAGTAACAAATAATTCAAACAAAGAGAAAAACATTTATGTGCTCTTCTTACCCTAGTATACCTTCTTACAATATGATTTTGGGGTCCTTGTGTAGAAGGTTCCTAATCTAAATCATTGGATACTTTGCCATCCATATGTCATCCAATAATATGTACTCTTTCTATTCATTTTCTTGTTCCTGCAATTGATCCTTATGCATGAATTTTTCATTAAAGACTACATCTCCAGACCAAAATATTTTCTTATCTTTAATGTTCCATAAATAGAAACCAAAGTCATCCTCACCATAACCAACAAATGTACATTTATCTAATTTAGCCTCTAACTTAGTCCTATCCTCTTTCTTAATGAGAGCAAAAGACTCACATATAAAGACTCTAAAAAAAGAATAATAAATATTCTTACCAGCCCAAACTTGTTCAAGAATGCCTCCATCCAAAGGCATAGAAGGTCCTCTATTAATAAGATATATTACATGTTAAATGCTTCTACCCAAAACTATAAAGGTAACCTTTCATGTAACCTCATGCTCCTAACACATTCTATTATTGTTTTGTTCATCCTTTCAGATACCCCATTCTACTATGGAGTTCTTGAAACCATCCATTGTCTACAGATTCCATTGTTAGAATAATATTCAAAGAAAACATTACTACAATACTCACTTCCATTATCTGATCTGAGAGATTTTAACTTGAAACCTATTTCATTCTCAACCAAGGCTTTCCACTTCTTAAAAGTGTCAAATACATTAGATTTATTTTTAATGCAATAAAACCAAACTTTCTTAGTTGCATCATCAATAAAAGTAACATAATAATTGGATCCACCAATAGAATATACCTAATCTGGTCCCCATACATATGAGTGTACCAAATCTAACTTGTGTTCTATCTTTGTGGGTCCAAACTTTAGGAACTTAACCCACTTTTGTTTCCCATACACACAATTTTCATAGAATTATAGATCTATGTCTTTTAATCCAAACAACTTATCTTTTTATATCTCCATGCCCTTATGCCTCATATGACTGAGCCTATAGTGCCACATAGTTGTATTTACATTTGCAATAACTAAATTAAAAGAATCAACACTACTAGTCAAATATAAATTACCAACTTTCTTACCTCTCAAAATCACCAAAGAACATTTGGTAACTTTCCAATAATCTACAGTAAATATTACTTAACATCCCTCACTACCTAGTTGCCCCACTAAAACCAAATTCCATCTCAACATAAGCACATGTCTAACATCCTTAAGTAACCATGTGTTCCCATTCCACATCTTAACATGAACACAACCTTTCCCTACTATCTCACATGGTTCATCATAACCAAGATAAACATGTCCTAGATTCTCTTGAACATAATCAATAAAATAATGCTTATGTGGGGTGGCATGAAAATAAGCCTCTAAATATAATACCCAAGACTCAAAAAAACTATCCATAGAAAGAATTAAGACATCCTAACATGATTTACCTAATGTCACATTTACCTCATTCATTTCCTCCTTATTGGCATTCTTATCATGAAGTGACCAAAAATCCTTCTTTGAGTGTCCACTCTTCCCATAATACCAGCATATCATCTTAGATCTACCCTTTAAATTTCCACATTTGCCTTTTCTCTTATCTTTTGCCTCCCTCTAGTATAAATATATAAATAATTACCCAAAGATGATTCACCAATGTTTTTTCTTCACATCTCGCTAAGGATCACACCTACAACGTACTCAAAAATTAAGCTTCCCTTGGTAGGGACTGCATTACTCACAACCATAACCAACTATCCCAACTATTAGTCAAAGACCATAATATTACCAAAGATATAAATTCATCATCAAACTTAATTCCAATATAAGTGAACATACTTACAATCATATTAAAATCATTTAGATTATTAGAAATAGAACCATTCTCAGACATTTTCATGTTAAATAATCTTTTCATAAGAATTTTTTTATTAAAAGCAGAGGGTTTCTCATAAAATTTTCCAAGTTTATCCATGAGAAATTTTAATACAATAGAAGATACAAGGAATAACTGTATGGATCCCAATGCCTTCTTATTGAGAAATTACCAATCTACATCACTCATACTTATAGGTTGTTTTACTTTCCCCTCCAAGGGGAGATGTAGCTCCTTCTGATATAGGTAATTTTCCATATATATATATTTATAAACTAAAACTCTTACCATCAAACTTATCCACTCTAAATTTTATCTCTTCTTCCATAGATTCCACTCAAGCTAATAGCCTTCCTATGATTTACCACTTCATCAAAACACAACCAATTGCTTTGATACTAGTTGTTAGGTTTAAAAAAACTTTAAAATAGATTTAATATGATCATAAATCAGATATAAATTATGCAATATCATGCATCATAAAAACATTCCCAAAATCACATATATTATTAAATAATAAATGGAGAGAACAAGAATCAATCACACATAACATAAATCTACGTGGTTCACCTAATGTGGGCTACATCTACCAAGAAAGTCCTCAAATAAAATTGTAATCTATAAACAAGATTACAATGAACTCTCACAGAGATAAAAAATAACTTGTAGAAAATGTTGCATAAATAAATGCTACGCTTTCACCTACACTTGCATAATATTGTATCTCACAAGCTGCTATACCAAACCTTGCACTTTGCAAAAACATCTACACTTTGACTCTGATCCTTAAAGCCACACCCTACAAATAAACCATCAACCTCTAAAGGCCACATCACATATATATATATATATATATATATATATATATATATATATATATATATATATATATATATATATATATATATATATATATATATATATATATATATATATATATATATATATATATAATGAGGTAAAATCCACAAAATGAAGAGAAGAACACCATGCTTATCCAAGATAAGTAATATCCACTAAAAGATACCTCAATTCTACCTCATCAAGCTTATCCAAAAGTCTATCCAAAGAGGAACATGCCTAGTTTATCTCTCCACCTTTAAAGGCACATTTTCCAACAAAATGTGATCATAACCAACTCCTTGAAACATGGAAGGCATCCCATTTTCTAATGAACAACCAACTCCCTTAGATCAAGGAAGTCAACATGGAAAATAGGCTTTTAATAACCAACTCCATAAAACATGAAAACATAAAAATTAGATAAAAACAAGGAATATTCCACTCACATATGGAGTAAGGTTCCAAAAAAGATGGAATAGGGAAAACTATGCTCCCCACATTTTTGGAGCTCTCTAGGAACCAAAAATATACTCCTAAGGTCATGTGATAAAGGCATCGAGGCCATAGGAGGAGGTCACCTTAACATGGTTCACAAGAGCATGTATATTCTCTAGTTTATACTTACATTCTCCTAAAATAGAAATAAAAACTCTCACCATATTTCATTTAAACACTTAAACCAGTGCATAATTCAAGGCCAAATATGTGGGATGCATGACACTTGAATAAAATAAAAACATAAACAAATGAACAATGTATGATTCTTTGAAAAAGAGATTTATTGAATTCTATATGATTTCATGTTGGGTCCTCAATATTTTTTAGTTAAATATAAATAATAACACAAAAATGATAATATACATGCCAATGGATCAAGGTTGTGACATTAATTACAAATAATGTATATTGATGGCATTTAATGACTTAACATAACCTATAAACAACTTTTCCATTTAAATTGTACCTTTGATATCAAATTGAATTAAGAGCCTTTAATAGTGCAATTACCAGCTATATACACTAAATAACTATGAGAGTTTATTTTTAAATCAAGTTTAAATAAAACATATTTTAGATCAGGTTTAGAAAAAAATTAGAGGTGATTCATCATAAAATATGCCTAATTTAAACTAATGAATTAATAACCCTAATAAAGGAAATCCTAATAGGATAATGAGTGTGAAAACCTAGGGCAAAAGTTATTTTTTTTGTTTGCATAGAGATGAAGGGGAAATCATATATCAAATTTTAAATTAAAATTCTAAGGCTAAAATTTATAACACTAAAATGTGTGATCTAGGAATTTTACTCAAGAGAGGATGGTTAGTATGGTGTTAGTTTCAAAATGAAAATAAAGTAAAAGAAACACACTAGCTAACATAACATCTCTAGGCCTAGACTCCAGGGAGAGCTTAGTTAACAAAAACAAATGACAAGCACAACAAAAAAGTAAGGAATGAAACACAAGAGTTCCTTCACCTTCCTTGGATGCTCCAAATTCTTTTGTAATGGTGGCTTGCTCGACTTCTGCTCATGAAGTCCTTGGCAATGGAAGCTTGGTTACCTCCAACTCTCCTTGGTACCTTTGGCTTGTCGCTTAGTTTGGATTGGAGTAATTTTGGCATGGTAGCACTAATTGATTGAATCTTTTTGGATCCAATTTTTTATTATAACTTTACATCAAAATATCTTAGAAATGATGTTCATGGCCTCTCTATTTATAGATTTTTGAGAATGTCTAGAATCAACCTAAACCATCCATCTCAAGATTGAGATGTGTGTCTAATGATTAATAAATTTTTTGGAATTAAGTTTATAATTATTCTCATCATGATATTGGGATAAGGGTAAATTAAGAGGAATGGAGGGCATCATGGAAGGCATTGATGAGGCATGGGAGGCATGAATCCTGATATTTTTGGCATTTATGGCCTAGGGATGTCTTCCCAAGAAATGAGGTCACCTGATGATGCAGATATTCAATATTCATTTCCAAAAATAATTATTCAACAAGTTTCCATGAAATTATTAATTAGGCCTTGATTTAGGTTAATTATCTCTTAAGCATGATTAAGCACTTTGTGCATAAATTGATCAGAATGTCTTGATATTGGTCCAAAATTTGAATGGATTGGAATTGTAAGTCAATGTTAGATGTGTTGTAACCATATTCCCATTTAGGATGTTACCAATATAAAATAATAAATACACATGTCTTGTGTAATATATTTGATAGGAAAGAGCAATCTAGAGCATCCAGGTGCAAAGTTAGCATTTCAAATCAAAATAAACTGATCAAAGTTAGCTGGCCCATAAATTGTATTGACCCATTTAGGTATACCCTAGCCAAAATTGGCACTTGAATATGTCAATTTCATATTATTTATCATGTTTTAGTGTTTTTAAGCTAAATTGTGCATTTTGGGTGGAAATTGGTCAAAATCCTGATTGGAGCTTATCAATGCCCAAATTTAGGTGTCTACAATTTGCCCCTATTTGAGAAGGAATTACAAGCTATAAGCATAATAACATATTCTTAATGAATTAAAATGTCATGTATGCCTACAACTACAATTATTATAAACTAATTATATGATGCCCCCTCGAGGGAATGGTTGGCACAAGTAGGTCGATAAACAATCCCTTGATAAGAAGCGAAATGAGGGGACTAAAGAAAAGAAAGATGATGCGGTGAAAAAACAATGATACTGAAAAATAAGTTAAAATCACTAATAATGCAAGTGGGATGGTGTAAAATGGTTTTCCCTAAGGTATTTATAATCATTGTACCTCGATAGTGTAAATGTGGTATGATAACACAATGATTTACCCAAAGGTGGTTATAATCATTGAGAAGATGGAGCTGCCCCAGTTAGGATAGACAAACAAGAGAATTAAATGCCCCTGTATAGGTATAAAAAGTAAAGTGGTTACAACACAATTATTTGCCCAAAGGCATTTATAATCATTAATAAATATAGGTGGGACAGTGTGTAATGATTTTCCCATAGGCAGTTATAATCATCGAACCCCAATTATGGAAAACATGATAAACTTGGTCAAGAATTATGATAACTTAATAAAGAGGATAATGATGAATTGGAATAGCCTAATAGTAGGGATATTCATGTCAAAATTAATAAAGGTTGAAATTATTTCATGGTTAATTAATCTATTTGGGATATGATTAGGAGTGCACCAGGATGTCAGTGCCGAAGAGATGACACCATTGATAAATATATTTTTTGAATCTTAGGTTTTTTGTAACATGTGTCGATAGGAATCATGGTATAACATCATGAGGACTTAGCTAAAACATGCATGAGGACTGACTCTTATAATCCAATACTCAATATAAAACAACGCACCAATGATAGAAACCATGATGACAATGTAAACATATGAATATGGATAGATTCAAGTGTAAGTGTGGGAAAGGAATCACCCAATGACCACACATAAAATGAATCAAGGTAACAGTGCTAAAATAAAAATAAAATAGATAGACAAATAAATAAAATAATTAGAAAATAAACAATGTAAACAATGTAATAGAAACCCTACAAACATTGCCCCTAGAAAATAGGTAACAACTTAATAAATGAAAAAAATGGGGGAATAAAAGAAAAGGAAGGGGTGGCCAAGCTATCTCCATATACGCTAGGCAAGTAGATGTTGCCTACATAGTTCCATGGATGTAATATCTAATAAAAAACTTTAGGCCAAATGTAGTTCTCCCAGGGAATGGAAAGAATGTGATAACTAAGGAAAACAATTAGAATTAATGTGATAGAAGAATAGGAATGGTCTTGAAAAATGGCAAGTGCGTGAGAAAAAAAGGCCAAAAAGGATGGGGAAACTAAATGACAAGTGATTTTATTTTAACCTAGTAAGGGTTCCCAAAATCTTTAAGGTAAAGAAGTGGTCAATGTTTTTTTCTTTTCTAATGATTTTTCAAATGTTTTTGGAATTTTTTTGGAGTGTCTCAACTCAATCCAGAATGACGAGACACTAAATGGTTTAAGCTCATAAAATGGTGAGAGTTTTTAAATTAAAGTTGCTCATAAAATGGCGAGAACATGGCTTAGGTGGCTTGTAAAATGGTGAGAGCATGGCTTAGGTTGCTTGTAAAACATTGTGAGCATGGCTTAGGTTTCTCTAAAAATAGTGAGAGTATGGGTAAAAGGGTGATTTAGATAACCTCAATAAGTATTGAGTGTTATCTACATAGTCTTAGAGTAGGACCTCAAGTCACTAGAGTTTTGCCATTACAGTAGAAGAATTTGACTAGTGTAGCAGTCAATTCAAATAAAATAGACACAGTTGGTAAAAAGGTATAGTATGACATAGGAAGTGGCAAGTTGGTATGTCAAGGCTTAATGTTACCCATAGTTTTCCCATAGGTGGTTATAAATAGGACATAATAGCATAGATCAAAGGTACTAGTTTGCCTAAAGGTGGTTATAATTAGTAGCAAGATCAGTGGTGAGAAAGAAATAACAAATGAAGGATTCAACTACCAAAATTTATATCACACTATCCCAAAATATGATCTCTATTTTAAGTACTTGAACCAACTAATGAAACTAATTAGATACCTTAATGCTAAAAATGTGTAATGAATAGCAAAAACCAAGGTCAAATGGGCTAGGCTTTAAAACACACTAGGCTAATAGGTTAAAAATGGAAAGTGGATACGAAAAAGAGGATAGATAAGGAAATTATTCATATAAATAATAATAGTGATGAAATGGCATAATTGAAATGGTCCTTACAAACAATACACCTTAACACAAAATCATAATACCGCTTGAGATGAATAATATTCATTGGCTCAAAAAGTTCATCTCCATCTAGTGTGGCAAGCATGTATGCTTCTAATCCATAATCTACAATAATGATGAAAGGCCTTATCTAGTTTGATTTTGTAGACACCTAAAACTGGCCGCTAATGACCTTCAATCAAGCTTTTGGTCAATTTACACCCAAAACGCACAATTTGGCCTAAAAACACCAAAACACGCTAAATGAAACTGACATATTCTAGTGCCAATTTTGGCCAGGGTATCCCTAAATGGGGCAATACAATTTATGGGCTAGCTAACTTTGATCAGATCATTCTGAGTTAAAATGCCAATTTTGCACTGAGGTACTCTAGATTGCTCTTCCCTATCAAATCTTCTGCATAGGACATTTGCCTTTGTTATTTTTTTTTGGTAGCATCCTAAATGGGAATATGGATCCAACACATCTAACATCACCTTCTAATTTTAATCCAGTTAAATTTTGGACCAATAACAAGACATTATGGTTAATTTGAGTAATTTGTGCACAAGGTGCTTAATCATGCTTAAGAACTAATTAACCCAAATAAGGGTATAATCAAGAATTCCATGAAAACTTGTTGAATACTTGTTTTTAAAAATGAATATTGAATATCTACATCATCAAGTGACCTCATTTCTTAGTAAGACATCCCTAGGCCATAAATGCCATAAATATCAAGATTTATGCCCTCCATGCCTCATCAATGCCTTCCATGAAGCCCTCCATTCCTCTTAATTTCCCCTTATTCTAATGTCATGATGAGGATATTACAAACTTAGCTCCAAAAATTGAATTAATCTTCAACCACACATCTCAATCTTAAGATGGATGGTTCAGTTTGATTCTAAACATTTGTAAAAATCTATAAATAGAGAGGCCATCAACATCATTTCTAAGATAAATTTGTGCAAATTTATAATGTAAGATTATCTTCAAAATCCATTTCAACTAGTGTTACCATGCCAAATTGATTCCAAGCCAAGCCAAACCACAAGCCAAAGGTGACAAAGAGAGACGGAGGTTGTCAAGCTTCCATTGCCAAGGACTTCATGAGCACAAGTCAAAAAAGTGACAACTACAAAGGCATTTGGAGCATTTAAGGAAGGTGAAGGAATTCTTGTTTTTTCATTCCTTGTTTTCTAGTTGTGTTTATCATTTAATTTTGTTAACTAAGCTCTCCCTAGTGTCTAGCAATAGAGATGTTATGTGATTAGTGTGTTTATTTCATTTTGTTTGTCATTTTAGAACTAACACCATACTAACCATTCTCTCTTGATTCAAATTCCTAGATCACATAATGGCATGCCCAGTGGGACTAGATGCATATCACACCTGAAGATCATTTCTCAACTCTAAAATATTCATTTAGACCCTTAAAACTTGTGCAAATTGATTTTGTACCTTTATTTTGCCATTTTTATTTTCCATAGTTTTACATAGTAACTAACATTGACAAGTAATACTAACATTAGTTACCTAGTTTAATCTACGACAATTATAAAAACTGACATCGATTAGATCTCGATTAGCCAAAGTAACCTTCATCAGTTGTAATAATCGATGTCAGTCACTATGTTTTTCCTTAAAACATAGACCTAAGAGATATTTTTCCAAAGTTTATTATTTCAAGATAAAAAGAGCTTCAAAGCTAAAGGATATTCTAACATTTTTGTTGTAGAACCAAGATTGACATTTGATAAAAACATGTTTAAATCACCTTTTACATGCTTAAAAATCAATTAGGAACTTTTTTTTTTGGTGTTTAACAAAGAATTTAGATGTTTTAGTGAATGTTTTCAAAGTTTGCAACTAAGATCAATGGGTCAAATGAACATCACCAAATCTTTCATTTAGGCTTAAAAATGAACTCACCTTTTCTAAAATTTTTTTGTATTTACTTAGTTGTTTAGTCTAAATTTTGTTTGGCAAAAAGAGGAATGTTGCGTGTATGCTCTTCAATTTTCCCCCTATAGGGAACCCTTGGAATTAAAAGTGTCATTCCTATTACAAACAGCCTAATCTAAGGTTTAGAAATAAATTCACCTAAATCACTCCCCAAAAACTCATCAAAGTTTGGGTGACCTTGAAAATGACCCTAAAGTCTTTCTACTTTCATGCTTTCTTTATTTTTATGTATCTTGGCTTGTGAGGGGGACTTTATAACCTCTTAAAAGTTCTTCAAGGAAGCTTTGACCTTGGGTTTCATCTCCCATCATTGACTTTATTTGGATCCTTTGGAGTTGCATATGAGACATAGTGGCACTTTGTACATCACACTACACTGAGTGAACAAGAGGATGTAGTGGTTGTAAAAAGGACTAGACCTTTTTGCAACAAGCTAATTGATATGAACCCAAAATTTGTGCTTTTATTTTGCATTATTTGGCATGAAATTCATTGTGTAATTGATTTCCCTAGATCATTTGGAAACTTTTAAGATCTTAGAAAAATCCCCACTTACCAAAGAAGTATTGTTGGTGCAAGGTGTGCCTCAAGGTCCATGTCATAGTACTATCATTTGAGAGAAGGGGGTGTAAAAACCCTACTATGTAATGCACATTTACTTTTGGATTAACACTTAAAATTCTCTTAAATGACATATATTGATGGATTTTAATAATACCAAGTAAATTTTTCAGTTTAGGATCTAAGGATGATTAATTAGTTGGTCTTGTCCTATTTTAAAGTCTTGTTTGAAGTCAAAACATGGTGTAAATAAATTTTCTAAACTAAACACATAGTCCAAATTTTCCTTTGAACAAAGAGGCGTTATGCTTCCCATGCGAGAACATCAATTTACCTTGTTCAAAATTCATCATAATATTGAGAGTCATATCATGCACTTTGGCATATTTATGTTTCCCAATTGAGTCTAAACCTTTACCAAAGTTGTTTAAGTCCTTCACTTATAATCTAAATTCAGAATTACACCTTTAAAAATTCATAGGGTTGATGTGTTAAGTGTCGTCATTTACACTAAACTTGAGGGATCTTAGGTTTATTTTCCAATTTAGGTTGAAGGCCATTTAAGACTCATAATCATTGACATCACTTGATAGACTTAATCCATTTTGTGTTAAACACTTGTACTTTGAGTCTATACACCACAATATTTTGAGTCAAGAAAAGTACTATTATGCTATCAAAGTTATGGGAAATTATCTTTACCGTAGAGAGTTTTTGAAAAACCTTTTTGTCATACCTTTTTGGCTAGTATAGCATCGTTATGCTGCCCAAAACATTTCAAATATTGTTTCATAGCCCCTCTTATAGAAAGTTCTAAATTTGTTCTTACATTTTCAGGCCAATCCAAGTGTACTTTTGTGATCCTTTCTCTATAACACAATTATATTGTTCACCTTTGTCTAGCTTGTTTGTCAAAAGAACCAAGTTTTATATCATTTTTTGTGAGAAAATATACTATTCCTAAAGTGCCTTTTGTTTCATACTTTATACCTAGTTAATCAAGTTCATGACTTAGAATCAAATGCCTAGTGTTTATTAGAAGTGTTTCAAATCCATTAGATTGAAACTTTCACCTATTTTCAAAGTCTAGCTTTTGATGTTGTTTGGCCAAGAATACTAGCACATGCCTTTTTTGAGCCTAGCTTTTGACACCATGTTTGGCCAAAAGACCTAACAAATTTTAAATTCCTAGATTAGACTAATTTAAAACACTGCAACCTTAGAGTTTGGCATTTTGATTTTTGATCCATTTACTTCCTTCTATTTGTGTGATTAGTGAAATGTTAGATATTTTACGCTAGCTTGGTTCCTCACAAATATTTGCATAAAACTTTTGATCCTTTTGAAAAATATAGACCAAATGGAAGGCATCATTTGTTTTAGATTATGTCCTTTTTATATTTTGTAGAAATCTTTGACCTTTTATCACAAAGCATTGACTATGGATCCCAACATGTATTCCTACACTCGTAGTGGACTCATGTACAACCTAAGGATTAGTAATATGGTTGCATTAGAAGAGATGGTGCAAGAACCCTATGCAGATAGTATTGCTTATGAGATGGATTATTATCTCTCTTATAATACTCAATCAGTGGCACAAAACCAAGATATTTTAGGTAACTATCTGGCTAACACACCACATTATTGAGAATAAGACTAAGAACAAACCATGCAATACCTAGCTACAATACCCATAGTGGATGAGCAAGTTATTCAATAGTCATATTATACTAATATAGCTTCCATGTATGATCCATTTTTGTTTGAGTGACATTTTTTAGAAAATTAATATGAGATTTTGGTTAGATCCATAGAGGTAGGGGCCATGTTTCCAGCAAACTTCCCTCATGAAAATTTACAAAGTCTAGTAAGAGTTCCCCACAATATCATTTACGATCAATAGGATTCTTCTAATAATCCTATGGCTCTAATACAAACACCATATTAAGACCCTAATATATATAATAAAGGTAAAAACATCATGGCAAATCACTTCAACTAAATGCATATAGTATATCAAACCTACCTAAATTTAACACATGATTTCAATCAGATAAACATGGTGAGTAAGCCTCTTATTAACCTAGTTCCTTCAACAGGGGTGTTGATAGAGTTAACTAGATAAGATAATCTAAGTTTTGACCCATTCATACAAACTAATTTGATATATAACTTGATGCATATGCTAGTTATTAAATAAATGTCTTCAGCCTCTATACTGAATAGTGAGCCAAATGTAGTAGATAATGTGAAAACAATGGCCAATCCTAATCAAAGTGGTATTAACACAAATAATTAACCAACAACATGTGCCTATAGTTAATCTGATGAGTAGATTATCATACCAAGGGATAGGAGTTTTTTCACCCTAGACTCAACCAGATGCTTCCTCAAGTCTACAACCTATGGGATTAAGTAATCAAACAATGACCAATGTCACTCCTCAATGACATAATGTGATGAATCCTCATCCTTCTCAAAAAGTAATAAGTAGTATTCCAAAAAAATAGACACAATCTAGTGTATCAACATAATAAATGATGAATACATTGCTACCTCAATCAGGTTCAACTAATGGTCCACCTCACTAGGTAATGACGAACATACATCTTCAATCACAGACTAATATGCCAATTTCAAACCAAGCAATGATGAGTCAATAGTGTGAAAATATTGGTCAATGATAGATTCCAAATATACAACCTACTTTCACTTCCCCATAGGGATTCCTGCAACAAAGAGGTCCTCACATTTCTCAAGTACCTACTAGACAATCATTGGTTCAAACTGTGCCACAAATTTAGAGACAGGATCTTGGACTACAAGTTCCCACTCAACAACAAGGTTTGATTAGTTGGTAGCATGTCCCTTTTCAACCATATTAGGAATATTATAGTTATAACCCTCCATCCCAACCACAAAATCCTCCAATTCAAACATTTATCACCAATCCAAGCCAGAATATCATGCTACCAAATGTGTAATTTCAAGTACATCTTAATCCATGTATGCAAATTCCTGAACCATTCCCTGAATAAACCAATATACCCCAATAGGTATCTCCATCACACCCTAGTCAAAGTGTCCCACTTGTGACCTCCCAACCATCTACCCAAACCAATATTCTCCATCAAACCAATGTCCCTTCTAGTTTCTTATCCTAAGAATTACAATAGATGAAGGATGTAATTGTTGCCATTCAAATAGGTAACCAGACTATAAATTTCAAATTGGATGATGTGTGTTCATATCCATTCGAAATGGAGTATTCGTAGATACCATTTTCTCTAGGATATGAACCATCCAAATTTGACAAATACAAAGGGAAAGGTGACCCTAAGGCTCATTTGACCGAATTATTTGTTGCATGTTACCCAATGGCATATAACAACATATACCTTTTGATATTATTTCCAAGTAGATTGGAAGGACAAGACTTGGAGTGGTTTTTAAAGTTTTCCAATAATTTAGTAATGGATTTTGATTAATTTTATGATAAGTTTGTACAACACTTTTCTTATAATCTCAAGCACGATATTTTATTAGTGGACTTAATGTAAGCAAATCAAAAAGTTGGGGAGAGTTTTTAAAGTTATTTATAGTGATGGAGAGTCCTTGTAAGCCATTTCACCCATAGTTTTATAGGTAAATAATTAGCTGATATGTTTACTAAAAATTTGCATAGTGAGATAACTTACCATCTAGAACTACAATGTGCACATACTTTCAAAGAGATCATTGATAAAGGTTTGTTGATCGAATGAGTGCTCATCATTAAAGGAGTCATCAAGCTTAATTAAAATAATCAAAATCAAGGTACCAATTATGGAAATTTCCAACATCAACATCTTATTTCAGCATAAGCATCACAATCAACACAGGCTAATAACCAAGAAAGATTGAGGCAACTCAATCATAATAGGAATGTTGTGGGAAATGGAGTAACTGAATCCCATCATGTCCAAACTATGAAAACATCATCTGCACCACCTTTTTAGCTTAATCCTACCCAAAAACCTCTCCAACTAATGTTGTAAGCATAACAACCAAAACCTATACAAAAAATATAGAATCCTTTACCATTGCAAACTCCTCCTAAGAAAATGGTGCCTACACATCGTGTCTTTAGTGACCTAGGAAAACCTATTAAATCTATATTTTTAAAGCTTATTTCTACTAATCTAATTAGTTAGCCTATACCAAAGCATTATCTTCAAGGCATTCCTTACCCTAATTTGTACCATGAAAATGAACTCTATGACTATCATTAGGTGAATGGGCATAATCTACAAAGATGTGTCCAAATCAAGCATTTAATTGAAAATATGTGGGAAAATGGGGAGATGACATTAGATAATGGTGCTTCCACTTCCAATAAAACTCTTGGAATTTATCAAAACCCTTTTCCTTGACACAATAATAGCTAGTGTAGTAACAAAATCAACAATATTAGAATCAAAGGCTAAACCAATAAAATCAACAAAATTAGTAGCAGACCCCACAAAGACAAAATGATAGATAAAAATAAGGTCAAAATGTTAACAACCAACAAACCTATCATGCAATTACACATGATTACAATAGGTTTGTAGGTCATATTATAGGGGGTAGCATTAATATAGTCTTTATTAATCCTAGACCAAACACTAATCAGCCTAGACCATTGCTAAACAATAATATTTATCCAAATTACATGGATAATCTTTATTTAAATTGGGAGTACATATAGACAAACTAGAAAAATAGGACTTCTACTTTTAGACCTTATATCGATAACTCATTCTTGCCATGTGACCACATGCGAGTGCATTGACAACTGAGACTTATCCTATTTGGTCCCACACCATTCCCAACATTTTTTAGAAATAATGGTATAGTATTTAATATTGATTGTGTAATCACAAATTAGAGGTCAAAGATTACTATCCTAGGCCCACAACCATCTACTACTTTGCCTGTCATCTAACTAGCCATTCAACCTCAGAATAAACCATTCACTACTAACTAAGACAATAAGTTTGATATTGTGGAACAATTATAGAAAAAACCAGCACAAATTTATATCTTAGATTTGATGTGCATGCCAATAATTCACAAGAACATCTTGAATGAGTTTTTGACCCAATCCACTATTGTTAGTGACATATCCCTTGATAAATTTCAAGCTTTGGTTAGACACCTAGCTTCAGCCCAACAAGTCATATTCAACCAAAGCAATATGTCTTCCCTTAGCCCACTCCATAATAATCCATTATACATAGAAGTTTATATAAGATGGAATAAAGTGAAATGGGTCCTTATAGAAAATGGATCCTGCCTCAACATATTATCTCTAAAGCTCATCAAGCTTCTTAGATACACAATGATAGATCTCCAGCCAAAAATAATAACTATTAAAGCCTATGATAATTAGGAAACAGAATCACAAGGCACCATTAGTTTTCTAGTTATCATTAGGCCTTTGACCCATGATACACTTTACCATGTGCTTGATCTTGAGTTATCATATAATATACTTCTAGGCATGCCTTGGTTACATGAGATTCATGTAGTCCCATCAATGCTACACTAATCTATCAATTTTTCCAACTCAGGGATGGAAGTGAATATTATAAAAGATTTATGCCCATATGAACACTGCAAACATCTTGAAGTTGAATTTCAAAGCTATAATTATCAGTATGGCATGAATCTAAGTTATAATCAAGATAAAGGAAAGGCTATACTTATTGATCCTTCACTAGATAATTACATAGATCCTAATACCTTGGATTCTCTTTCCCATATACCACCTCCTAAAGCTTCCAATCATTTCACCATTTTAGATAATGGATCAAGAGAGTATGTGACCCATGATACATTTCATATTACCAATCTTCCTCATTATCCAAAAAAAATTAGGTGACCCAAAGTCAACCCACATATGCATTGGCAACAAAACAATAAAGATAAAGGACCTATCATATTTGTACCAGCATCTGGCATAGAACCTAATCCTCTTAAAGGGGATGAATCACAATTATACAATGACAACCAAGATTATTATTATAAAAATACAAATTATCCTATTCCCAATAGGATCATGGAGCATCACAATTATGAAGGAAGAGGCCTTGAACCAAATCATCAAGGAACCATCGAGCCAATTTCCATGACTAAGTATGAAAAACCCTATGGACTTGGATTTAAACCACCTAGGGGTGAACCCACATATCTTATTCAAACTCTATCACTAGTGACTAGTGATGATGATGTTGATAATGAAGTAGAGTCTGATCATAGCCTCACTTCTGATAACCTAGCTAAAACCAACCAGTTTAATAACAATGCCATTTGTACCCTTACCTTGACTATTCATCACAACCCTTTTCCATTATATCATCCCCAACTAATAGATTGGGACCAACAAGAATCTAGTCTATCAATTGATGAGTTTTAGAATGATGAGGCATTATATGATTTATTAGGCCTTAGAGACAATGTTCTGTTGGGAGATCACAAATTAGGATTCTCAATCACATTGGATCTTGTAGCCTATTTTAGATAATGAGTGAACACCTTTAGCCAAAAACATAAAGTAAAACATTGAGGTCCCAAAGTAAAAACCTCTTTGAGGAACTTTTGAACTAGGAAAAAAGTAAAGTTAAAGGCCAATCTAGTGGTGAAAACATGTTGCAGGTGACATTAGATGGGGGTGTTCATTCTTCTTTGAATTTATATAGGGAGACCACCAACGATGAACTTGCCTATGGATATGAGTTCAACCTCGAGAAAAAACAAGTATTTGATCAAATTATTCAATAATTTTTGACTATTTTTATCACATGGATAGATCTCCCATTAGGGGACTCAGATTCATCATGCTTAAAATAAGTTAAAGAGTAAGTCCTAATGGAGGACCCTAACATAATCCAACACTTTAAGTCATTTCCTACTATCCTAGAAGATGGTTACACCCATATAATCAAATATACAATAGAGGTAAACATTAGGACTCCATCAGACCTAAAATGGATAAAATTAGGTATGTCACTCACTAAAGAGAAACATGACGTATTTATAGATATGTTGAGAGAATTTGTCTTTGCATGGGCTTATTCTAACATGCCAGGTTTAGACCCCACCTTATTTTTGCACCACCTTGTGGTTCATCCTAATGCCAAACTGGTAAAACAAAAGCTACGTAAGATGCATCCTCACATTATTGTATTGGTAAAGAAAGAGTTAGAAAAACTTTTAGAAGTAGGATGTATCAGATCCATTGACTATTTAGAATGGATCTCTATTATGGTACCTATTAGTAAAAATCATGAAGGGATCAAAATTTTTACTAATTTTTGAGACATCAATAAATATTGTCTTAAAGATGATTTTACCTTGCCTAATATCAACATGAACATCAACTCCATAATAGGTTATGAAATGCTTTCACTCATGGATGGATTTTAAAGGTACAACCAGATCAAAATCACACTAGAAGATCAACATAAAACAACATTCACCACTCCATGGAGGACATTTTGTTATCAGGTGATGCCATTTGGCCTTAAGAATGTTGGAGCCACATATCAAGGGACATGAATTTAATATTACATGATATGATGCATGATGTAGGAGCATCTACAATAGCACCATGGAGGACTAGTTGCAAATGCAAATGAAATTCTAGTGTAAAAATTCAAATTCTGGTTTTCCCTCCAAATTGTGTAGGTTTCAAAATTTCACCTTCAAGGTAAATGTAATTATCAAAAAGTGATAGTAAAAAGGTGAAAAGTGATTGTTAGATTGTTGAGGAAATAAATGGGAAATGGTTGAAACTATTTTCAACCTTAGTAAATTGTTAAAACTTTCAAACAACATATTGTTTTGCCTTAAGCCCAAATTGGGCGTAGAAGTTAGGAGAAAGATTCTTGAAAAGACAAAACAAAAAAGAGAGAATTCATTAAGGAGAGAGGATGGGAAGAGAAGAGAGGATGAGAGGGGTGTAGAAGTGGAGAAGGACAGAGAGGAAAATTCCTCTCATTCAAGAGAAAGAAGAAAGAATGAAGGATAGAGAGGAGAATTAGTGAGGGAGGACCTCACTCAAGAGATGATAAGGTTAAGGAAAAAGGAGAAAATTTGATGTGAATAATGTGTGAAGGAATAGACAAGGCTTTGGAAGCCATGGAACATTTTATATTGAACTATAAGTTTCTTATTTGATCTATGAAATAATGAATGTTTTGCTTCATGTGATTATGTTATGAAAATTCTGGTAACAGGCCTGTGTGTGTATATGTGAATGTGTGTGAATGATGGTTTTATATAGAAAATTGAGAAAAAAATACATGTAGACAGGTTATTTTTCATGTTTATAATAATTTAAGACTGATATTATGTGACCAAGATGTCTTAAAAAGCTTTGAAAGCTTAAGAAGCCTAAACAGGCCTAAACAGGATACTCAGGTCTGCAAACTTACAGCCCACTGTCCAAGGGAAAACCCACATATAAATGTTTGCATAAGGTTAATTATGACATGAATACAGGTATATTAGACAAATATAAACTTAAGGGAATAGAAACCAGGCTTTAAAAACCCCTTTTGATATCCAAAATCTCCCACAATAAGCTCTCGGCCTGTGTGGACAGAAAGTTAGGCCATGGTTGGAAAAATGAGTATATCTCAAGATTTACCCAATGAAAAGTTGTGAAATTTTGTGTGTTGATTAAAATTAGAGTTAATAATCCATTTGAAGTTGTTTCATATCTAATGGAGCAACCTATAAAAATTTATGGTCAAAATACAGACCTGTAGTTCTAGAACAGTTCAAAAAAATGTGTTCCCAGTCACTAAAAAGGACATAACTCCTAAAATATTAATCAAAATGAATTGATTATTTTTGGATAAGGTGTATGAAACTAATAAAGACCCTATAAAATTTATTTTAACCCTTGAAACAATCTATAACACTCCCATAAAAATTAATTAGCTCTCAGCCTGTGACAGTCATGGGAAAATCCTGATTTTAGCTTCTAGCCCTCAAAATGAGTTTTAATGATTGAAACCTCTTGAAAATTTGGAATTTTACCCTTGATGATGTTTTATAACTTTTTAAAGTGGTTTCAAGATAATATAGTATGGATAAGTATGTAAAAAGGACAATTTCCAAGTGAAGCCTAGGTGTATGTGAAGGGAAGAGCATAGGCCAATATAGGAAAAGTGGATTTCTCCAAAGAAGTGCACTAAAAAATGATTTATTCACCTGTAATAAGGTAATGGATATATTTAATAGTGCTTGGTTTGATTAGGAAGTATGTACTTTACTCTGGACAAGGTGTTTTGCACACAGGGAGGGCTAATTAGAACAGGGCATAAAGAAGGAAGTACAATTTAGTACAAAGCAACCTCAGGAGATTTTTTAGTATGATATATAAGGGCTTAATGGGTATCCATAAATGGTTTTAATTTCATGATTGAGTTAACCTGTAAAGAGTTATGGCCAATAAATAGAGAAAACAGGGCTACAAGGAATGATTAAACTAAATAGGTCTGTATCAGTTTGTTGATGGTTTCAGAGCTGTGTAAGATCAGTTTTAATCATTTGGTATCAGATATTGAAGCTCTTGGGAATTGGTAACTTGTTGTTGGTTTTGATTTCTAATGAGTTGTTATAGGATTTGGCAAGAGGATCAGTAGGACAAAGCATTAGGAGACCCTGGGGAGAAAAGGTATGAGTAACCTTTGCTATTTGAGTTAAGTTTATTGTGTTGAGAAGCAATCAAGTGAAGAAGTTTCAGGTTCAAGGAAGCCAACCCATTAAGGTTTAAGAGGAGAAGAAGCCAAGGAAGGCTTAGTGAAGATCCAAGAAGAAGCTTGGATAGTTTGCCAAAAGACTAAGGTGAAATAGACTTAGGTGAGGTAAAAAATGAAGTTTGAAGAATTGAGAAGAGAAGCTTAGAGAAGCTCTAAAATAAGAGCAAGTGAATGCCCAAGAATAATATCCAAAGCAAGGTAAGCTTGGATTTATGATTTGTATTTGATGAAGTGTTGTATAAGAGTTGCTGCAGGACTGAGAAAAGGATCAAAAGACTAGGATGCAAAAGGCCTAGGTGAGATCAAGGAGATTGTCAAAAGACTAGTCAAGGAGAAAAGGCTTGGGTGAGACAAGGGATCAAGAGACCAAGGTGGAAAAGACTTGGGTGAAGATCTCAGAGATGAAAGTATTGTTGAAGGCACTGCAGAACAACAAGGTACAGGAGGGCACCAAGAAGAAAGCAAGCATCAAAGGTATGAACAATTTTGTAATTGATAAAGATATTTCTAATTTTAAGAGAGAGTTAGCTAAGGTTAAATATGAATATGAGTCTTGGATGCAGTTGAATAGGAAAGCATGGGTATGGCTAATGAAAAAGAGGATGAAGTGGCCAATAGATCTCTTAATGAAGAGGAGAAGAAGGCAAAAGAAGATTGCCATGAAGAGAGAAGCCCATAGAGGCTTGAAGAAGATAAAAAGGTTGCCAAGTGAGTAGCAAGAGGAAGAAGTTGTGAAGAAGGTTCTCATTGAGGAGAACAAGAGAGAAGAAAGAAAAGATGAAGTGCCAGGAAGAGCACTTGAGAAGATGAGAGTGTTGGTGAAGAGAGCACTCATAGGGACCTTGTGGTCTCTTGTTTTTATTTCTAATATTGTCTTTGAATGGGTAATTGTAGGTATGAACAGCCTTATGAAGGTCAGGAGAAGGGCCTTGGAGAGTGAAGAGATTGGTGCAAGAGAAGACACCAAATGCATAAGTGAATGTGTAAGAGGAGAGAGAAGTAAGTTTGATGTTGTTGATAAGGAAGAAGAAGAGATGCATTGGTTAATGCATAAAGGAGGTGTTGAAGAACCCATACAAGTAAGAGAAGAGGTAGAAGATGAAGCTAAATTTCATGATGCCATTGAAGGCCAAGAAGAAGAAAGAGAGCAACCAAGTACAAAGGAAGAAAAATATTGCTCCATGGATCAAGCTATCTAAGAGGTAAATGAAGTGTTAAGATCTGATTTTGATTGTTGTTATGAGCATGAAGCTGCTAATATAAAGGTGCAAGAGTTAAGGAAGATGATAGAGCCCTCAAAAGGAGAATTTAACCATGGATATGTGATGCCTAAATGGTGGAAGAAGCAAACTCCCAAGCAAGAGGAAGTGCTGGTACAAATACATGGTTATAGGATGCTTGAATGGCTTGTGAAGTCAAATGATAAGAAGAAGAATCAAATGTGGGTACCTAAGAAGGCAAAGAGAAAAGAAAGGATTGAAGGTGATTCCAGCAGCCAAGAGAATGAAGATGAGAAAGAAAACTTCTCAAAGAATAATGAGGTAGGGCATGAGGATGCAAAGATGAAAGGTAAACAAATTGTTTGTGATGATGTTTTTGAATCTTTCAATGATATTTTCATGAGAAATGAAAGAAGGAAAGTGGCTGTAAGAACTAATATGCAGCAAAGAGAGAATTCCAAATGGATGGATGGTGAGGAAAGGAGAAAGTATGCAGTAGAACAAACAAGATGGCTTCAAGCAAACATTGAAGAAAGCAAGGAGACACAAGGTAAGGGTGTTTCAATTGTATTTGATGAGTATATTAATGAAGAAGTTGGTTTATGTGAAGGCAAGTTAAGAAAAGAAGAGATAAGAGGTAAAGGACAAGCAATCCTTTAGGTTGATAAGCCCAAGTTTGATGAAGAGAATGGTGAGATAGATGAGATCTCACTAAAGAAAGAGTTGAAGATGTTAGAGGAGCTGTTTGGTAATTCAAGAGAGATGAAGGAAGGTACAAGCCATGGTGGAGACACCATTGGGAAGAGTGAAGCAAGAAAAGAGTAGAAGAGTGAAGAGGCAAAGGCAGTTTTTATCAAGGAACAAGAACATGGAGACAGCCAAGAGGATTCATGGCCTAAAGATTTTGATTCTAAGGTGGCTTTGAATGTTTTGTCTGCAGGTATGAAGATTGCTAAGGTGAATGAAATACATGAGCCATTCGAGAAGCTCATGAACCAAGAAGAACAACAAAAAGATCTAGAAGATATGTACAAAGATGATGAAGCATGGAAGTGGGAGATGACAGCTGAGAAAGAGATGAGGAGAAGAACATACCAGAAGAGGAAGAATAGCAAGATGAAAGACAAAGACCACCAAAGACAAACAATGGTTTTGGCATTGACAACAAGACCTTGGGATCCAGGTATACAAGTGAAGACTAAAGTAAGGAGGAAGCATGACATTTGAACTAAGGTTCAAATTTTTTCTAGAGGGAAAGTATGATGCAGGAGCATCTACAATAGCACCATGGAGGACTAGTTGCAAATGCAAATGAAATTCTAGTGTAAAAATTCAAATTCTGGTTTTCCCTCCAAATTGTGTAGGTTTCAAAATTTCACCTTCAAGGTAAATGTAATTATCAAAAAGTGATAGTAAAAAGGTGAAAAGTGATTGTTAGATTATTGAGGAAATAAAGGGGAAATGGTTGAAACTATTTTCAACCTTAGTAAATTGTTAAAACTTTCAAACAGCATATTGTTTTGCCTTAAGCCCAAATTGGGCGTAGAAGTTAGGAGAAAGATTCTTGAAAAGACAAAAAAAAAAGAGAGAATTCATTAAGGAGAGAGGATGAGAAGAGAAGAGAGGATGAGAGGGGTGAAGAAGTGGAGAAGGATAGAAAGGAAAATTCCTCTCATTCAAGAGAAAGAAGAAATAATGAAGGATAGAGAGGAGAATTAGTGAGGGAGGACCTCACTCAAGAGATGATAAGGTTAAGGAAAAAGGAGAAAATTTGATGTGAATAATGTGTGAAGGAATAGAAAAGGATTTGGAAGCCATGGAACATTTGATATTGAATTGTAAGTTTCTTGTTTGATCTATGAAAGAATGAATGTTTTGCTTCATGTGATTATGTTATGAAAATTCTGGTAACAGGCCTGTGTGTGTATATGTGAATGTGTGTGAATGATGGTTTTATATAGAAAATTGAGAAAAAAATACATGTATACAGGTTATTTTTCATGTTGAGAATAGGTTAAGACTGATATTATGTTACCAAGAGGTCTTAAAAAGCTTAGAAAGCTTAAGAAGCCTAAACAGGTCTAAACAGGATACTCAGGCCTGCAAACTTACAGCTCACTGTCCAAGGGAAAACCCACATATAAATGTTTGCATAAGGTTAATTATGACATTAATACAGGTATATTACACAAATATAAACTTAAGGGAAGAGAAACCAGGCTTTAAAAACCCCTTTTGATATCCAAAATCTCCCACAATAAGCTCTCGGCCTGTGTGGACAAAAAGTTAGGCCACGGTTGGAAAAATGAGTATATCTCAAGATTTACCAAATGAAAAGTTGTGAATTTTTTTGTGTAGATGAAAATTAGAGTTAATAATATAATTCAAGTGGTTTCAGATCTAATGGAGCAACTTATAAAAATTTATGGTCAAAATACAGACCTGTAGTTCTGGAACAGTTCAGAAAAATGTGTTCCCAGTCACTAAAAAGGACATAACTCCTAAAATATTAATCCAAATGAATTAATTATTTTTGGAGAAGGTGTAAGACACTAATAAAGACCATATAAAATTTATTGTAACCCTTTAAACAAGCTATAACACTCCCATAAAAATTAATTAGCTCTCAGCCTGTGACAGTCATGGGAAAATCTTGATTTTAGCTTCTAGCCCTCAAAATGAGTTTTAATGATTGAAACCTCTTGAAAATTTGGAATTTGACCCTTGATGATGTTTTAAAACTATTTGAAGTGGTTTCAAGGTGATACAGTATGGATAATTATGGAAAAAAGGACAATTGCCAAGTGAAGCCTAGGTGTATGTGAAGGGAAGAGCATAGGCCAATATAGGAAAAGTGGATTTATCCAAAGAATTGCACTAAAAAATGATTTATTCACCTGTAAGAAGGTAATGGGTATCTGGAATAGTGATTTTTTTGATTAGGAAGTCCGTACTTTACTCTGGACAAGGTGTTTTGCACACAATGAGGGCTAATTAGAACAGGGCATAAAGAAGGAAGTACAATTCCATACAAAGCAACCTCAGGATATTTTTCATTATGTTATATAAGGGCTTAATGGGTATCCATAAATTGTTTTACTTTCATTATTGAGTTAACCTGTAAAGAGTTATGGCCAATAAACAGGGAAAACAAGGCTACAAGGAATGATTAAACTAAATAGGTCTGTATCAGTTTGTTGATGGTTTCAGAGCTGTGTAAGATCAGTTTTCATCAATGCATGATATTTTTTAAGACTATGTCGATGACATATTATGAAAATCCAAAACTTGGGCCAACCATCTAGTAGTGTTGCATAAGATATTTGAAAGATTATGAGAGTATAAAGTCAAACTAAATCTAAAAAAATGTGTTTTTTGTGTCACTTCAAGAAAATTACTTGGATTAATCATGTATCATAGAGGTATTGAAGTTGATATAGCTAAATTCCATGGTATAAATAAAATGCCACCACCAACCAATTTAAAGAAACTCTATATTTTGCAAGTTTAGATCCAGTCAATATAATGCTTCATCTCTAAGTTAGCAGATAAGTTCCATCCATTTACACACCTTTTGAAGAAGGGATTTGCATTTCACTGGGATGATCACTGCCAAAGAGCTTTTCAACAGCTCAAAGACTATCTTGTTAATATGCATATTTTATTACCTATTATACCAAGAAATCCATTCTTATTATACCTATCAGCTTCTGATCTTGCTCCATGGGAAATTTTGGCTCAACATGATGACAATGGAAAGGATCATGCTATATACTACCTAAGTTGTACCTTGGTTATATATGAACATAACTATGTACCTATTGAAAAAGCTTATCTAGCCATAGTCTTCATAGCTTATAAATTGCACCATTACATGTTAAATAATAAGACCATGGTCATTTCAAAGGTAGATATTCTCAAGTATCTACTATCTAAAATAGATTATCAAGGTAGAATGTCCAAATGGATCATGCTTCTTAGTGAGTTTGACATAGAGTATGTCAATTAGAAGGCAATCAAATGACAAGTTCTTATAGATCAACTTGCTAAAGCAGTTCTCATGGACACAACCACTCACATTTCAATTTATTAATGAATCCATCATGAAAATCATTGAAACACCCCTTGAGGATCATCCCTAGAAGCTATATTTTTATGGTTCATTCACTGTGCATGGATCGGGGGCAGGTCTATTGTTTATTACACCATAGGGAGATCTAATCCCTAAATCATTCATAATCATATTTCCTTATACAAACAACATGGTTGAATATGAATCACTCGGTGTAGGTATTCAAAAAATAGTGTAGTGGAATATATCTCATCTCCATGTTATGGTGATTCTTAGTTAATCATTAATCAGGTTATAAATCATTTGGAGACCAAAGATGACAAGCTGGTTCCATATAAAGCCATGGAAGACACTCTTAAACAAAAATTACCAACATTCAGTTTGAACACATACCAAGGGATAGTAATAGAAATGCAAATGTCATGGCTACTATTGGATCTCTAATTTGATAAATAGATAAAGCTAGAGAGTATAAGTTCCTCAACGACAATTTGTCAACACCAACTCATGAACCTTCAACCATTGTCATGATTTGTGATATTGTTGGTCCTAATTCTATCTGGTACTCAAACCTTTACAACTACCTTCATGACCAAATTCTACCACATAACCTCACTTGAAAACAAACCAAAGCATTCATTCATCATTCTGCTCATTATACTCTACTTGGATCCACCCTTTATAATCATAGTTTTGATGGAACTCTACTTCATTATTTAAATTTAGTAGAGTCTATGCTAGTGCTAAGAGAAGCTCACTAAGGATTATGTGGATCCCATTCTATTAGGGTAGTCCTATCCAAAAATCTCTTGCATACTAGTTATTATTGGCCCATAATGGATGCAAATGCCATTTCATATGTAAATAAATGTGACAAGTGTCAACGACGTGCTAATATAATTCATGCCCCAATAAAAAATCTGAAATTGATGTTAATACCATGGCCATTTTCTACATGGGGACTTGACCTCATTGGGAAGATTAAACCCACTTCATCTGATGGCCATAAACATATCCTTACCACCACCAAATATTTCACTAAGTGGGTTGAAGCTATACCCCTCACTTATGTGATTGGAAAGCAAATTTCTAAATTCATCTTCATCCATCTCATTTGCCACTATAGTATTTTCTCTAAAATTATATTTGATAATGGAAGATCATGAAAAAATAAGGATGTAGACTAGATATGTAGTAAATATAACATCACACAACATTTTTATACAACATATTACCCTCAAGGTAATGACTAAGCTGAGGCATCCAACAAAACCATTGTCAATATTCTTAAAAAGATTGTCAATGATGATAATTGTGATTGGCACCTCCAGATATTCCTTGCCCTTTGGGTATATCATACCAATCATCATACCCCCACAAGAGCCACTCCATACTCACTTGTTCATGGTATTGAAGCCATCTTTTCCATTGAGGTTGAATTGCCTTCCCTATGCATCTCTTTCAATCATGTCCAGGATGATCATGAATATTAAGTAGCTCACCTGCAAGAGCTAGACCTATTTGATGAGAAACGTATAGTTGTGCTAAAAAATCTTCAAGCATATCAAAACTAACTTGAAGGTCACTATAACTAGCATGTTAAGATTAAAAAACTTAAACTTGGTGATCTTGTTCTTAAGGAAAACCAAAAGAATGCCATGGTCGAGAAGAAACATAAAGGGAAATTGAAATCAAACTAGATAGGGCCTTTCATCATTACTGTAGACTATGAATCAAGAGCATATAGAATTGCCACACCAAATATAAATGAAATTCTTGATCCAATGAATATTATTCATCTCAAGTGATACTATGCTTGAGTGCTAAGGTGTATTGTATATAAGGACCATTTTAGTTATGCCATTTTATCACTATTCTTCTTTGTATAAATACAATCCTTATCTATCCTCTTCATTTAATTCACTTTTTGATTCTGACCTATTAGCCTAGTGTGTTCTAAAACTTAGCCGATTTGACCTTGGTTTTTTCTATTCATATTTTTAGCATCAAGGTATTTGATTAGTTTCATCAATTGGTTCAAGTACTTTAGATAGAGATCATACTTTGGGATAGTGTGATAGAAGTTTTGGTAGTTTTATCCTTCATGTGTTATTCCTCTCTTACCACCAGTCTTGCTAATAATTATAACCACCTTTAGTAAAATTAGTACCATTGATCTATGTTATTGTATCCTAGTTATAACCACTTATGGGAAAACTAGGGGAAACATTAAGCCTTGATGTACCAACTTGCCACTTCCTATTTCATATTATGAATTTTTACTAACTGTGCCCATTTTATTTGAATTGACTGCTACACTTGTCAAATTACTCCACTTTAAGGGCAGAACTACAAAGACATGAGGTCCTAATTTGGGACTATGTAGGTAATTCTCAATACTTATTGAAGTCAACTTAGTCACCCTTTTCCCCATACTCTCACTATTTTACAAGCTTGAACCATTTAGTGTCTCATCATTATCAATTGAGTTGAGACACACCAAAAAAATTCCAAAAACATTGGAAAATTTGCTAAAAAGAACAAAAACATTAACCACTTCTTTTCTTTAAGGATTATGGGAACCCTTATTAAGTTATAAGCAAATCACTTGTCATTTAGTTTCCCCATCCTTTTTGGCCTTTTTATCTCACACACTTGCCATTTTTCAAGATCATTCATATTCTTATATCACATCCATTATGTTTGTTTTCCTTAGTTATCACATTCTTCCCATTCCCTAGGAGAACTACATTTGGCCTCAAGTTTTTTATTGGATATTATATCCATGAAACTATGTAGGTAGCGTCCACTTGCCTAATGCATATGGAGACAACTTAGCCACCCCCTCTCTTTTATTTTATTCCCCTATTTTGTTTATTTTTTGAGTTGTCACCTATTTTCTAGGGAAATGTTCATAGGGTTTTTATTGCATTATTTGTTTATTTATTTCTACTTATTTTATTTTATTTTTCTATATGTTTATTTTCTTTTAACATAATTTCCTCGATTCAATTTATGTGTGTTCATTGGGTGATTCCTTGTCCACACTTACACTTGAATCATTGGTTCATTATTTACACCTTCTTGAATAGGGGTAAATTGTAGACACCTAAAACTGGCCACCAATGACCTCTAATTAGGATTTTGGTTAATTTCTACCCAAAATGCACAATTTGGCCTAAAAACAACAAAAGACACTAAATAATGTGAAGATGACATATTCAAGTGCCTATTTTGGCAAGGGTATCCCTAAATGGGGCAATACAATTTAGGGTCCAACTAAATTTGATCAAATCTTTTGAGTCAAAATGCCAATTTTACACCTAGGTGCTCTAGATTGCTCTTCCCTATCAAATATTCTATATAGGACATGTGCCTTTGTTATTTTTTGTTGGTAACATCTTAAATGGTAATACAGATCCAACATAATTGACATCACCTTCCAATTCTAATCAATTTGAGTAATTTGTGCACAAGGTGCTTAATCATGCTTAAGAGCTAATTAACCCAAATCAAGGCATAACCAAGAATTCCATGGAAACTTCTTGAATAATTTCTTTTAGAAATGAATATTGAATATCTTCATCATCAAGTGACCTCATTTCTTAAGAAGACATCCCTAGGTCATAAATGCCACAAATATCAGGATTCATGCCCTCCATGCCTCATTAATGCCTTCCATGATGTCCTCCATGCCTCTTAATTGCCCCTTCCTCTAATGTCATGATGAGGATAATTAAAAACTTAATTCCAAAAATTGAATTAATCCTCAACTACACATCTCAATCTTGAGATGTATGGTTCAGGTTGATTCTAGACATTTGTAAAAATCTATAAATAGAGAGGCCATTACCATCATTTCTAAGCTAAATTTTTGCAAAGTTATAATGCATGATTAGTTCTAAAATCCATTAAAACTAGTGTTACCATGCCAAATTTATTCCAAGCCAAGCTAAGCCACAATCTAAAGGTGCCAAGGAGAGATGGAGGTTGTCAATCCTCTATTGCTAAGGACTTCATGAGCATAAGCTAAGCAAGCCACCACTACAAAGGCATTTGGAGCATTTAAGGAAGGTGAAAAAATTCTTGTGTTTTCATTTTTGGCTTTATAGTTGTATTTGTCATTTGATTTTGTTAACTAAGCTCTCCCTATTGTCTTGGCCTAGAGATGTTATTCATACATGGAAAATCAAAATCCAAATGAAGTTAATAAACAAAAATTTATGGAGGATAGTGAATGGAAATGAAGTAGCACCAAAAGATGCAACAAACTTAGTAGAATGGAAAATAGGGATGATAAATCCAAAGCCATTATTAGACTATCTCTTTTTGAATTTGAGATACATTATGTTTATATTAAAAATTCATCAAATGTAATGTGGGAAAATATGAATAAATTATTTAGAGAAAAAGTGGTCAATGCAAAGTTTTCTTTAAAACTCCAGTTGTTTAGATTCAAAATGAATGATGGGGTCAACATGTCTAGTCACATCAATGATCTAAGATCAATTTTGACACAAATAACATAATTTCAAGCTCCAATATAAGATGATGTAAAATTCATTATATTAAATAAATTTCCTTCCAAATATAGAAATGGTGTTTTCACTCTTGGACAAATGCCTTCTCAATCACTTGAAGATATGATTTTAGATCTTCTAGCTAAAGAAAAAGGACTAAAAAATATGTAGAGAAAGAGACTACATTGTACTTGAAAAAGAATCCCAAGAATTAATCCAAAAATAAGGAGGAAATATAATGCTTTTACTATAATAAAAAGGGTCATACAACTTCATATTGTATAGTTTGAGCTAAAGACTTTCTCAATGGAAAAATAAAAATAAATGAAGCTAATATCATCACTGAAGAAGAATTAGATACTGAGAATGAATAAAATGAGAGAAATGGTTATAATTTTAAAGATTTTATATTTTGAGTAAGCAACAAATATACTGAAGGAAAGAGGAAATAGAAGTTGGAGGTTTCATAACTTTTTCGTTATCCACTAGCGATGGGGCCACTTTCTTATTTAGTGGTATTTTTCTTTTAGTTGTGTGGTGTGTTTATTTTCAGCATGGTGTGGTGTGAATAAGAATAAATGATGTATGCATGTTCACATATTTCATAATTAAATTATCTATTCTTATGTAGCTTTTATGACATGTGATAATGATGAGAGCTATAATATATACTACATATCATGACGTGGTTTATGGTAATCCACTTGTAAAACCATTGCTTTGTAGTTTTTGGTTAGCCACTTGTAAAATTAATATTTTGGTTATTGGTTGACCATTTTAAAAATCATCAAGTATTATTTATGGTTTCTGATTATCCACTTGTAAAACCACTATTTTTATTTTTAGATAATGATTTGTAAAACCATCATGTTAGGTTTGTGATTATCCTCTGAAAATCAAGAGGTCATGAGTATAGGTTCAGACATGAGAGAGTTATTTTCCACATGTTCATATTAAGGTGGTGTGGGATAGGATTAATAATGTTCAAAATGGGGTGAATTTTGATTTATATTTTTATGTTCACATTATTAATACTGACATAAATATTATAGTTAACAATATTACATTGATAGTCTATAGTTTAGTTAGTCGAATATATTATGAGTCACAATACATTCATATTTTAGTGTGTTTTTAGTTTTTGTTAGTTTAATGAATATTTGGGTGAGATTATTTATGTATATATCATCTTGGATATAGGAATATCATTTCCTATATCTTTATACTCTGTATGGTTTGTAACAATGTAGTAGAAATAATATCAATGTGTTTTCAAAATATTCTGGTGTTTGGCTCTTTGTGCAGACTCTAGTTATACTATTAGGTAAAATACATATAATTTAATACAATGGTATTTTGGTAAATTAGGCAAAAATAACTTTGGTTCCTCAAATTCCAATGCATGTTTGACTATAAAATTTGGTAAGTTAGTAGGTTGGTTGAAATAATGAGATGTGTTGAGATTAATAAAAGAGATTTGATAAATGATTCTATGTGATCTTATTTTTAGGATATTACCTTGTAATAATATATAATAAGAGGTGGGGGTAAATAATTTCCATTAAAATAATCATTCAAATTCACTTATCATTCATGAAGCATTCTTTCAAACACATACATCAAACAATGCATAAACAAGTATCCATATAAGAATATAACATATGAACACAAGGGATATGTGGGAACCCCTCATGGGGGATAAAACAAAATTAAAAATTAAAATTTAATACATTAATATAATTAAAATATAAAAATTTAGTGAACACCAAATCCACAAGGAGCACTAACCCCTATCTAGTCAAGCACCCACTCAACTAGTCTTTAGCAAGCACCAACTTGCAAGGAGGAACCAATCCCATAGATAACTAAAAACCAAATAAACCACATAAAATAATTAATAAACTTTATAAAACTATGTTTTTAACACAACAAATGATTATCACCTTCTTCTTCTCTTCACATGCTTCTATATCTCTCAAACAACCTTGTAGGGTTTCTCTCTCAATATGCCTCTTACTAGACTTATTACTGACCTAGACATCCACATGCAACAACTCTATTATATGTTCATTTTAGTCTCTCTCATATATTTTTATGGTATAAAATACCTCTTTTATCTCACAAATCTCTTATCTCATTCACTTATACAATCAATCCTCAAACATGTAAATAGGTTTATTAGACCTTATTCTTATACTTGAATCTTGGTTATACATACTTTGGTCAGACACAAACATATCCACACATGGATCACCCTTAAAATATGTAAAATATCATATCAAATATATGAAACAAAAACTACATAGGTCTGTCACCACTCATAAGGACCAAAACCACCATTAGGCCTAAAGGAGACCTAATGTTATTAGGCCTTCGCAAGTAACACGTTACACTTAGCCCTCTTGAAAATTATTGAGCCTATAGACATAGATTAAAAACTTAAAAAACACATAAAATATACCCATAATAACATACATATAGGTTCTTACCACCTTTTAGTCTAATTCACTATTTGGGTCATATCATTAACATTACTCATAATTAGGTCTTCATACACCTACAAAGTTTGTCTAACACAACTGAAGCATACAATCAATTTTTACACAAAACCATAACAAAAAATAACATATTCATAACTTCCATTACCTAAATTTCATCACCAAAGTCACTATACACTTCAACATAGATCTTAAATCCTCAAACTTACTTATGCAACATGACCACTCAGAACTACCCAAATGCTTCAAAATCTAGTCATGAAATTGACCACCAACATCTATAAAAGAACACATAATGAATTTAAATGAAATAATATTAACCTAATATACATTTATAACATATTAATATTCATTATACTCTTCAAATCTAGGAAAATAACCTCAAACTCATCTTTGTTGTGTGACGACTCAGAATTATCCAAAACTTCAAAAACACAGTCATGAATATTTGAGCTCCAATCTCTGAAAGAATACTTCATATCACTTATTAAACCTTAAATATATTATTTTACATCTATATATCACTCTTAAGTATAAAATTTACAATATATAATGCCAAATATTGGTCTTGCAAACCAATCTCCTATCTTTAGTATACACAGTCAATTCTGAAATAGTCTACTTACTTTGGCTTTACCACTTCAATCATTTTCACTAATTTTAAATATTATTAAAAGTATAAATATAAAATTCATGACCTAAAAAAAAACATAATATTCATTTTTTTATTTATATAAATGTGAAGATCCTTCAACTCATCACTCTTACTTCCTTGCTCAGAACTGCCATTCTACCTTGAGAACCAATCATGATGATCATGATTTAGAACACCTGTATAATCAATTTCATTGATTTAAAATGAATTTATATTATCCTTATACGTCATTAAATCACATTAAAATATAATATAACATGAGCTCAAATAGAAATATTGGTCTTTACAAACCAATCTCATGTCTTCACTATATACAGACCTTGTTGTGTTAAACAAGTCAGTTTGAGAGCAAATTTATGACATACACAAACAAATTTAAAAAAGTTATCCATTAGGGATATGTGTTATATGTATTTAAAAATAACCCCATGAATTTGTATCCATCTCTAATCCATGACAACCCATCCTTAATGTTATTTTCACTTTTGTCTATTTTTCTCACTAGTAATAGGTCAACTTAAATGACTGGTTTAACACTCTTGACATCTATAACTTACTTGGAAACCACCATGTTCATATAAAAAAAGTCCCAAGATTCAACCTCCATCTATTTTTTAACTTTGACTTAGTTAACCCTACCTTCTATACCAAATTTTAGAAGAATTAAGTACTTTTATGTGGGGTCCACTTACTCACCAAATAAACCAATGCCACCTAGAGGTACATGAGGGAGTTTAATACATGTTCCAATCATCACACTAGGTTAACCAAACCATTATGATAACTTTTGAATCACATATTCATATCAAGTCACTATTAGGGTTTCAAATTACTAAAAAAACTATTTATACTCTTAGTAATAATTCATAAAGGATTGACCTTCAATTATAGAACCAAAGACAAAATAATACACTAAAGACCCTTTCCTAACTACCATGAATTAATCAGGACCCCACACATAGGTTACACTTGCCAAAGAGCATCATAAAATCCTTCTCATGTCTTCATCTCTTCATTATACACACATAATAGACCATCAAACTCATTTTCATTATTTATCCTTTAAACAAAGACCTCAAGCTACACCAAAATACTTGAATAAACATGTTAAACCTTAATCCATGATCACATGAGCTCACAATCCTCCAAACCTGATCATGATACCTCATTCTTCCACCTAGTGTCTTAATAATAGGTCCATGAGAAGGCCACTAAAGAAGAACTTACCCCTCTAGCTCAATTTTAGATTCATGTGACTAAATAAACACATTTCTCACATGATCTAACACTACATTGAAAAACTTCAATCTCATACACATCCATATCACCACCATCATGGCTCTACAAGCCATATCCATGCTTAAGAACCACTCTATCAAATAGACCTATTAGGAACTATACCAATTTGAGATCTTCAGGACACCTTATAAAGATTAATACTCACATATAGACATATAAGATAAGATCCAAAACATATCCCACCATTCTCCTTTGACTAGGTCTCCTTAAACCATATAAGTCACTACCTAAGACTGAACTAGCCTTCTTGAAGACACAAGACATGAATACAATCTCTCTCTCTCTCTCTCTCTCTCTCTCATGAATATTTGAATATCTTCACCAAAGACATGAAAATTATACTACCTCAAACAAATCCACATACCTATATCCACTCATTTCACCATACCTCACTATACAGCACAACACACTCCATTAGATCATTCAAAGCCATACTAGCAAGCTCAAACAATCAACCTCATATCAATGACCATACCCACCTTATTTTGAACCAAAACTTTAACTCAAACTTCTTTTGACATCAATGACCTTAGGCATATGACATAAAAGACCACTCTCACCTTAGTGATCTTTCTTGACATCAATGATAGTATACAAACACATGACATCAATGACAAATGTTCACATCCCCATGTAGTGGGAACTAATGACACTATTAAACACTAGTAAAAGGCCCTTTAGCATGTATCTTTTACCATTGTTAGAGAAATACATCCAAAATTATAAAAATTCCCATAATATAATGTCAAAAAGTTGCAGCCAGTAGGATCCAAAAACCAAATGGCATCTACCTAATGGTAATAAAAACATTATCTTTTTGAATGTTTATTCTCCCATTTAAATATATACATTAAGACACTTTATAATTAAATGTTCCTCCATTGGTAAACATCAATACAAAATTGAAACAAGGGAGCAAAAAATAATATTCTTGTTTGGATAGTTGAGGATTGATGAAATTTTGTGTGTTATCAAGTCAATGAGAATCATGAGGGGTGATTCTCAAAGTACCCATTTACTCTCATAGTTAGAGGAGTGGTTATTCTCTCCAAGGCATTCATAGAAATTTCTTCATGTAATTATTTACTGCTAAGTTATTTGACTTCAAGTTCGTCGTCATGGGAATATTTATTATCTTCTCATTCATTAATATCTAGAGGTGACTCAACATCTACCAAATACAACTTATGTTCAATGAATTTATAGCCCTTATAAAGTTTTTAATCACAATTATAACATAGTCATTGTTCATGATGAGTGCCCATTTCCACCTATATAAAGTGTTAGTGCCCAAAATTACACTAAAGAAATTGAGCCCTTGTTAAGCACATATGCTTAATTTGGTTATCCCACTTTATGTTTTCAAGTGTTCATCAGAGGTCAAGTTGAGTTCATGTCAGAGAACCTTAAGACCCAACTTCTAATTGCCCTAGCTTAGGCCCTTTTATTTAAAATCAAATTTGGTAGGAGAAATTTAAGTAGGAATGCTTTTAATATTTTATGGACTTATTTTAAATTTTATACTAAGGTTTGGTCATGTTTATTAACATGACCAAACCTTAGTCTAAAATTCATGTTTGGTCCTTTTTTATCTATTAGTGTGGTCTAAGTAATTCTTGGCCCCTTTATTTTAAACTAAGCTCAATTTCCTATCCTAAAGCCTATGTCATATTTATTTATGCACCTAGAAACCTAAGGCTAAGATTTTATAATAAGCTCTTTGTTCCTTGACCTCTATCTTAATTGCTTTTAATTTTAATTTTGAGCCAATCACAATTAACCTTGTAAATCATAATCCAATGATGTAAATTCACGTGGGTAGAGATGATTGAATGACATGTGAGAAATGTTGAAATGTCAAAAGTTCCAAGAGCCCTGTAAGAGTGATAAGTGTCACCATCTCAGTGGGCTACCTAATGATCCAATGGTAAGCAAGGGTCAATAAGTCAAATAACCTCTTAGGGAACATGAAGAGGATAAGTTTCAAAATCTTGGTGAGAGATCAAGAAAAAGCTCATAACACAAGTCTAAATGAACTAGACCATCATCAAGATGTCATGTAGAAATGGATTGGTCAGTTTACTTATGCATTTTATAAGTTTTCCTATAAATCATCTCATGGTAAAAGTATAATATAAAATCAATATTTTGGATGTGATTTCTCTTAATTTATTCTCATTTCATAATTCTGGAAGAAGATAAGAAACTAGTACTAAGGGTGTGGTAGAAATACCTAGTTGGTGATGCACACGTAATCCAGATAAAGATGGAGAACTCCTCTTTAGATTGGAAGGAATAACCTAAAGATAAGAAAACATTAACAAAGGGGTTTTTAGTAAGATAATTTGGTGGACTACCTAGCATGAGCTAGATCCAAGAAACATAAGCTTGCTAGGAGGATGATAATCCACTCTTAATAACAATCAAGTTGAAATATATAAAATTAAAGTACTTACATAAATTAAATGAAATGTAATATAAAAAGAAAGTAGAATGCTTATTAAATAAAATGACTAAATATATCAAAAGTGGGTCAATACTTATACTAAAGTTGGTGAATTTAGGTTCAAAAATTAGAAAAGGGTTTGTGAATAGGTGGGAACATAAAAAGGGGGATTTGGTTGGGGTTAAGGGGATAAAAATAACTTATTATTTTCTACCACAGTGACCATCAGTGGTTGGGTGAATTGTCAGTAGTTGAGCTGACCATTGATGGTTGGGTAATAATTGATAGTTGAGGTGACCATTGGTGGTTATGCTAACCATCAATGGTTACCCATAGATTTCTAAGAATGCTCAGAAAAGGAGTTGTAGAATAGGTAATTGATCAAGTAGGTTTTTGGTTATGGATCTAGTAAAAAATGGGAGGTTAGAAGATATATCTTATCAAGATAGGGGGCTTTAAAAATCCAATAAAATAAAGAATAAGTACAATATACCTGTAACTTACTAGATGTTTAATGGTTGAAGGCTAGATCAATTTTGTTAGAATAATAGTACTTTGGCCTCAAAAGCAAATTTGATAGAGGTTTAGGTATCTTTTACTATTGTTGAGCTACTAAATGGAGACTAGATGTTGAAGAGCTTGAATACCTATATGCAAAAAGATTTGATATCTTCAACATGGATCTATTTCACCTCCTACTCTCTTCTTTTTATATGCAAAGAGAGATGGAGGATAGAAGGTTCCTTAGACAGTGAGGGTGTTGATCATGATGCTTGGAAGTTTTTTATCACCACATAAGGAGAACACATTAAATTTTACCTTGTCATCTCATACATAGTTGGTGATGTGTTAAGAAGGTGAGGCCTTGACCATCAATGGTCAGGCTAACCATGATGGTTAGGCTGACCATCAATGATTGAGTGTTCAAAGGAAAAGGGTTCAAAAAAAGGGGTTAAAAAGGCTTGGTTAAAGGTTAGTAAGTTATTAGATTTATTTAACTAGGTAGTTAACTAAACTCAAGGTTTGATAGGGTCAACAAGGGTCGCAAGGAATTTTGACACCTAGTATGGTTTTCTAGTGTCTAAATTTTACCCCTTTTTGTTATGTAGTTTTAAATGCCTAAGTTGCAAAAAAAAAATGGATTTCTTGGTCAAATGTCTATTTTCCTGAAGTATGGGGGAGGTATTCCCCCTCAAGCCAAGAGTTGATGAGGTAAAACTAAAAGTTAGATTGGGGTTTGATAGGTGGTATATGGTGAGTCACAAGGTTGGTGACAAAAAGGTGGGGTTAGAATTTGAGACACAAATATGTGCATAAAATGTGACTAGGTGTTATAGTCAAGATCATACAAAGACTTATATTATTAATGTTGGTAAAAATAAGGTTGGTTCTAAAAGGATAAGTGATAGGGTGACTAGTCCATAATTGTGGTCATAACTGATTAGGTTAATCCCATCGAGTCTTCTAGATAGGGTCAATGTTTTTGTAGATATTTGAGGTAAGAAGTTCTCCCTTGAAAAACATAAATGGTTTATTAGTACACAAGGGGGTGAAAATTCAAAAGTTTAACATGCCAAGGTTGGTCAGTGCAGTAAAAGAAACTAATCAAAGTCATTGTAAAACATATGAGTGTTTGTGTAAAAAATGGACAATCATTGAGGTAGATGTGGTCTAATGGTTGGTCAGAGAAGGGTAATCTCTATAAGGTTAATTTTTGGTTTGTGGGAGATTAGGTGATCTCAAAAATTGGTACTCAGGTTTGGGTGCTTAAATTTATTAAAATTTGATACCTTGATCATTGATGGTTAGGGTTCCCAAAGTTGATCATCAATGGTCACCCCAACCATTGATAGTCAGGGTGGAACCCTAAAGAGTTAGAGAATAAAAAATGAAAATGAAATTTCAAATATCACTATTTATTATTTGACTTTTGAGCATTCTATGCAATCTGACAAGATAGTGATATTAAAAAATTTATAACAAATTTGACTTAGTGTCAAGTTGAGGTAGAAGTTGTTGATTCATGAGAGGCATGTGTTGAGGTGATCTATGAGGACCACTGATGTAATGGGTATGAGGGAACAACTGAGCAGTAGGGTATGGACTCCATCCTTAATACTGGTCAAGGAATAAGGTAAGTGATGTTTTGAAATTGTTAGTTAGTTGATTTGAATTGTTATTTTATTAAATTGGTTATTTTGTGATGTATTTAAGAGGATTTTGTAAAGTTTGACCTAGTACGTGAAATTAAAATCTGAAGGAGGTTTCAGGTTGGGGATAGGTGACAGGGTAGTTTTAGGTAGTTTAATTGTTGAATGTGGTTATTTTAATGAGTTTTTAGGAAGATAGGCTAGGTCTTTTTCCATTGGTGGTCACACATAATGACCATAAATAGTTATACCTAACCATCAATGGTTAAACATGACCATCGGTGGTTGATCACTGAAAGAAGAAGTTCACATGATCATCGATGGTCAAGTATTTAGGGAAGGTGTGTTTTAAATGTTTTTAAATGTTGGAATGTTGAAAAAGAGTTTAGGGGTACTTAAAATACCTAATTAGAATAGAGCATGTTAAAATGATTAATTTTTTGAAAAGGTTGTTGTGTATAGCTAGGTGTTGGTTTTGATGGATTTAGGTAGGTTTTAGGAAAATTTTATAGGTTTAGAGTTAGGTGTTGTTTGGTATAAATTTGATGCATTTGGTTTGATATGTTTGGGTAGGTCTTGAAATAAGTGGATGCTGGTGGTTGTAGGTTGATAAAAAAGGTTAGTTTTAGTTGGGTCTAGGTAGAATGATTGAAAATGAAGTGTGTGAACTAACTTGATCATTTTTCAGGCATGAGACCAAATCTAGATGAGGGATCAAGTTCCCAAGAACTTTCTAAAGATCTATGATGGGATGATTATGGATGAGTAGATGCATATGGAGTAGGTCAGCTTTGGATCCATGGTTCACTATTAGTTCCTATCATGGGATGTGACTATGATCATGGCCCTCATTTAGAGATAAGACCCATCCATTAACACATTTTTGTTGCCAACAGGAGAGATGACCATCCTACTAGAGGATGTGCATAGGATTACATGGTTTCCCATTTGGGGGAAGATGATTTACCATATTGAGAGTGAGGAGAGGGATGATGATATGGAGCTATTATATGGTGAGGATTGGGTCCATACCAAGTGCCATTCTGGTGGCTTTAGTTATAGGACATTGTACCAGAGGACTCTAGAGGACCAATGTTTGATGACTATGATGATGATGGTTGTCTCCTATTTCATGTTACTTGATTTGAGTAGTGGACAATTTCTCTATTTGCTATTAGGAGTGTTGGTAGAGATGTTTTTAGGTAGGATAGTGTTTGGGTGGGCTGCTATTTTATTATTCTAGATTTATAGGGATAGGTGGCCACATTACAAGGATAGATTGTGACTTTATAGGGTCAAGTTACCACTATTATAAGAGAGAGATCAATATCAGACCTCACTTGGTTTGGTAACTTATAAGAGGGATACACTAAAGTAGAGGATAAGAGTAGTAATAACACTAATGAGGCCACCTAGTACTATTCTTATGGCATGGTAGTTGGCCATGATTGAGGAGTTTAGATATTATGAGGCTATAATTCTATCACAGTGTCCGATGGATCCCTGATGGGTTAAATACAGAGCTAGTTTAGTGGGTGGGGCAACCATGCTGACTCCAGGTCACTAGGACACATTAGTGACTAGATAGATAGGCATCCCAAGACCACCACTAGATGGTAGTGTAGGTGTAGGAGCAAGTGGGGATAGTGGCAATGGTGCCCCAAGGGCATGATATGTATGTTTTGATATGTTGTATGTATATGTTTTTGATACTAACCTACACACTGATGATGTAAGATGTACATGAGAGATATAGATTTACATTGTTACATGTATTATTTATTTGATGGAAATTATGTATATGATGATGTTTATGATATAGATGTGATGTATGTTTATAGTTCATATGGTTCATGGTTTTGATGTTTTATGCTTTATGCTTATGAGATGTGGACTCAATATCTTTAGGCATGTGATGATTTATGGATGATTTATTATTTATTAATAAGGATATGATTATGAATGATTCAATTATGGTTATTGGATAGGATGATACTCATGATTATAGATTTAAGTGATGATGTTGCTAATGATATTTTGTTTATAGATAGGATATGTTTTATGGATAATGTTATGATTTTTATCGTAAATGATAAATGGTTATTGTTTTTATGATAATGATGTTTTGATGTCATATATGTGTTATATGGTTATGAATTTAATGAAAACACATAAATTATATTAGATAGCAAACTAAATGTGGGTAAAAGATAAAGAATTGTGAGACATATGTCTACATGAACCAATGATGAGAGGATAATACAAAAGGTATGACACTTTTCATTGGTAAATACCTAACAAAACCTAAGTTGGATTCACCTAGTGAACATAAGCCTATCTAATGCTTTGAATTAGCATGTTTTGATTTAAAAAAGATATCTTGGTCACATTGTGTCAAGTAAGCTCATAATCCCTTGATTTATAGATTATATAAAGAGGAGATAGGTGATAGGTGAATGGGTGAATAGGTTAAGGTGGGGTAACCTTATGTGGGTTAGTTTTCCCTTTCTAAAAGTAACCTAAGAACCAAATTAGATAAGACCATGTCTTAATTCAATGTGTAGACTAATCGATGTGGGAATTATACTAATGCTAGATATGAAAGTTGATTGTGGCATCCTTGGGACAGTCTCTTTTGACTTTGATATTGGGTCCTATTGTTGTTTTAATAAGTTTATGAATCTAATTGATGTGGGAAGCTTCAAATGATTTATTTTGAAAATTTTGACTTAGCCATCCTTCAAGAGAGTGGTCTAAGTTTTGGATTTGTTTGTTTGGTAGCTATCCTTTAAGGGAATAGTCTATCTTTTAAGCAATTTAGTTTTTTGGGAAAATGTCCTTCAAGGGAGTAATACAATGGTGGAGAGATGTGACCCAAGTGATATTTTTGCATCCCAAATTTTTTTGATATGAGTTTTTAGACATGGATAAGTCTAATTAGGTTTAGAGGTTTACCTTTATGAGGGAGAAACCTTTTATCATAAAAAGGTAATGATAGGTAAAAAATGGGGTGGTCTTGAGAGACAAAAGATCATAGGATTCCATCTAATTAGAGATGAAAAGTATCCATGAGAACCATGTCATGGGTTGAACCTTGGTACCCATATTTAGGATTAGGATATGACTATGATGGTTAATCATATGGTTGTATGTTGTAATTGATTGTTCTCAAAGGGGATAGGGATAGGTAAGTAAATTTAAAAATCTTTTAAATCATGGGATGATCTTAAGTTAGGCAAGAAGGTGAGTTTGATCCCTCCTTTCACAAAATAAAGGATGTAGATGTGAAGCATTGAGAGGCTCAGGTTCTAGTTTGCCTTTGAAAGAGGATAAATGGTAAGCTCTTGATCTATACTTATCGGTTATAATGTAGGGTCCAATCCAATTGAAAGTAAACTTGACTATTTTTCTTTTTTCCATATTGGTTTTTCTTTAAGATGAGGTCCTTGATATTGAATTCTCATTATTTTAGATGTTTATTATAGGCATGCTTGATTCATTCTTGGTAGACATGAAGATGGTCAAGTGTGGATACATGATGTTGTCAATTAGCTCAAGTAATGCTAGACATTCTTGATGATAGTCACCTTCAGAGATGATGTCTTGAAAAGATATGTAAAGAGAAGGAATTTGGAATTTGAGAGGCAAGACTACCTATGCTCCAAAGACTAGAGATAAAGGTGTAACACCTATAGAGGTTTGAATGCTAGTACGATAGGCCCATAAATCGAAAGGAATGTGCAAGTGCCAATATCAACCTAAAGTACTAACTACCTTGGTTAAAGTTTTATTAAGGGTTTTGTTAGAGGCTTCTACCTATCCATTTTCTTGTGGATGATAAGGCAAATAAAAGATTAAATTAATTCCAAATTCATTGTAAAGACCTTAGATTTGCTTTTTCTTCAAATATTTACCATTATCAGTGATGATCTTATGTGGAACACTGAAACAACATATGATATAGTGATTGATGAAGTCAATAATTTTGTCAGCTTTGGTTGAGATGAAAGGAATAACTTCCACCCACTTGGTGAAATACTCTATGGTAGTGCTGATAGATTGGTGTCATTATGAAGAATGAGGATTAATTTCCTCAATGAGATCGAGTCCCCATTAGGAGAAGGGCCAATAGTCTTTGGATAACTATAGGGCATGGGTAGGTGCGTAATGTAAATTTCCATGTTGTTGACATTTAACACACTTATTAACATAATCACAGTAATCCTGATTGAAGGTGGGCCAATAGTAGCCAATGTGAAGGATACATTTAGTGACAACTAGGCCACTAAAGTGTCCCCAATATATTCTATCATGAGTTTCTTTGATAGCATGGGAAGCTTCATGACTATGTAGACAATGGAGAAGGAGGCCATCAAATTTATGTTTGTAAATGATTCCCCCTAGTATGGTATAATAATAGGTACTCTAAACAAAGGCTCATTAGGAATTACTAGAGAGATTGGGAGGAATGATATCTAGGTTGAGGTAGTGGAAGTTTTGTTCATACCATATATCAGATAGAGATTGATCTACACTAAAAATGGTAGGAAGGATATAATAGATATAAGAAGGTGTGTTAAAATGGTGGATGGTAATAAAGAGTTTAGACTCGATAGGTTGAGATGGAATTTGGGAAGCAAGGAAAACTAATGTATTTGTGAACTTGTTAGTATACCATGGAGTAGAATGGATGAGGTAATGATATAATGATGCTAAGAGTACATCTATAGGTTGTTTGTACTTTTGCAAGGTATCATTATTACATTAGTAGGATCCATTGACCTAGTTGACCATAAGTTGAGAATTTCCAAAGACACTAATGGTCTTAATTCCCAAGGATAGATTAGTTTAGAGACCTATGATGAGGGGTTTATACTCAGCCACATTGTTAGTACACTCAAAATCAATTTTAAAGGAAAGGGGAAGAGGTTCATTATCAAGGGGAATGAGAATAACTCTAACACACCCACTGGGTTGGCATTTGTAGTCATCAAAGAACATGTTCATTTGGTAGGTAGGGTCCTACTTAGAGAGATTAATGATGGAATCATCAAGAAATGCAAGAGGAAGTAATTGGTTGTCAGGTAGAGGATCTTCATCCAATTGGTCAATAATGACTTGCCCTTTAATTGACTTCTGCTGAAGGAACTCAAGATCAAACTCAACCAGGAACATGAGCCACTTAGCCATACATTGGGTTTGGTATAGTTTAGAGTGCATGTACTTGAGTGGATTGATGTCAGTGATGATGAATTTTTTATGATTAAGAAGGTAATGACAAATTTTAGAAGCTACAAAGACTAAGGCAAGGCAAAGTTTCTTGGAATGGGTGTACCTGGTCTCATACTCTACAATCATTTAACTTATGTAGTAAATAGCTTACTCTTTGTTTTGTTCATCATGGTGAGTGAGTATTACCCTCATGGAATGGTCAGTGGAGGATATATAAAGGTATAAGGTTTGGTCCTCCATTAGGTGGGGTAAGAATGGGTGGAGAATAAAGGTATTATTTGAGTGAATCAAAGGCTTATTTGTATTATTTGGTCCACTTAAAAGATTTGTATCTCTTAAGAAGGTGTTGAAAGGGTTTACATCTATCTCATAATTAAGAAATTAATTGATGGATGGATTGGAGCTTCCCATACAGGCTGTGGAGTTGGGTTGTAGGAGGCATCTCCAAGATTGATTAGACTTTGGTAGGGTCTACTTCAATTCAACAAAAAGAGATGATAAAGCTAAGGATATTTATATAAAGGACCCTAAATTTACATTTCTTGGGGTTGAGTCTAATGTGGAAATGGATTAAACATTTGAAGATGATGGTGAGAATGGATAGGTGATCCTTGCACTATTTAGATTTGCCAAGGAGATCATCTACATAGTCCTATATGATTTTATGGATCAGATCATGGAATATGTAGGTCGTGGAATGCTAGTAAGTTTCTCCAAAATTCTTCAAACCAAATGTTATGACCTTGTAATAAAATCTTCCACATGGGGTGATGAAATAAGTTTTATGTTAATCCTTGGGGACAATCAATATTTGATTATATCCTGAGAAACCATCCATGAGAGATAAGATCTCATGTCCAGCTCTAAGATCAACAAGTTGGTCAATGCCAGGTAAAGGGAAGTCATCCTTTGGGAAAGTAAGGTTGAGGTCACAAAATTCAATGTAGAGGCAAAGTCCCCCTATGGGATTGGTAATAGGAATTCTATTAGAAACTCATTGAGGATAATCGATGGGTTGGATAAAATTGATAGATAAGAGACGCTAAAGCTATGAAGGGATATGGAAGGGTGATGTGAGGGTACATACTACAAAAATTTTGTCAAATAGGCTTGATATTAGGATAGATGACAATGTTATGAAGGGATATGGAAGGGTCAATTCTGGGCATATCCTAATAGGACCAAGCAAAATCTATGTTGTGGTCATGAAGGAAAGAATGGTAATCTTTTTTCTTCATGGAATCTAAGGATTATCCAATCTTGATAATGTGAGGGTTATCCTGAGTACCCAAGTTGATAGCATGGTTGATTCATTTAACATGGTTTAGATCTTAAGAGTAACGTATTTATGGATATAAGAATCCCTTGCATCGAGGTAGGTATTAATAGAATCATCATTCTAATGTCAGATGGTGTTGATGGTAGAAGAATTGTTTTTTTTCCATTTTAGGATGGAAAAGAGGAAGGGTTTTATTTTGGTCATACTTTTGATAGGTGAGGGGGCCTAAACTAATAGTATTGATAAAAAAGAAAGTTAATAAAAATGATGTCAAAATATTCAAACTTTAGAGGAGGTTGGGGCTGGTGAGGATAGGATATCTTCATCAATGGTGGCAATATGTTTTGGTGAAGTGGATTCTTCTAGTGGTATGAAACCAAGGCTAAATTAATCATAAGGTTTATGAGTTTTGATGGTGGGTAACTTGTGAGGTCCCTATTCATAAAGGCCAAGTCCAAATGCCTTTTAAGCACACCTGAAGCTATAGTTTAGTAAATGCCAGTTTGTCAAGATAGGAGAAGTCAGAGGTAAATGGTTGGGTGATAGAGGTATCGATGGAAGAAAGAATTAGATGATCAAGTATTCCATAGATTAAGTTGGTTTGATGGTTAGGAGGTCTAAAAGGGATGCTGATTCCAATTTTAGGCTCATAATTAGGATCATGGTTAGGTTTACCATACTCTTGAAGAGTAGGAAAAGCATCCAAGACTAGAAGATGATACTCCCTCAGTGAGAGACATTGGAAGGTGGATTCCAAGGGGTCTTTTATGAGGATCCAAGAAGAAGGGATAGATGATCTAGCTAAAGATTAATAAATGGTGGAGGTATCATTGGTTTTGGTTGGTGATGAGGTAGTGTTTTTGTTAGTTAGTGGTAAGGTGGATGAGGGAGGAATAAGAGCATCATTGGTCCGATATGTCATATTGCAAGAGTCAAAAGGACTAGGGTTAACTTTGATGGTAACAACTTGACCTTCGTGCTCAAATTTGACACATCAGTGTAAAGTAGAAGGGACATAACTCATGGCATAGATCCAAGGGCATCCAAGTAAAACATTGTATTATAACTCACCCTCTACAATGTAAAAGAGTTTTAGAATGGTATAAGGTCCCAAGCAGATGTGGAGGATGACTATCCCCAAGGTAGTAGCCATGGTGTCATTCAAGGAGTGAAAGACCATTGTAATTTCTAACATGATGTTATTAGGTAATTGAAGTTGGTCATATGAATGGGAGGAGATAATGTTGATACTATCTCCTCCATCAATCATCACTTTTTTTATTTGGGTTTGATTAATGTATGTTGTGATGAATAGAAGAGGACCAAGATCTTCAAAATGGATAGAATTTATTTATGAATCTTAAAAGGTGATGAAGGTAGAAAGTTGAAGGGCTCTATCAAAGGATGTAAGAGTTTGAAGATCTTCTGGTTGAACCTCTATTGATTGAAAGGCCTCTATCAATGCTTGGCGGTGATGGGTTAAGGTGTTGGTTGGTTCATAAAGGCTCATCTTCACTTTTGTTTGGTGAAATTGTTTTAACATTACTCATTGGATGGTTTTAAAAGGGTTGGAAGGAGAGGCACCAAAAATGGATAATTTGGGTTTTGGAGAAAGTGAAGGTGAAGGTGAGGGTGCTTTATTTTAGTTGGAAGGTTAAGGGGTATAAGGGTAGGTCCATGGTATGGACACTTTTTTTCCCTTGTCCTTTTGTTGGGCCCTAGATTAGGTAACCATATAAAAGTATAGATTAAGGGAGGTGTTGGGATAGGTGATTTATTTGATTTATACTCACTTTCAAATGATATTAGAGGAGTAGGTAAGTGTTATATTGGTTGAGTTATTGGTTGGGTTGGCAATGAGCTCAAGGAAGGTTCATCTAATAAAAAATCATCCTCATCCCATAAGCTATGGACAAGTGTTTGGAGAGATTTATCATTCTCTATATCATGTCCAAGAGTCTTATTGTATGAGCAAATCAAATTGTCATAGAACCATGATGGTTTAATATGTGAAGGGTCAAAAGGTTTGATGTCTGGTAAGGTTAAGGAGGAGGTTTACAACAACCTTTGTAGAATGGTCAAATAATATTCAATTAAAGGTGTTGAAGGTGTTGGGTTCTTAGTTGTAGGATTGGGAGCCTTCCTAGGAGTAGGATTTACCATTGAAATTGGAGGTGGTAGAATGGTTTTGGTAGGTGATTTCAGTTGGGATTGTTTGGTTATGGTTGGTTTGGAGGTTTAAGACTTAAAGGTGGAAGGTGAAGTTTTGGTGATAGGTAGGAAGGTAGAAGTAGCTAGGTTAGTTAACAATGATGGGGATTCAGAGGTAGGTTTAGGTAGAGTAAAAGGGGAAGGTTTATTAGATGAGTAATAGGTAATGGGGATAGTAAAGGGATGGGGTCCTAAGATAGAATGTAAATGGGAAGTGGGTGGTATAGGTCTAGTTTGAGGTAGGATTTTAGGTGGTTCCATCTTCCTAGCTAGTTTGGTTGGGGTTTTCTTTGGTGGACAAGAAGGGGGTTAAGCCCAAATTCAAAGATGGGTGAGGTAGGCTAGGTGTAGGAATTATTCTTAGGTTTTTTATGGGATTGGTTAGAGAAGGATAAGGTGATTTGGAAATTTTCTATAGATGTGGGTTGAATGGCTCCCCTATGGTTTTAGAAGGAGCAGGGTTTGAAGATGGGGTCAAGGTAATGATAGGTTTGAGGGTGGACATAAGTGAAGTTGAAGGTTCATATTTGTTTTGGTAAGGGAGCCCAAGATGATTCCAAAAAGTGGCTCTATATAGGTTGGGTTGAGAAGTAAACTCTATATTTTGGACTAATCTAGAAAAAGGTTTGTAAAAAAGTTTGATTCCTTGGTCATTGGTTTCAAAATTTAAGCCCATGGGTGGAGGTGAGCAAATAGTTTCTTCACCTATGTTCTTAATGGAAGGTTCCAAGGTTTGGGAGGATGCTTCCTCCATAGAAGAAAAAGATAAGGTGACCTATTATTTTGGATTGGTTTCCAAGGAGGTAGTGGTTGGTTCCATGGTAGGTTAGGAAGTTGTGATGATGTCAAGTGAAGGGATAGAGATGGTTGCTTCATTTTTTGGATGTTAAAAGGAATGGTAGGAAATTAAACAAATTAAATAAGTGGAGTGGTTGAGGAAATGGTTATTTCCTTTTCCATTTCTATCAAATGATATGTGGATAGGTCCATGGTCTCAAAAATTAAAGAAAGAGGGGTGGTTGCTTCCTCTATTTGAATATCCAAAGGAATAGAAGGTGAATCCATCATTTCATTAAATGTAATGGATGAAGAGGTAGTTGAGATGATGGTCTCCTCAATGATAGTTTCACTAATAATGATATTAATCGTATATACCTCACGAGTGTGATATGATTTTGGTTTGTTTTCATCATAGTTGGTGGAAGGGGCATGGTTGGGAAAAGGTTTGTGAAATACATCAAGGGACTAATTTGGAGGTGAATTGGGATTATAAAACATAATTTATCTCTTATAAATCATATTTTGGACAATAGTATTAAATGTATTGTACTTACTAACATCATGTCTAATGATGTGGTGGAAATCACAAAGATTATTCTCATTATACCAACTAGGCATAGGGAGAGAAACATCAAATGGTTGGGGTGGTTTGATAGGTGGAAGTTTTATGATGTTTGATTTGAGTAATTTATACAAAACTAAAGCATAATATTCCCCTATTATATTATATTGTATTGGAGCAACTCAATTTTTGTTTTAGTTTGGTTGGTTGGAAGAGGTAAAAGAGTTGGTTTGATTGGATTGGTTGATAGTTAGTGGTGAAGTAGTTTTAAGTAAAATCAATTTGGTAGATGTCTTTGATTTGGTATTGGGATGGTTAGGTTGATTGTTAGTTTTGGTTTAATAATTTTCATTTGATTTAAATCTAGAATTTTTGTTCTGTAGTTTTAGTTTTCCCTCAACAATGGCATGAATTTCTAATTTTTGTGCTATGGTGAAAGTCTCATCAAAAGTGTACAATGTTTAAACTTGAAGAGTAGGGTAAATATGTTTGGCACACCCCTAAGAGAAAACTTAAATTAATTTATGTTGGGTTAAGGAGAAATATAGTTGGTTAATGAGACCTCTCCATCTAGCTATGAAATTGGCAATTGATTCATCATCAAATTGCCTAATGGAGTAAAGTTTGATAATAGAAACTGATTTAGATATATTTACTGAAAAATGATCTAAAAAGACTTGGGCAAGTTGAGAAAAGGAAAATAAGGAGTGCTTGGTGAAAACATTATACCACCAAGGCTGGTCCTAATAAATACATGGGGAAGGTATGAAGGAGAAGAGCATCGTCATATGAAATCAAATATCAATAATGGCAAAATTCTCTCAAGTGTTGTTGGGTATCTTCCTTGCTTTGGAACTTAGAGAACTTGGGTATTTCCAATTGGAGGATAAGATCAGATAGGGATGGATGGATGGATAGGTTTATTGTATATTTAATCTTAAGATAAAAGGTTATTATCCCCAGAGATAGATGACTCTAGGTTGGTCATCTTGTCCATTAACATTTTCACCAAATCTGTTTGAGGTTGGGAAGCTACATAATTGGGTTGTAAGTTTTTTTGAGGTTGGGTAGAAATAATATATGGATAAGAGGTAGAGGATTAAGGAGATACCACATAATGATGTGTGGTTATTGAAGGTTGAGATGGTGCCACATAAGGGTTTATGGGCACAAAGGGTTGGGTATAAAGTGTTATGTATTTTTATAGATTAGGAACATATTGGTAGGATGTTATGGGTACTTGTTGAGGGATTGATGTGGGCTGATATGAAGGTATGAACAGGTTGGTATTTTATTGGGGTTGAGTGGTGACCCTTATACTAATAGGTGGGAGGGTGCTAGGTATAGAAAGCACCAAACTCTAAAGTGGAGTGGCAATGGGTTAGTTGGTAGTGATAAGGGAAATAGTAGACATAGGGGTAAAAGATACACCCATGATGGATACGGTATGGGTGACAAAAAGGGAGGTTACCCTTATGTTAGAGGTGTTGGTGGGTTTAGGGGGGTTGACTATAATTTGGGATGTTGTATTGGGTTTGGGTGGTGGTAGTGGATGGGATATTACTAAAAGAAGATGCTTGCATGATCAAACATTGGGAGGAGGTAACACCAAACATAAGGGGGGAGGCATACCATAAGGTGGGTCCATAGGTAGAACCAACGCAATAGGGGTATAGTGAAATAAGTTACTGAAGGGTTATGGGTTTGTTATCAAGGAAGTTAGTAAAATCTGCATCACCCTCAATAATGACTTGAGGCATGGTAAGAGGGGGTGAGTGAGGATGAGAGTGTTCTACATCTGAAGTATACTCCATGGTGGAGGAAGAGTAAGGTGGTCCTTGGTTGGTTTGATTCCTCAACTACTATTTTGTAAATACCATGTGAGAAATATAAAATAAATGATGAAACTCACAACTCAAACACAAATCAAGCAAAAGGAAAAGATCTCAAGGAAATCAAACATATAATAAAAGTGTGATTAAAATTTTTGATTCTTTTTAGATCACTTTTAGCTTATGCCTTAAAAAGTGTGAAGAATAAAATTGGTTTATATATCAGGTACTAAAGAATAAATCTAAGGTTAGTTTCAAGTTGTGTTTAGGTGCTCAAAAGAAAAGAATTATATTGAACTTCAGTATATGGCTTGATATTGGGGCCTACCCCCTCACTTCAACATCACAGTGATAAGGGTGTCAGGTGCTTATCCAAGATATAGTAAATTTTAGATTTTATACTCAACTAAAGAGTTGAGTTAGTTTTCTACTTGGTAATGACCTCCAAGTAGGCTTCTTGAGAAAGGGTAAGGTTTACCACTAGGTGATGAAATCCTAGTCGAGCCTTGTCTCAAGTTTATTTTGATGTGTTGATTGATTATGTGGTTTGATAAAGTGTGTGATAACAAGAATGAAAATTATGATTGATTACTTTTGCCTCTAAGTCAATAGATGAACTAAAACATGCAAGTAATTAATGTATGCAAAAGTTTATTTTAAGCCCAAAAGAAACTTTATTTTTCATTGGATGAGCAAAGAATAAAGGAAGAAAAGGGGTACCTAGATGATTTTAGGGTCCCACCGAGCATGCCAAAATACTTCTCTTAATTTTTGATCATTTCTTAATTTTGGAAGAAGATAATAAAATAGTAATAAGGGTGTGGTATAAATACCTGGTTGGTGATGTGCACGTAATCTAGACAAAGATGGAAAACTCCTCTTTTTATTAGAAGGAATAACTTATAGATAAGAAAGAACTAACAAAGGGGTTGTTCGCAAGATAATTAGGTGGACTACCTCATGTGAGCTGGATCCAAGAAGCATAAGATTGATAGGAGGCTATCAATCCACTCTTAATAACAATCAAGTTGAAATAGATAAAAGTAAAGTACTTTCATAAAGTAAATGAAATGCAATATAAAAAGCAAGTAGAATTCTTGAGGAAAATGACTAAATATAACAAAAGTGGGTGAATTTAGGTTCAAAAAATTAAAAAAGGGTTAATGAATAGGTAGGAACATAGAAAGGGGGATTTGGTTGGAGTTAACATGCTAAAAATAACTTGTTATTTTCTACCATAGTGACCATCAATGGTTGGATGAACCATCGATAGTTGAGATGACCATCAGTAGTTGGGTAGCCATCGATGGTTGGGGTGACCATCAGTGGTTGTGTTAATTATTGGTGGTTTCCTATAGATTTTTTAGAATGCTTAGAAAAGGAGTTGTAGACTAGGTAACTGATCAAGTAGTTTGGTTATGGATATAGTCAGAAACATGAGGTTGGAAGATAGGTCTAATCAGGTCAGGGGGTTAAAAATCCAATTAAACAAAGAAAAACTATAATATACCTGAAACTTGCTAGATGGCTAATGTTGAAGGCTAGAGTAATTTTACAATAGTTATAGTACTTTGGCCTCAAAAGCAAACTTGATAGAGGTTTAGGTCTCTTTTGATATTGTTAAGATACTGAAGGGAGACTAGATGCTGGAGAACTTGAATACCTATATGTAAGAAGATTTTATAGCTTAAACATGGATCCATTTCACCTCTTACTCCCCTCATTTTATAGGCAAAGAGAGATGGAAGATGGAAGGTTCCCTAAAGGGTGAGGGTGTTGATCATGATGCATGGAAATTTGTTAAAATCACATAATGTGAACACATAAATTGTGCCTTATCATATCCATATAGTCGGTGATGTGTTAAGAAGGTGAGGACCTAATCGTTGATGGTTAGGTTAATTATTGATAGTTAGGTTGATCATTAGTAGTCAAGTGTTCAAAGGAAAAAGGGTCAAGAAAAGGGGTTAAAAGGGTTTGGTTAAAGGTTAAAGGTTAGTAAGTTATTGAATTTAGTTAACTAGGTATTCAACTAGAATTGGGGTCTAATATGGATAAGAATGGAGGTTAGTTAGTTATTGAATTAAGTTAACTAGGTAGTCAACTAGACTTAGGGTCTGATAGGGTCAAAAAGAGTCCCAAGGCTTTAACACCTAGTATGGTTTTATAGTGTCTATAGATTCCATGAATATCTCCAACAAAATTGGTACCTTCATGCTTTTTCTATCTCAAGATGCAATCCTTTAAAGTGGAATAGGCAGTGTGACAGTCACATGGATAACATTGATGGTTGGGAAATTTTCAAAATTAAGCTCAGTTATTAACCATTGGGTGTTTAAAATTGATGTCTACATGTTCATCATTTGATATTAATGAAGGCATCATTAATGGTCATATGGATGTTAAAATTAAGCTCAATAATTAACCATTTTGTGCTTAAAATTAACATTTGTGTGTCTATCATTTGATAGTCATCAAGATGTCATTAACAGTCATGTGGATGTCAAAATTAAGCTCAATGATTATTCATTAAGATTCAAATATTTATAGTCACATAGATGTTAATGAAAATAATGTAGACATCAAATGAAGGGTGTATAAACATCTATTTTAATCCATGGTAAAGTATACTTTTCAACACAAATGGGATGAACATGGCAGTGACAAGTGTCACAACCACAAGAAATATTGCAAGATAGATAATGGCATTCAATCCTTTGGATCTAGATTAATGGTTTATGACTATCCATGCAGGGATAACCAAATGGCATGTAATGAAAGAAGGATTTTCAAAGGGGCATTAATCATTTAAAAAAAAAGGATATGGATAAGCAGACATGCCATGGTGATGCCACATAGGCATTCATGTCATATTCAAGGACCATGTATAAGGTAGTTACTAGATATTTCACCACTAATAGTAGGTTTACTAGGAAAATTACAAATAAGGTAAGGGAACTCCCAGGGAAATCTAAGGATTTGAAAGCAATTATAAATTGATTGGATGGTTCTGGGTCTTGTAGGTAGAAATCAAGGCAAAGAGTGGGTTTTTTGGATATGTAAAGTGTCAGTTCTGAAATGTGACCCTAATGAATGGATGATCCATAAAACCCATTATCCATTACATAACATATATCTAACATGTTTTCAATATGTATAGAGAATGAGGGGTATTTTGGTTCATTATCTTATTGAGATGCATTGTAAGTTTGAAGCTCGTGGATGAAACATACTTCTTGATAGTTAAAATAATGGATTGACACCTCTCAAGAAAATGGAGTAATGAGAAGCACTTGAAACCTATTGGTGTTGTTTTTATTCTTTTGGCATGCCAATATGAAGGGGTTTATTTTCATATAATTGATGATTTGGTACAAATCTCAGATAAATCCTACATAAGAGAGGAAGTTTTAAAAAATTGAAAAGTCAATGCTCAATGCATTACAATTCAATATGGTTTTATTTACCCTGTTATGTGCTCATTTGAATATTTCCCTAAGGGAACATCATAGGGTAACTACAAGTATCAATCGCAACTTGGAAAATTGAAAATTAAATTTTTTTGAGAGGGGCTAGGATTTACTCAAACAGGTCAAAGGTTGAAAATAAGTCATTTATGCATTAAAAAGGAGATAATGTAAAGGAAACCCTAAAAAGGTAAATATGTGAAATTTTCAAATTTTACAAGGGGAAAAGGTTCAAAATTCAAAATGTGAATAGGCAAGTTGGATCCAAAAGGGTAAAGGGGTCAAGTAAACATGGGTATTTCATTTTCTCACGTTTTTCTTGTCTAAGCTCCTCAAAAGGGAGAGATATTATATGTTTACAAGATTATGATGGACCACTCCAAGGAGGATCATTTAAGTGGACATGGATCCAAAATATTCCAAAGTCATCATTGCAAGAGCAAGTTGTTCCATGGTGTTCATGAGGGGGAGGGCAGATGTCTAAAAGTTTCTAGCTGTCCAAGCAAGTGATCAAGGGGATCCTTAGGTAGTTACACATAAAGAAAAAGTTTATTTAGCCTATATCATGAATATCCTCCTTCCACATTGTGTGAAAGGCATTTCTAGCTGAGAAATTAATAGATTTACTTTAACTATTCATCATTTCTTGTAAAGGTAGTTGTAACAATGATTTTCCTTGTAGTTACATGAAGATTATAGGTGTGGCACAATATTTATTCTAGATAGGATCATCTTGGTATGAATTTGGAAATTTTAGGTTGAAACCCTCACTCTTAGATTTGAAAAGGGTAAAAAAATGTATAAATAAGGGGATTTTCCTCTATTCAAGGGGTTGTTCATTATGTTGGTTGTTATTTCTTGTTCATTTTCTCTAAGTCTAGGTTTAGTAAAAAATTTGGGATCAAATGCTATGTGTAGATAGTGTCTCTCTTGATAAGGTGGTTTCAGTTGTACATCCATTATCAAGCTTTATCATGTTTATGTCTCCCTTGTCAAAAGAGAAAAATCACCATGATTGTCCCCTTAGAAACAATTTGAAAAATTGATGTATGTATTATCTCTTTTTAAGTTAATGAAAATGCTTTTGATTCTCTATTATTTCCTAATGATGAAGTATAACGATGTTTCTTAAGAATTTTTTTGATTGGATATCTTGTTCTATGATCATTATTAGTTTTCATCTTAGGCTTAGATCTAGATTATAAATCCCTTTCTATATTATTTTAGAATATGTTGTTGAATAACTTGTTATGGCACCCTAGGTTTATAGATTTGACAATTTATGGATTTGACAGGGAAAAGTGTTTAAAGGTTTAGTTCTAGTGTATGTTATATATCTTTTAAGGATTATGCGATATGTCTCATTAGCTCACTTATGAGTATTTTATATGTCTCTATAATAAGTGATGTCATGGATGTTATAAGATCCCATACTATTTGAAAATTAATAGATACCACCAAGCCCTTCCTCTTTATAATTAAAAAACTATTCTACCCTATCCTACCCTATAAATTATGTAATACTTGTTTTCTATCATAAGTGTTATTTGCCTATAGATGCATAGATATTGTATACTTAATATGTGTCTACATTTTGTGCTTTAAATACCTAGCATTGCAATTTTCCATTCAGCCCATGATATTGATAATTATTTAGGATGAAGGTTGTAAGCACTTTTATATCTATCTTCAATAGCTTATATATAACTTAGAGGATTTGTGCACTCTTTATGACAACCCTTCTTTGGTGGAGTGTGCAAGTTTGGTTATGCCTTGGTCATATTTATGTCTCTATGTGCCAAAAATCCCCATGGAGGTTGAATTATAGAATCTCTCCATGTGAGCAAGATACCCCATAGGTCCTCTCACCTTGGTTTAGGTAAAGATAGAATTAGCAGAGAGTTAACCATACCCTTTGTAGGTGCCTCTCAAACATTTTATCCATTCATTTCGTTATGGATACCAAACCTTCCCCTAACTAAAATGACATATCATTAGGTTTTTCATCTTTATTTGAAATTTTAATGAGTGTGCAAGGTCGTCCATGAGAGGTGTACAACTGGGAACCAAGACTTTATTGGCACCATTATTGGGGACTAAATTGAAGTCTAGGTCACTTGTGTTACCAAGGACTCTTGTAGAAAGCTAGATCTATTGTTTATATTTAGGAACTATTGATATTGCATGTTGGAAGGTGTATTTCCCATTTTGAACATAATTTTGGAAATTTTATTGTCTTTGATTTCTATCTCATTAATATTTAACAAGTTTAATTTCATCATGTATCAAAATATTTTGTCAACTAATATGTTATATAAGTTTTATTCTAATGGTGACTCCAATCTTATCATTTGGTTTCAAGGAAGATCAGTGCCTAGTTTGAATATCTTTGTTAACCTTCAGCTTTGAGTATTTTCTTGTTTGAAAAGTTGTAAGGATTGAGATCATCCTTCAAAGGTGACTCATTCAAAAAAATTATCCCCTCCCCCCTTAATTTTTCATTAAATATGAAGGAGACAATTTTAAAGGCCCATTGAAGAGAATAATACAGCTACAAAATATTGCTTAGACTGTTAATATTATGATAATCTTGAATTTTTTATTGAGATCCCCAATGTTGAGGACTATCATAGCTCTCTTAAAAACTCTAAAACTTATAGTCCAATTTATTATCCAACTCCTTCTCAACCAACTAAATCCCCTCCCAAGTGTGAACCACAAAGTCTACCTCATTCACCCCCTCATATCCCTTTGCCAATTGTTATTGAACCTCTATTTAAATTGAATATGAGGCATAGGGACCCAGATAAGAATGAACATATTTCATTACATATTCACAAATTTAGGACTATAAATTTTTATGACATGGAAGGTTATCCAAATGAAGTCCCAAATAAATTAAGGAAATGCCTTCCAAATGATTAAGGGAATAATGTATTGTGATGCCTTTGATAAGAAGGTTATGTACTACTTGAGGTACAAGGCTCCCATAAACCTATTGTTGGCATTTAATATGGATATCCAAATTTAAAATAACATAAAGGCTATCAAAAATCCCATGAACAAGAGGGATGATGTGAAATTAGTCAATCTAGAAAAGACACAGTCCACAAAGATAACTAACCTTGAGGAGACTATTAAAACTTTGGCCTCTGCTATCAAATAAATGTCATACAAGTTGGATAGAGATAAAAAGGGGATACCTCATGTGTCTAAAAATTAAGAGAAGTCTCCAAATATAAATCAAGAACAAGGAAATCCTACTTTCCACCATCGATATAATGATAAAGGGAAGAGGCCTGCACTAGATGAAAAAACTAAAAGAAATCAAAATAGAATGGTTGAGAAAGAAGTGCCTGATATGTTAAATGCCAAGGTGAATGTGGTAGGTTATGAAATTAATATTGATTGGTGTGACAAGTTCTTCCTTCCACATCCTCCATGTGATAAAATTGAACTGATTGATGAAGATATAGATGAACTTGATTCTATGTCATCTGATGATGATATTATGATGTTCAATTATTAGAGTCCCTACAACAAGATGTTTGCCTTCATAGAATTTTTGAGTGCTACCACTATTGATAAATTTTAGAGTACAGTATAAAATCTATGCATCCCAACTTATGAATTTTCTTGTGATGTTAATATGGCACAAGCATATGAATTTCTCAATCATGATTTTTATGATGTGTAAACTGATAGGGACCCCCCTACTTAATCAAATAATTTTTGAATGGATATCAATCTCAATTATCCCTCATACTTGAATAGATAATAATATTTTTAAATCAATGTAGAGTGAATATAAAACCTTATTTAAACTGATTCCACATTGTAAACATTCACCTTTCAATACTACAAGTAAAGCTAAAAGTAGAAGGGAAAATAGTGACACATTGACAACAAAGTGATAATGGAGTTTACTTTTTTAGGGGATACATCTCCAGATTCACTACAAATATGAACCAATCCATTCATAATAGATAAATTACAATTTTATAAAACTTACATCCATGGATGAATAATATATAATAGTACTAAAATTAGACTGCATGAAGACTCTAATTTGATCAGGAACTCATCTCCCCTTTGTCAATAACACCTATGCATCATCTATAGAATTTGGGCATAATTATCTATACAAGATTAAAAAACTCTCAAAAATGGGTCAATATCTCATCACCAAATAATATGACTCAACTCTGTGATAGTGACAAGCTACTCTGATAAAATAACATATGAGGGTTCTATAGGCGTTTACCTTCACAAAGGAAAATAACCTCATTTATAGTCAGATTATAAAAAAATTGATACACAATATCATATGAAGTCTCCCATAGGATTTTTTCCTTTATAACAGAATGAATCCTTTATAATTTGGAATAAAATAACTACATCTCTGAAATAATCCTCCACTATTGGCCTCCAAGAGTGTCTTCTAAGCCCTTTACATAAAACCCATAGGCTTTCAAAATAAACACTAAAAAACTTGGCTTAAAAAACATTACAATGTTTTAGAAGTTTTGAAGTTGTGTTTTAACAAATGTGATTTCATGCCTTTATATACATGTTTCAATCCTAGGTGCATTAGAAAGGATGCTTATCCTTTTGGTCAGATGTTACGGGATCAAATCCCCCTCTTTTGGCATCAAATCAAGCTAGTATCCATTTTAAATGGAATATCCTCCCTTTTACATTTCAACCATCCACCTTTGGTGGAATGGAAATAGTTTGAAATATATAATGAAAGGTTAGGGGTTCAATCCTCCCTAATTGCCTTTTACCAGTGTTAGGCAACGTAGATTTTTTAATCCCATATTCATGGGGGATAAGGCTCAACTTGGCTTTTTATACCCTTAACCCTCCCAATGCTAATGTGTCTTGGCCACATCTCCTCCACTTTCTACACCCAAGACTCAACATTTTTGGTTTAGAACCTTTGAAATTAGTATTATTGAGATGGCACTCAATTTGGGTTGGATTAGTTTGTACTCAAAGCTGGCACTCGAGCTAGGTCTCAAGTTGTTTACTTTGAACTAGGCATAATAGTGACTTGAAAAATAGAGGTGAAAAGTGGTGGTAGGCCATGTGGTGCCCTGAGGACCCATCATATGGTCCTCTCCAATAACACCACTATATCTCTCCTCGGCCTTCCACTTGTCATAACTAAAAGCACTAAATAATAATATAGTATATAAGTAGTGTAATTAGAAATATTAAAATTACACTAATACACCACAACGGTAGAGTCCCCTTTAGTTATAAAAGTGGGATCCACTGGATATGGTCTCTATATTCATCCATTTTATGACCATGGAAGATTGGAGGCATGCAAATCCATTTTTTCCATGTGCCCAAAACTTGCCACATCATCAATTAACCACCATTTGACCAACTTTGACTAGAACTTTGACTAGCCATATCTAAAGCAAATGAGCTATATTTCCCAGATTCCACATACCATTAAAAATATCTCAACGAGACCTATGAAATGGTGCTATTTTAGGGAGTATTAGGGATGTTAAAATTTTTCTCTAGATCAAACCTCCCCATAAAATCCTTTTGGCCTCCAAAAGGCACAATCTTTGAATTATCTAAAAATGAAGGTATACCTCTTCCATGAACTCCATTGTAAAATCCATCTTCTTGTATTGATCAAAATATACAGGAGCCAACATTAATTGAAGGTTATTCTCCACATAAGGGGTAAAATTCTCCCAATTGATGTCAACTCTCCAACTAAGGGCAATGCATCTCTTCCATCCACATCTTTTTGTATGCATCAATATATATAGGAGCAAATATAATTGAAGAAACTTAAATTCAATATGATATGAAACTCTAAGTATCAAAAACTACCATAAACTATTTCTAAAACTCCAAATCTATCTTGGATAATTTCACAATAGAGCTTGAAAACCAAAAACATAGGAATAAATACTAACCATGATAAACCTATCATGAAGTATTTCTTACTACATGTAACTCCAGTTCTACAATGTCAGCTTCTTTATAAAAATGAGGTATATTTTCTCCATAAAGGGGTTATCTCCCAAACAAGATTCATCTCTCAAAAATGAGGCAAAATATACACAAAGGTACAATCTCTCAGTACAAAGTATTTCTTAAAATGAGTCAAAATAACACAAGTTTACCCATACCAGTTTCTCTCCTAAAGGCTACCACCAACTAGATTCTGTAAAATTATATGAAGAGGGAAAATGAAAGACCTTTCAAACTCAAATAATTAAACTAAGAGTTTTTAAATAGAGTTTATTTACCAGACTCACCATCTACTACAAGTAATCAGTAAGCAAATATCATAAACATGAAAAGACAAACTAAGAATGATAAACCTATCTCAAAGTTATTCCCATTAATTGATTGTTCCAAGTCCACTATAACAAGTGGCATATCTTTTCCTTCAATATTGGTTAAAAATTCCTCCATTTGATAAATAAGGAATCCCCAAAAGTGTTGATGATAAAAAATAACATGCTTGTCAAACTTGTAGTAATGCAAAATAAAACTATCCAATAAACCTTTTTAACAAAATCAAGGGTTATCCCCTTTCATGGTTTCCATAAATTGAATAGAAGGATATACCAAATGAAACCTCATTCAGTACAAGGTAATGATAAAACCTCTTATTTTTTTGAGAAGTTTTGTAGCAATTCTAAAACAAGGTACATTCTATTTCCAACAAGCCACAAAAGGTTATCCAATCAAACATGGATATCAACCAATATATTGTGTATATAGCCATTTTTTCATAGACAAGAATAATTGGAATAGTATTACCTTCATTCAAAAATGTGAACTACACACTCTATTGAGCAAAGGTTAAATTTTAAACAACCAATTAATACCCAGTAAACTAAAGTGTAAAACTTGTTTAACTTCATGAATAATGCCATATTTCCATTCTTCATATATTACCATGGAAAGTGGTACTTTCACTTTTTTTACTATTTCTAAAAGCATTAGTTTTAAAAATGCAATCACTTTACTAAAAATAAAGGCTACACACTGATTATCCAAATATTGTGTCAAATACCAATAATAATTGGTGTTGTCTCCATACCTTCATCAACCTATAACCAAGTTCCATGAGAGAAATCTACTGATATTTCACTAGCATAGATTATAGACACCAAAAATCTACACACCACAATTCCAAATGTCAAAATTCCCCTGGACCACCTTAGGACCCCCTTGGGACCAATATGACCCCTCAACCCCTAGCTGAGCCTAACCCATGGTCAATTTAACTATATTGGCTTAACTAACCTTTTACCCACTTTGACCCTTCACCCTTAACCATCGATGGTTAGGATGACTGCCGATGATCACCTTAACCATCAATGGTCAGGGTGCACCTCCTTAACCATAAACATGTAAGTCATCACACCTTGGTTTTCTAAAAATAGCTTGTCTTAATCCATGTGTGAGCCATTACATGGGTGAATTATAATTATGAGACCCATTTAATGTCTTGTTGTAAATTTCTTGCCTTTTCTATAAGAAGAGAGGAGTAGGGAAGTGAAAATCATCTAGAATTATTATCAAGAGCTTGTGTATCTAGAGTTCCTTTGTTTTATAGGTCAATCTTAATTAATAATCTAATGATCTAGTTAGCACGTTAGAGAGACAATTTGCCATTATATTTTTGCCAAAGTGCTAAGTATTGTTACCCTATCAAAATCATGTCAGATTCCACTAACAATTCAACCACCTTAATCAACCATCCAATCAAGATCCAACAAGATAATTACTTGTATACTAATATTTAGTTACTTTATTTGCCTTTCACACTCAGCCCAACACCAACCCATCTCCCAGAATCTCACCTTATGATCCCATAAATCATTTATTTACACGCAGTAACCATTGATGATTGTCTCAATCATTTATGGTCTACCCAACCACCAATGATCAACTTGACAGCCAATGGTCACCTTAACCACATATGATCACATCAACTACTGACAGTCACTATGGTAGGAAATAACAATAATTTATTTATACCTACCTACCCTTGGTCAAATCTAGTTTTTTGTGTCCCTACTTATTCACAAACCCCTGCCTAATTTTCTTAAGTAGACCCAAGCCATCTAGTATTAGTATTGACTTGATTATTGCTATATTAGTCATTTCTAGTCTATTTATTTAGAAAATATTTCTTGTGTTCAATTTTAGTATCTTTTGATTATTAATGCAAGTACTTTCTATTCTATTTATAAACTTAATTTTTTAAAATGTGTGGAATGATAGCCCCTGAGGAAGCTCTTGATTCTAGGATATAGCTAACGCTAGCCAATCCACTCAGCTATTTATCTAACCAATCATTTTATCTAGTGATACCTTATTTTGAGGTCATCCTCCCAAGCCAAAGAGGAGTTATTCACAATATTTTGATTCAACACGTGCACAACTTAATAGGTTTTTCAACCACACCCATATTTAGTTTCTTCTTATCCCTTTTTGAAATATAAGTTGAAATTCACTAAAAGATTCTAGAATACTTGGTGGGACCTTAATTCTTTACTTTGGTTTTTTTTTTTTTTTTTGTATTTGTATGTTCTTCTCTCTATCTATGCTCATTAACGAAACTAATTTTTTTTTGGATTTAAAATCAAGTGCATCCATTGCTTGGTTTTAATTTTAGCTCACTTTTAGTTTAAATCACAATAATTTTATCATAGCATCAATTTTGTTGTACACACTAAACCAAACCAATTTCATCAATTAAACATCCAAAAAACATGAGATAAGGCCTAACTAGGATTTCATCACCTAGTAGTAACCTTACCCTTTCCCGATGATCCTAATTAGAGGTCATTACCAAGGGGAGAACCAACTCAACTCTTTGGTTGAGTATAAACTTTAGAAATCAATATATATTGGCTAACCACCTGACACCCTTATCACTGCGATGTGTGAAGTGAGAGGGTAGGTCCCAATACCAAGCCACGTTAATTCTCAATATAGATCTTATTAAGCACTTAAACAACCTAAAACCAACCATATATTGCTTATATATTACCTAATCTACAAGCCAACTTCTATCACAAATTCTCATAACTTAAAGTGTAAGCCAAAAGTGAGATTAAAATTAACCACATGATTTTAATGTATTCTAGAGTGTGTTGGATTTCCTTGATCATTTTCTTACTTTCTCTCTATTTGAGTTGAATATTCTCTATGTTTTCTTTTCATCCTACTTGCATGGTTCTTACTCATCAATAATGAATAGATTTAGCAAGTTGAGACCCATCTATAGATTATGTAGTCTCCTCTACCTCTTTATCCATGGAGTATATCTTATATGGTTAGATTTCTCCTCATTATTTTGATGCTTTAAGTGTGCCTTGGGTAGTTTCCCAAGGTGACCCAGACTTTTCTACATTTTTGGATAATAACTTGATATCCTTACAACATTATATTAACATAGTAACTCATCATACACCCATTTCAATACCACCTACCATCCCACCCTATGGCATGCCATTGGGATTTTTAAGCAACTCTTTTGTTTTCATTGTCACCACCCAATCATTTACTACTTAGACATTTACCTCAACTAGAAACCCATCTGACACAACTATGCAGAACCAATTAGCTCAACATTATAACACCCAATCACCTCCTAGTATGACTAAAAATTCTTATAACATAGCTACCACCCAACCTCTACCTACCCATACTCCAATTACTATTAGAGTATGCACTACCACCATCACTATCATTCCTCTAGTTACCTCTACCCCACTTCAAAATGTAATGGCACCCATACCTTCTACCTTACCACCTATTTATACTACAGTTGCCACTTATTCCCTACCTTCAACTCAACCATCTACACCCACTCAGTAGTACATACCCTCTACCTAACCACCTGCAACCACTTACCCATATGTGGTAACTTCTCAACCTCTATAAAATTATCAATATGTCACTCAACCCCAACCATAGTATGCACCTTACAACCCTTCAAGTGTACCACCCCAAATATACCTAATGAAGATGCTCATGAACAAGGTGACAACTTTTGAATCATCCATCTCTAGGGCCCACAATCTCCTATCTTATGACCAGATCTACAATGAGCCCATGCACCCATATGTGCCTATCAAGCCATATCCTCTTCAATGGGAACTCCCCAAATTATTCAAGTTTTAGAGTAAGGAGGATCCCCAGTAACACTTTAGAAAATTTAGGCATTCATGTTATTTGATTACATATGATGATGCCCTCCTTCTCAACACTTTTCCTATGTCTTTGTTAGGATTGACATTAGATTGGTATAGTGCCTTGACCAAGAATTCTATCTTCTCCTTCACCCAAATGGCTCAAAATTTTTTGGAACACTTTTTGATAAATATCTCCAAGAATATTTCCATCATTGACCTCTACTCTATCCAAAAATTTGATGATGAATCTATTGCCAATTTTGTAGTTTTTTAGTAGAGCCTAATCAACCAACTCTCCTTTTCCCTACCTCAACCTGAAATCATAGAGCTCTTTACTTGGGCATGTGCCAAGCATATTTCTTCCACATTTCATGTTGAGAGTTTAAATTTTTTTGATGAATCTTTTACCATGGGATGTAAATTGGAAAATAGAGCTATTGATGAAGGAAAGCTAAAACTAAAAAAGGAGAAATCCACCTATAAAACCAATAATTCTTCCTCCTCTAAACCAAACAACCAAACCAATAATGGGACTAAAATCAAGGGCACTGTGAATGTGGTTGTCCTTAAATCTACTTCCCATTCATCTTCCAACCAACCAAACTCATTTGTTTCCTCAAAGTAAAACCAAAATTGGAAGCCCCTGAATTAATTTAATCCACTTGGAGAGTCTTATGCTTCGATCCTAGAGAAGCTATTAAAAGATAATATCATACAGCTTCCCCTTATCAAACTACCTTAGCAATTTGATTCTTCTTATTTTGCACCTAGTTGGTAAAATGATAATCATCTATATGCCTTCCATTGAGTAATATGGCATAGCATTAGTAGGTGTAACACCTTCAATAGCATTTTTCAATCTCTCATTAACAAGGGCAAGCTTGTGTTGGATAACCCCAATGCACCTCAAAACTAGGTCCTTAACATCTTTAGGTAGCCTTTTCCTAATCATGCACCCAACAAGAATGAAGGAAACATGGTTGAGTGATCTCAAGATTCCCATACTATTAACATGGTTCTTGACACGCTCATTGCTGAAGAACTTATTGACCAACCTATTTATTCCTCCCCCTCTATGCTTATTGAGGTAGCAGAGTTACCTTCTCCTCTTTTGGAAACCCAAATTAAGGAAACACCCCTTTCTCCTCTATCACCTATTAAATTAGTGGAGCCATCAACCCCTCCATTGAATGAACTTCTAGAATAAGCACCCATTTTACCTTCCCCCTCAACCATTGCACAACTCATTACTCCTTTGAAGATCATCCCTAAAAAGGAAACCACCACTCTGCACCTCCCATAGATGAGTCATAAACTAAAACCTTACATCCTTTTATTAAGGAAAATGATGAGGTCACCACCCCTCTATCTCAACCTATGGGATTATCTTTTAGGTCCACTATCTAGGGAATAAAATCAGCCTACAAACCATTCTCTAGGTTAGTGTAGAAGTTGGAATTTGTCTCCAACCTTGGCATAGATCGAGCCACCTTTTAGATGTAATTATGGCTACCTTATATCACCAAGTAGGAACCTCCATCTACACCTTTAATAAACCAACCCACCACTTCCATTATCTAAACCCGTATCTCACCAACCAAACCAATAACAACTTCTACCAACACAACAGTTCCTAAGCCATCCAAAGAAACTAAACCCCAAGTAATGAAATCACCTTCTCCAACCAAATTGGCCAAACCAACCAATAACCTTAGTACCCTCCCTAAACATAGTCTTAATCATCCATCTTTGAAGGTGGAGCTTACCTCGTTGAACCTTATAACCAAATGCCAACCCAAGTCAACCAAGGGATTAGAAATACTAAAAGGCTAGAGAAGTAAAATCCTACCTCCCTCCACCTTTCACTCTATCTTTAGGCCTCATCCCTCTACTTTCATTAGAAATCTAGTTGTCACAACCAAGACTCAAACAACATTATTATTTACCCCAACACACCTACTTTTTGACACAACTATTTTCACTAAACCATCAATAACTAAGCTACCTATCCTAAAACCTCTTACCTCCACTCTATCAACCTATACCTTACCAAAGCCAAAACCACCAACCAAATGCACCACCTTACCCAAACCTTCTATCACCAAACCTAATCCCAAAAGGACTTCCACCTTACCAACCAAACCCTCTCCACCCTTAGCTGAATCCTACTCCACTATGTTCCAAAGGTTATTACAAGATTCTTTCTTGAATATACCTCTTATCAGGCTATTCGACCTTCTTAGCTCAAAACCTACCTCGTATAATGACCAACATGTGTGATCCTATCAAAAGACACCAAGGCATGACATAAAGAACTAAAAATCTCTCTAAACCATTATACACTAGATTTATGATGAGGATGATCTATTAATAGATGAACCTCTCATGATCACTATACCAATCCAACCAATAACAACACTCTCTACCCAATGCCTACCTACTTCTCAACTTTCACCTCTAAGTGATGAAGATCCTAACCAACCTCTTACCATGATTCATCCCTCTATTCATACCATTCATGTGGTTACAAGATCATAGTAGAAGGATAAGGGGAAGGGCAAGGTGTCCAATCCATAAACATACCCATATTTTATCTCCCAATTAAAACTTACCCAAACACCTTCACCCAAACCTAGGGTATCTATCTTAGGTGCCTCCTAATCTAACCCCTTTGAGTACATTAGGATATTTTTGCTTAAAAAATTTTACCATACCCTAGAAAAGATGAGAATATATGAGTTGATTACCACTTCACCTCATCATCACTAGGAAATGATAGAGGCATTGCAATCAGTAGAGGTCCATCCTAAAGAACCTTAATGTTAGCATATTATTGTATTTACCTTAGGTTATTTACTAAGGCAATTTATGTTGGTTAGTTGTCTTAACCACTTTGGTTAAGAGGTTAGTTGTTTGTTCGGTCTTTGCTATTTCATGTAAGCTGACGTAGGTTAGTTTTCTTATACCCATCTCATGCTTCATGGGTATTTCATTTGTTTGCCTATTTAATAGGTCTTCATGCTTGGTTGAACATGTTGAACAAGTGCTCTACTATTCTCAATCTCATTTTCTCTCTATGTTTTGTTTAATATAATATGGTTTATAGAACCTAAGTGGAGGTTTGTGGAAGCTAGAGAGAGGTCGGTGTCTTGCCAAGGAGGATCTTCAAGTGCCCAGTGGAGAGCTGAGGAGAGAGAAAGCATCATGGGATTCAAAAAACTCAACTAGAAGTCCTACAAAAGCTTTGGAGAATATGACTCCAAAGGAGGCTTGGTCATGTCGAACTCCAGATGTAAATGAGATCACCTCAAAATCTGATTTTGTTGTAAAATTTCAAGAACAACTATGTTTAGTCACCACTAAAGATAACAAGATTATTGCTACTGGGATCAGTGAGAAAGGCTTGTATAAGCTTTTAGATCCAATCAAAGCAAAGAAAAGTGCACTTGCAGTAGTTGATAGCACAAGTTCACTATTGCATGAAAGGTATGGGAATTTGAATTTTTAGTATTTGACTACATTGAGTAAGACTAAGATGGTTAAGGGGATTCCTTCTATTTAGCATAGTCATCATGTATGTACTGGATGTTAGTTGGGGAATCAAGTTAGACATTCATTTGATGTTGGTAAAGCTTTGAGAGCAAAGGGAGTATTAGATCCGGTACATGTAGATTTGCATGGTCTAATGCAGACACCTACCCCTTCTGGTGCCCGTTATTTCCTGTTACTGGTTGATGATTTCTCTAGGAAAAAGTGGGTATACTTTCTAGTGAAGAAATTTGATTGTTTTTCTAACTTTCTTACTTGGAAAGCTATGGTTGAAAAATAGGCAAGACAGCTAGTGAAATCTCTTAGAACGGATAATGGGGGTGAGTTCATCTCAAAATAGTTCAAGGATTTTTGTGCCATTGAAGGCATACATAGACAATACACTAAACCTTACACTCCACAACAAAATGGAGTTGTGGAAAGGTGTAATAGGACGGTGATGGACATGGCTCGCTGTATGGTCCAAAGTAAAAATGTCCCATACAGCTATTGAGTAGAAGCAGTGAATACAATAGTATACATCCTCAACAAAAGTCCTACAAAATCTTTAGAGAATATGACTCTAGAGGAGGCTTGGTCAGGTCAAACTCTAGAGGTAAGTGATTTTAGAATTTTTGGTTGTGTAGCTTTTGCAGTTATTCCTATTCAAAAGAGAAGAAATTTGGATGCAAAAATCAAAACATATATGTTTGTTGGATACAGTGATCAGTCAAAGGCCTATAGATTACTTGATGTTTCTACTAACAAAGTTGTGGTAAATAGAGATGTCATAGTAAATAAACAAATGCCATACTTCACAGTAACTAGTCAAGTTTCAGATATTAATTCATTGTTATCTAATGATTCAATTATTAATTATAATGTGAAAAGTGAGCAAGATTCTTGTTCATCAATGGAATCACATTCCAGGGAGGGAATTGATACAAGTCATTCTGAGGTTCTAGCAAAACAACCAAAGAAGCCAAAGTGGTATACTACCACAATTGAAACACTAAATGAAGGAGACTTGCCACAAGGTGTGGAAGTTAGAAGACTGAGATCGGGAAAGCAGTTTGGTAATAGAGGTGAGCATGTCAATCTTGCTCTAACAACTATTGTTTCACATGTATTTGAGCCTAATTCTTTTTTAGAGGCCAAAGGGAAGTCTAAGTGGGAATCATCTATGCAATTGGAATATGATTCCTTGATGAAAAATAAGACTTGGAAGTTGATGGAACTACCACTAGGAAAGAAATCCATTGGTTGTAAGTGGATTTATAAGGTAAAATACAAAGCAAATGGTTCCTTGGACAAACACAAAGTTGGACTTGTTGCAAAAGGTTATGCATAATGGGAAGGGGTTGATTATGAGGAGACTTTTGCTCCAACCACATAGATGGTAAATTTTCATTTGATTATTGCTATTTCAACTCAGTTTGGATGGCAGGTGCACCAAATGGATGTAAAGAGTGATTTCTTGAATAGAGATTTAGAGGAGGAAGTCTACATGGTTCAGCCACAGGGTTTTCAATTTCTTGGTAAGGAACATCTTGTTTACAAGTTGATCAAGTCCTTGTATGGACTTAATTAGGCTCTTTGAGCCTGGTATACAAAAATAGACTCATATCTTAGGGAGTCAGGTTTCAAAAGGTGTAACTTGGAACCAACTCTCTATGTAAAGGTGTTTGGTGATGATATCTTGATTCTCATTATATATGTTGATGATATAGCCATCATTGGGAGTAGTACTAGTTTCATTCAACAAATGAAAGCTTATGTTTGTTGTACTTTTGACATGATAGACTTGGGACTACTAAAATACTATTTAGGTGTTGAGTTTTGGCAAAGTGGTAATACTGTATTCATGTTACAGAATAAGTATGCCAATTCATTGCTAGAAAGGTTTAGAATGATGGATTGTAATCCAACTCACACACCTATGGAAGTAGGAGCTAAATTTTCAATAGACACTGATTCACATCCAGTCAATGAAATAGTGTATTGGTAGCTAGTGGGTAGTCTCATTTACCTCACTACCACCAGACTAGATATTTGTTTTTTAGTGAGTTTTCTATCTCGCTTCATGTCTAAACCACAAGAAGTCCATTGGTTAGCTGAAAAATGAGTATTAAGTTATGTCAAAGGTACTCTTGACTTTGGCATACTGTATAAGAAGTCTATAGATTTTGAACTTTCAAGATATTCTGATTCTGATTGGGCAGGTTCAGTTGATTCAAGAAAATATACAATAGGGTATCTTTTCACTTTTGGTTTAGGAGTTTTCTCATGGTAGAGCAAAATAAAAACTATAGTGGCATTATCTTTAATAGAAGCAGAGTATAAAGTTGTGGTCAGTAAAGGTTGTGAAACCATGTGGATAAAGAAAATTTTAGAGGATCTTCAGTTTGAGTCATCAAAATCTACTCCAATTTTTTGTGATAACCAAAGTGTTTTGAAGATGGTGAAGAATCTAGTATTTCATGCTAGGACCAAACACATTGAGGTTCACCATCATTACATCTAATAGTTGGTTACAAATGAAGACACCAGTCTCTTCTACTGCCCCACTACAGAGCAACCAGCTGATATAATGACCAAACCACTTCGTACAGACAAGTTCATAAAATTAAGAGATAAACTTGGTCTTATTTTTGGTTTAGTCATTAAGGGAAGGTGTTAGCATATTATTGTATTTACCTTAGGTTATTTACTAAGGTAATTTATGTTGGTTAGTTGTCTTAACCACTTTGGTTAAGAGGTTAGTTATTTGTTCGATCTTTGCTATTTCATGCAAGCCAATGTAGGTTAGTTTTCTTATACCCGTCTCATGCTTCATGGGTATTTCATTTGTTTGCCTATTTAATAGGCCTTCATTCTTGGTTGAACATGTTGAACAAGTGCTCTACTATTCTCAATCTCATTTTCTCTCTGTGTTTTGTTTAATCTAATACTCAACCCTTGACAGTCTTTGTTGACACTCTCCAAATTTCCAACCTTGCTACCTTTAAAGATTCATAAATACCTTCTATCTATCTAGATGACCTAGATCCCCCTCTCTTTATTACTACTTATATCAACAAAAACCACATTAAATAGGTCATGATTAATGGGGGAGCTAGTATTAACATTATCTCCTCCCATGCCTATAACCAACTCAAACTTTTGGACAATGTCATGTCCAAAACCTTGGTCATCCTCTAATACTTTTAAAACACCATGACCACTACCCTAGGAAGGGTTTTCCTTCATATCATTTTAGGGTCTCTCATGCTCCCCAAACTCTTCTATATAGTGGAAGGTGAATTCCAATAAAATGTTTTTCTAGGATGACTTTAGATCCACTTCATGGGTTGTGTCCCCTTTACCCTGTATCATTGCATTAAATTTAGAACAAAAGGTAGGTCATCACCATCCAAACTGACCCAATCCCATTCTCAACATGCAAAATGACCTACCAATCTAATGATGTCCTCTTATATCCATCTAGTACACCTTCCTTAACCAAAGACAAGACCTCCACCATAAAAAGGAAAGTCATACCTCCTTCTACAAATGAGGCATCCACTAGCTCATCCATCCCATTTGATCACATCCCCACCTTAGACCACTGGGAATCCACATTCCAACATCTTTCACTAGGGGAATATCTCCTCCTTGCCCTTGACACTTTCCCTGCTCCCCAAGAGTATGGGAAACTTGACCACCAACCTAGGTATGAACCTAATTTTAGGGGCATTTCTCCCTCTATAACCTCAAATTTTTAGACCCATTTCATTTATGGGGAACTTAACAAATTACTTAGTGCTTCCACTACCTCCCCTTTACCTTGACCATTCACCTCTGGCTTCTCTTACTTAGACAAGCCAAGTTTTTCCAAAACATACCTTCATAGGTGTTCTTGGAAAGGATTTGGTCTTATATGATAGGATAATGGTCCACTTGAATTGGTATCCATTGAGACCATAAAGCCTCATGTGAAGCATGGCCTTGGTTTTATTCTACCTACCAAGAAGTAAACCAAACCACCTACCACCACCATTATTAAGGAAGATACCCCTTCCTCACTAACCTCTCCTCCACCTACAGTGAAGATGATGACATCATCCAACCTAGCATTTTTTTTCAACATGATTAGCCTTGGACCCCTGACTTATCAAAAGGAGGCGGAAACCATAACCATCCCTTTAACCCATCCTAAGATGATAGGAGATGACTCCCCTACCATTAACAATGTTCAATGCTAGGATGACAATTCCATTCTCACCTACTTTAGTGCCCCTAATTATTTTATCCACAAATCCCTTCCTCTTAATAATTTGATCATGTCGAACAAATCCACCATGGATATCAACTTGGGTACTCCAAAAAACCCCTGCATTGTCAAAATTAGCCAATCCCTAAATGTTAAGGAACTTCAAGATTTTTTCTCCTTCCTCCAAGACCATGGTATAGCATTTTCTTGGTCTTATAGTGACATACCTAGAATTAATACCACCATTTCTGCCCATAAAATATGTCATCTACTATGATTCCAAGCCCATCAAGTAGAAACTTTGATGCATGCACCCTCACATATCCCTTCTTGTCAAAGAAAAACTTCAATGCCTTCTATTTATCAGTTTCATTCAACCCATTGACTATCTCCAATGGGTTTCAAATGTTGTGATTGTCATAAAATCCATATGGGGACTACACATTTATGTGAATTTTTTTTACCTCAACCTCACTTACCCCAAAGATGACTTTCTTCTATCAATTATCAACTAGCTAGTTGATCTTAAAGCCAAACATGAGATGTTATCCCTCATGGATAGATTCTTGGGTTACAATCATATATTAATTTCCCCCAAAGATTAGCATAAGACCACCTTCACCACCCCATAGAAGACCTTATGCTATAAAGTTATGCCTTTTGGATTAAAGAATGCTTTTGTGAACTACCAACTTGCCATGACTTATATCTTCCATGACCTTATCTATAAGATTTTAAAGGACTATGTGGATGACCTTTTTAGAAAATACAAACTCTAAAAGGATCATTTTGCCATTTTCAAGATCATCGTCAAGAATTTTATCCATTACCATCTCCACCTAAACCTTAGGAAGTGCATTTGTGGGGTCTTGTCAGGAAATCTTTTGGGTTTTATTATCTCCCTTCATGGAATCAAAGTCGATATTGCCAATATAAAATCAATCCTCAAAATGTTTCCTCTAGTTAACCTTAAGTAACTTTGTAGTTTATAAGGAAAGCTTCAATCCATTCATCATTTTATCTCTTATCTTTCAAACTGATGCCAACCCTTCCACCACCTTCTAAAAAAGGATGTCTCTTTTAAGTAGAATAGTGACTATCAAAAGGCCTTTGATTCCCTAAAAAAGAACCTTTTATCTCCACCTTCCATCAACCCCTCCCAAGGATGACCAACCTTTCTACCTTTATATCTCTACTACTGACCACTCCCTAAGAGAAATACTTTCTCATCACGAAGACCAACATAGAGAGCAAGTTGTCTACTACATTAGCCACACACTTGTAGAGTATAAGAATCAATATACCCATACCAAGAAGCTTTGCTTAGATTTAGCCTTCTTGGCCACCAAACTTCACCACTACCTTATTAATCAAAAAATCAATGTCATAACCAATATGGACCCACTCAAGTACATACACTCCAAGCCATACCAAAACCAATGTATGGCCAAGTAGATCATAATTTTAGTAGAGTTTGATCTTGAGTTCCTCTATTAAAAGTTAATTAAGGGGCAAGTCATTGCCAACCAATTGATTAAGGCACCATTAGCAGATAATCAACCTCCTCCTCTTGAGCTCCTTGATGAGTCCATCACAACCTTCTCTTAGGCAAACTTCACCTGTCAAGTCACCATGTTCTCTTATGTATCAAAGTGTTAGCATAGTGGAGGATTAGGTATCATCTTTATCCCCTTTGATGGTGAACCTCTTATTTTGTCCTTAAAGCTTGATTTTTAATGTACCAAAAGTATGGTCGAGTATGAAGCCCTCATAATAGGCCTTTAAACTACATTAGCCCTAAGAGTCAAAACCATTAGTATCTTTGGTGACTCCTAACTTGTGGTCAATAAAATCAATGGCTCTTACCAGTGTAAGAATGATGTTTTACAATAGTATAAGTAACTAGTTGATGAACTCTTAGCACCATTTAAACACTACCACATCTACTCAACCCCATGATCTCCCAATAAGTTTGCTGATACCATGGCTTCCCTCACCTCTTAGATCTTGTCTTCACCCTCTAAATCTAACCTATCTATCATTATCCATAGACTTACCTAACTATCTTATGTCAATTTTGATTCTCCCACCATTTTTAATGTCGAGGAGACCTAACCTGACCTTTGGTATTAATAGACCTTCGACTACCTCAACCTTTCTATCATTCCTTTCAACCTCTCTAGGAATGCTCAAAGAGAATTTATTTAGAGTACCTCATGCTACACCATTCTAGGAGGAATTATTTATAAATGTAGCTTTGATGGCCTCCTCTTCCATTGCCTACACAATCACAAAGCCTCTCATGCTATCAAGGAAACACACAATAGTATCTATGGAGGACATTTTAGTGGCCTCACTATATCAAAATGCATCCTTCACCTTGGCTATTATTAGCCTACCCTTAATTAAGACTATTGTGATTATGTGAAAAAGTGCGTTAAATTCCAATAATATTCCAATTTACACCATATACCTAGCCATAGCCTTTGTGTTTATACCAATTTTTAGCCTTTCTCACAATGGGGTCTAAACTTAATTGGTGAAATTAATCCCCATTCCTCACAGTGACACCATTCTATCATCATTAGGAATAAATATTTTACCAAGTGGGTAGAGGCTATTCCTCTAGTCTTGACCAAAGTGGATAATATTGTAATCCTTTAAGAACAAGCAAGTATACGGTCTATGTGATGTTTTTAGAATTAAGTTAAGTTTATCCTTACCTTATTTCCCTCAAGAAAATGGATATGCCAAGGCCTCTAGCAAAAATCTTAATAACATGCTAACTAAAATGGTTAGTAATTTGGTTAGGATTGGCATTTGTACATCCCCTTCAGTTTATGTGTATATCATACTAGCATTATAACCCCAATGGGTACTACACCTTTTTCTCTTGTGTTTGGAGTAGAGGTTGTCTTGCCTCTGGAAGTCTAAATACTCTTTCTTCACATATCTTTGAAAGATACCATTACTAGGGATGATTATCATTAGCACTATTTAGCTTAACTTGAGCTACTTGATGAGCATCACTTATCTGAACTTACCCATCTTCATGTATATCAAGAGCATGTCAAGCATACCTATAACAAACACCTTAAAGTGAAATAATTAAACATCAAAGACCTTATCCTAAAGGAAAATCAACATGTCACCAATATGGAGAAAATAAAGTAGGGAAAGTTTTCCTTCAATTGGTTTAGACCCTATATCATAACCCACAAGTATGGGTTATAAGCTTATCAATTATCTTCTCTTGAAGGCCACCCAAAACCTAAGCCCCTTAATTCTTTGCATTTGTGTTTGTTATTTTTTTAAGAAGGATCAAGCTCACCTTTTGTTTTACCTTAAGCTCATTCTTTACTTTCACTCACATTCATCTCCTTAGTTTAGGGGTAACTGATTAAAACTGAATCATGTGATTATCCATCACAATCATGACCTAATCTTAAACAATGGGTACCATGGCTCTATCCATGGCATGATTCTCATGGTACTTTTTGTTGTCCCCCAAAAATATCAGTCATTTTTGGGACAATATTTGACCTATTTTGGTCCAACAGACCAAAATACTCTCTCCCCTTCTCAAAAATTATTCTAGGCACTTCAAATTATCCATTTTTCAAGCTTTTTCAAGTTCTATGGACTCTGCAAGGTTAAATCTACAAACTCTACAAGCCCATTTCTATAGACTCTACATGCCCATATCTATGGACTCCACTAGTTCTATGGACTCCCCCAGTTCTACAAACTCATTTTTATGAACTCTACAAGGTGAAACTATAGACTTCATAGATGGTTTCTATAGACTCTGCCAGCTAGATTTCTATGGACTCTTTCAAAGTTAGAGAAAACTATAGACTTGGTTTCTACAGACTCAAAACTACGGACTCTCAAGACCTCAAAACTATGGACTCTGCAAGCCAATTTCTCAAATCTATGGACTCCCCTAGATCTATGAACTCATTTCTATGGACTCTATAGGCTAATTTCTACAGACTATGTATGGAAGAAATAGGTTCACCACTTAGTTATTTTTTTAATTGAGAAGTTTAAAAGGGTCTTCCAAGAGCCTGAAGGACAAGTGCCCTTACGAAGGACACTTGGAAACCAAAATGGACCGTTGCAAAAATTTGAAAGGTGAATTTGGAGTTTAAATATCCCTTATAGAGGGTAGGCGGGGAGCAAGTGGAATGATTCAAAGGTTGAGTGAGCAAGGGAATTCCTTTGAAAAAGTTCCTGTGGCAAAGTTTTAAAGGAATAATTTGTTTAAACAAAAAGTCTAAAGGAATTCCTTCAAACTTTTATCTGAAGGAAATAAGCCCGATGGAAAGCAAAAGTCTGCCAAAGAAAAACAAAGGCCAGGTGGGACAAAAGAAAGAATGAAGGAAAGGAACAATTCCTTTAGACAAAATGTCTAAAGGAATTCCTTCAGACTTTTGTCTAAAGGAAAAGCCTGAAGGATAAAACCCACCAAAGAAAGAAGCCTGAAGGCCATCCAAAGACCGTCCAAAGGGTATGTGCCCTTGTGAGGGGCTATCACCAAGAAAAATGGACCTTTCTCAAGACCCCAAAGGGTAGATCCCCTCTGAGAAGGACAAAACAAGAATGCTGAAGGAATTGTCGAGGAGATTGATGGGCCCGCAGACATCAAAGTTAAACACCACGAACTAGTCATTGGGGTCCAGACGTCCGATGATGTCCCCAAAGACATCAAATTCAGGGCAACAAACCAACCATTAGTTTCCTAATGATGATGGGCCTAAAGACATCAAATTCATTAAAATGAAATAGCCATTGATCTTTGAAAGCTAGAATGTAGACTTGAATGCAAAAGGCCAAAATGCCAAAGGGAAAAATTACTGATGGAAGAGTGTAAGGAGCCAACAAGACTGAAAGAGATATCCTGAGAGCTTAGATCACACAAATAAAGACAAAATATAGCAAGGAAAGGGGGAATGATGGAGAAATATCAAAAATATCTATGCATAAGATATGTTTCTAAAAGGTAAAGCAGCCCACTAGGTGGACATTGGAAGAGCACAAACATTCAATGGCATGGCCCATTTTTATGCATCAAGTAAAGTAAACAGTTGTGCACACATCAGGTGGCCCATATTAAATATCAATGCTCAATTCTATCATGACCCATGGATAGAATTTAAAATGCATTTAAGGCATTGAATGCATTGTAACACATTTTGTGAAACAAAGCACCCATGCCTTTCTTGGAGCACTATTTATTTGAGTCTCTCTTATTATTTTAGGGATCTTGGTCTATAATCAAAAATGAAAATCTGCCCAAATTGAAAGGCATTGCTGAGGCTTCGAGCTCATATTGTTGATCATATTTCGTTATTTGAATAATAAAATAAGTGACTTTTCAAACTTTGTGCTGGAATAGCTTGGTTGTTGGGGAAATTGTTTTTATGTCTATTTCCTTAATATGTTTTTGTCCATTTTATTAAATAATCAAAATTAGTGAAAGTGATTAGGAAGGTGTCTTGAAGCTGGTTGTGGAGAGACTTTGTGCTGCCACAATTGTCTTTAGTTTGTCTATTTTTTTATTCCTGTGTAAAAGATCTTGGGACGACTTTGTGCCCTCATTATCCTTCATATTCTATTTTTGTGTAAAAGACCTTGAGATGACTTTGTGCCCTCATTGTCTTTTGTATTTCACTCTTTGGTAGTTGAGGTGGAGACTTTGTGCCTCATTTCATCCTGCTGTGTTACTGTGCCCTATTACAGTTACTTATCATCACCCAAAACATTCCTTTTGTCTACTGAACAACACTTCTGAAAGAAGAGGAGTGTCTTCTATCATTTCATCAAGATTTATCCTTTGATTTTTGAAAATCATCTATGAAAAAAGAGAAATGGATGATTTATCCTACCCTTGAGTGTTATTTTCTATTTATATATATAGTATATAGCTCTTGCATATCTATAGGAAACCTTCCCTTGATGAGAGGAGAGATTTGTCCCCTTTTAGTGTAGTAAACCTACACATTTGGCTGACCAATTTCCCTATGCTATGTTTAAAGAGACCTATTTTTCTCATTAGTTAGCGGATCGACAAAATATTCACCCAACACTTTTTGGCGACTCTACTGGGGAATGAATGTGTAATTTGAAGCCTCAAAGTTTTAGATTGAAGTAGTCCCTACCCTTATCCATCATAGACTCTAGCAACTCCATTCTATGTCTTACCCATTATCATTATATCATTACCATCTCCCTCCACCTCCATGCCAACTAGGATAGAATGTGCAGTTTGAAGCCTCAAGCTTCAAGCTAAAGCAGGGCCAGTTCTTTCCCATTTTTGTTTTACAATCTAGCAACTCCACGGTATACATGAAGCCAAAGGGCTAAAGTTATTGTTGACCCCATATTCAAGTTGGTAAAACAAAGTAATTCTAATCTATTTCCTTCACCATCTTGCCTCCAATGAACCAAGAACTTTCCTCCTACTAAAGTCAAGTCTCTATTACCGGGCAAAGCAGCCATTTTTGCTATTAATAAAGCTTTGTCAATACTTACCCCTCTAAGATTTGATATCCCACCTTTCCATAGTCATACAATGGTAGTTCAAGGTCCTTGGGGTAACTCTTTTGGCCCACTCAATTTAACTCCACCTCTATATGAGCTACCATGTAGTTCAAGGAAAAAATTTCCCAAATTCTATGGTGATGGGAAGGTTCATCCTAATGAACATATTGCAGCCTTTAACATAGCCTGTGGTGCAATAGGAGTGGAATTTGAGGATATGGCAGTTAGGGTTTTCATAGAAACACTACAAGGTGCCTCTACAAATTAGTTTTACCATCTACATGCTATATTAGTGACTGACTGGAACACTCTCAAAGCCAAGTTTGAAGGTAGATTCAAACCTACAAAAGATGCACATGCCCTAATGGCTCAACTCACACAAATGAAAAAGAAGCCTCATGAACCAATGAGGGATTTCATAGGTAAGTTTGACATATTAAGGAACAATATTCCTGCTATTACTTAGCCAACACCTAAGAATCTCAAATGTTTCTTCATCAACTCTCAACTGCCTGAAGTAAGTTTTCTATTGAGACGTCCTGGCCAAATAGACCTTGTTATAGCTCAAGATTTGGCCATTGAGGTGGAAGATGAACTTATCTTGGTAGGAAAGATAAGGAGAGATCCAAATAGAGGTAAATCCTCTTCATCTTCCAAATATCCCTCTACAGGTACCACTGATCTAATGGTGCAAAAGCTGGAAAATGAGTTACTAGCTCTCAGGAAGCAAATGGCACAAGGGATATCTTTAGCTCCTTTGTACAAAGATATGCCAACAAGGACATTCCCCAATCAGTCATACCAAGGCAACGCTACTAGAAATCAAGGATATCCAAATCATCTTCCTCCCCCATAGGCTAAACTTGCCATTAAAGCACCCCCAACCAATTTAGTAGTTAAATATCTTGAAATAGAATCTGATTTCTCTTTCTAGCCTAAATTGAATCAAGAAAATGACATTGATATCCTTGTAGAAGGTCAAGAAGAATTAGCTGGCAACTCCAACATTAATTTCTTGAATTACCAAGATGAACCTAGAGGTAAAAGTGAAGCAGTTGATGGATCATATTCTATATTCACCTGATCCCAAAACCAGTTAGCCTAGCAAGCTGATAAAGGAAAAATAGGGAAAAGTTCTTAGCCTATAATTTCAATTTCCAAATGAGGAACTTCTCTACCTTTCCATCTGAAGGACCCAATGAGTAATAAAAAGGTAAGTACATCAAGCATTCCTCTATCTTCAAGTTCAATTCCATAGACCAGTCCTCCCCTTCCTAAAAACTAGAAAGATGAACTTCCTTCCTCTGTTCCTCATCCATTTTAGTCATTTGATACAATCGACCATGTCAAGAAGAAAAAAATTCAAATATCTAAATTTGAATTCTTGCAATCCAATCTTGAGTAGTTGGATAGGTTAGTTCAGTGTGTGAAGAATAAAGTTGTCCCTATAAGACAAGATGCTAAGAAGGTAACTCATGATTCCCCAAAGAACATGCCCATCTAAAACAATCTTGTCATTACTCCTCCAACTACCCCTGGGAAAATAGAGCCTTTCTATATTTCTCTATTGATAAATGGTCATAAACTAATAAATTGCATCATAGACTCAGGTGCATCTGACAACGTCATGCTAGCCAAGGTGGTAGAATCTCTTGGACTCATGCTAACCAAAACCTTTAGGAGATGTTTTTCCATGGAGAATAAATATGTACCTCTACTAGGACAAATCAAGAACACCTAATTTGCATTTACAACATTCTCAGACAAGAGAATCAAGATGACAATTTTGGTAGCTGACATTCCAACCTCATACGACATTCTTCTGGGGTGAAATTTTTGCAAATATGTTGGTGGAGAATTGAGCATGGACCTATCTGAAGTGAGGATCCCTATCAAAGGCATCATGTAGAGGCTGCTTCTTGAAAAGGAATCAAAATATGTTGTCACTCAGACATCATCCCCTGAAGCTCAAATTTTATTCGAAACTTTGGCATGGGAATTTACTTCTTAACCACAGAGGATATTCATGTTTTAGCAGATGAAAGTTCTACAGGTGGTGATCTAAAGATGGATTCAAATAAGATGTTAGAAGAATTGGTAGGTTAAAGTAAAAATGAAAAAGGATCTTCCACCTCTAATGATGATAAATCTGAAAGAAGATCAATTTTTGATGATGTTTGGATCCTAGAATTTGATGGCAGCAATTCTTCTACCAGCTTAAGGGCTGGGATTGTGTTGATATCTCCTCAAGGAGATATTTTTCCTTCTTTATATAAGTTGTAGTTCAGCAACACCAACAACATAGATGAGTACAAATCTCTATTGCCTGGATTGAAGGGTATTTGAGATAAAGGCATCAAAATCCTACATGCCAAAGGAGATGTTGACTAGTGGTTTATCAAGTAAGGAACTTGTATCAAACCAAAAATGAGAGATTATGGCACTACTGCAATCTAGTCTGAGATAAAATTGAATGCTTTGATTCTTTTAGTATCTCTACCATACCCAGGGTATTCAATGACCAAGCTGATGCACTGGTTATTTTAGTAACTCTCTTAGTTCCTCACTTAGACTTCAAAGGAAACAAGTACACTATTGAATTGGTCTTTCAACTGAGTGTGCCTGATAATGCCAGCCATTGGCAAGTGTTTAACAATGATAACCAAATCATTGCCTTCTTGGAAAAAAAAGACTACTTTAAATAGCTATATTTTGAAGGTAGTAAACCTCAAAAATGTGAACCAACTCTTGAAATGAATTCATACATAGGCGAAGAATTCCTGCAGCTAAAAGGGAATAAATTCTCAAAGGACTGGTTTCTCTTGAAATGCTATTTGACAAGCATGATAGGTTCATCACATAGTAGCAAACAAATTCAAGCTCCTCTCAAGGGTTTGATCAAATAAATTTGGGTACCAAGGAAGGTCCCAAGATGGTTAACATTGGTAAATGTTGCACTCCCAAAGAGAGGTTCAAGTTTACTACTTTACTCAGCCAATACATATATGTCTTAGCATACTCCTATGATGACCTGAAGTCTCTTAGGCCTGATGAAATTTATCATGACATTCCTCTCAAGGTTGACTCAATGTCTTACACGCAAAAATCTTGGTAGTATAATCTAAAGATATTAGGTACTATTCTATTTGAGATATAGAAAATGTTGAATGCTAGAATCATTTTCCCAATCCATCATTCCACATGGATTGCCAACATAGTCCTTATAAGGAAGAATGGCAAAATTTGCACCTGTGTGGATTTCAAGAGTTTGAATCAGTCATCTTTAAAGGATAACTACCCTTTACCCATCATGGATCAAGTGCTTCAAAGAGTGACTAGTACAGAGATGTTATCAATGCTAGATGACTTCTCAAGATATAATCAGGTTGAAGTTGGTGAAGCAGACCAACACTAGACTACCTTCACCACACCTTGGGGCATGTTTGCATATAGAAGGATGCCTTTTTGCTTGATAAATGCTGGCACCACCTTTTAAAGAGCAATGGACCTTGCTTTCAAAGATGAAATGGGTAAGTTCATTGTATTTTATCTTGATGACTTGATCATCTTTTTTAAGCATCGCCCAAATCATATACACCACTTGAGACAAGTGTTGGAGCACTATCACCAGAATGTTATTTCTTTGAAACCCAAGAAATCTATTTTTGGAGTAACAAAGGGGAAACTTCTCGAACACATTGTGTCTAAAGAAGGCATAAAGATTGATTTAGATAGAGTCAAGTCTGTCCAAGAGCTTACCTTACCTACAAGTAAGATTGTTGTTCACTCTTTGTTCAAAAATGTGAATTTATTATGAAGGTTCATCCCCAAGTTTGTTTAGAAGAGTTGACACATTGTGAACATGATGAAAGGAAAGGCTACCTTTAGCTGGACTGAAGAAGGCAAGTTAGCACTTGAGGATATCAAGACTGTCATTGCCCATGCCCCAATTCTAGTTTGTCCAGACTACAACAAAGAGTTCATCATATATAGCTATGCTTTTGAACACACGCTTTCAGTAATTCTAGTTCAGTAGAATGAAAAAGATATGGAATCTCCCATTTCTTTCATGAGCTGCCCTCTCAAAGTTCATGAGTTGAAATATTCAAACATGGAGAAGCATGCTTATGTAGTGGTGAAGGCAACCAAACATTTCCACTTCTACATCTTAAATTCTCACACTACTACCTTGGTTCTTGATACCACGATCAAATACATACTGACTCAATAGGGGTTTGGGATGAAAAGAGGTAATTGGATTGCAAAGATCCAAGAGTTTGATCCAGTCATCAAGTGAACAAAGCTGGTACGGGGAAAAGGCCTATGCCAATTAATTACTGATAACAAACCAGAAGAAACAAAGCATGAAGAAGTAGAGGTGAAAGACACACTGATAGTCTTCTTTGTCTCTACCATGAATGAGTGGTATTCAAGTATTGCTCATTTCCTTACTTATGTTGAGTGTCTACTCACCTATCTTACAAAGAAAGGAGGACTATCAAGTTGAAATCTATCAATTTTGTCCTTTTGGACAATGGCCTGTATAAGAGGAGCCTTGATGGAGTGTTCCTTTGCTATGTGAACAAGGAGCAACAAAGCCAAATTTTGGAATCTTTCCACAATCTATCCTATGGAGGATATTTTTTTGCTCTTGTGACTACCCATAAAATTCTGTAAGCTAGGTATTACTGGCCAACTCTTTTCCAAGATGCATATAAGTGGTTGAGAAAATGTGAACTATGTTAGTAATTTGTTGGGAGACCCAAGTTAGTTGCTCTACCTCTCAAGCTAGTGGTCATAGAGGAACCATTCTATAAATAGGGAATTGATTTTATTAGAGATGTAAACCCATCTTCAAGTGTTGGACATGATTATGTCCTTACAACAACTGACTACTTCACCAAATGGGTGGAAGCCATCCCAACCAAGCATGTTACTTCAAAAGTAGTGTGTAATTTCCTCAAGGAGAATATCATTTCTAGGTTTGGGGTCCCAACTAAGATTGTTACTGACAATGCAGCTTGTTTCACTTCTCAAGAGATTACACAATTTTGTTTCTACTATGGGATTACTCTCTCCCACTCTTTTTATTACTTTCTACAATGGAATGGACAAGACAAATCAAGCAATAAAAACCTGGTGACTATCATCAAGAAGCTAGTGGATGACAACCAAAGGACATGGCATAAAGCATTGGTTGATGCTTCATGGGTAGATAGAATCACACCAAAGAGGGCAATTGGTATGTTTCCTTTCCAACTTTTTTATGGTATCAATGCTGAGATACCAATCACCTTAGAATTGCTAGCATTAAAATTGGCTAAGGCAATTGAAGATCAGACATATGAAAGCCCCCTTGATAAGAGGATCATGTGCTTGATTGAGCTAGATGAATAGAGAACTATGGTGGTGGACCGAATCACTACCCATCAAAGCCTGGTGAAGAAGCTCTTCGATCGAAAGGCAAAAAACTATGACTTCTAGGTTGGAGATCAAGCCCTGTTATGGGATAAGAGAAGAGAACCAAGGGGATTCATGGGAAGTTTGACTCCCTTTGGAGGGGCCCATTTACTATTCATCATCTCAATGGTGAAAATAGTTTTTTGCTAAAATATCAAGGTGGTACGCCCTTTTCATTGCCTCACAGTGGGCAACATCTGAAACACTTCAATTTGTGAAGTATCAGATAAGATCATCTTGTATATATGTATATTTGTATAGTCTTTAGTTCTATTTTTGTGCTTTCATTTTTGTTTTTGTCACCTTTCTTTTTGGGTAACATGACTCCATGGTCCAATGGCATACTTTAAGGACTGGAGATTCTAGTTTCTACTCCCCTTAGCTATTCCAAGTTTTTAACTGAAGGAAGTTCCCTAATTAGAGCCAGCTATTGTCCCCCAAAAATATTAGTCATTTTTGGGACAACATTTGAACTATTTTGGTCCAACAGACCAAAATCCTCTCTCCCCTTCTCAAAAATTGTTTTAGGCATTTCAAATTCTCCATTTTTCAAGCTTTTTCAAGTTCTACAGACTCTGCAGGCTTAAATCTACGGACTCTACAAGCCCATTTCTATGGACTCTACAGGCCCATATCTATGACTCTGCCAGTTATATAGACTCAAATCTATGAACTCCCCCAATTCTATGAACTCATTTCTATGAACTCTATAGGGTGGAACTATGGACTTCATAGATGGTTTTTATAGACTCCACCAGCTAGATTTCTATGAACTCTTTCAAAGTTAGAGAAAACTACGGACTTGGTTTCTATAGACTCTATAGGCAAACTCAAATCTATAGACTCTCAAGACCTCAAAACTACAGACTATGTAGGCCAGTTTCTCAAATCTATAGACTCCCCTAGATCTATGAACTCATTTCTATAAACTTTGTAGGTTGATTTATATGGACTCTGTAGGGAAGAAACAGGTTCAACTCTTAGTCATTTTTTTAATCAGGAAGTTCAAAAGGGTCTTCCAAGAGCTTGAAGGACAAGTTCCCTTGCTGAGGGCACTTGGAAACCAAAATGGACCATTGTAAAAATCTGAAAGGTGACTTTGGAGTTCAAACATCCCTTGCAAAGGGTAGGTAGGGAGCAAGTGGACTAATTCAAAGGCCAAGTGAGCAAGGGAATTCCTTCAGAAAAGTTCCCATGGCAAATTTGTAAAGGAATAATTCCTTCAAACAAAAAGTCTGAAGGAATTCCTTTAGAATTTTGTCTGAAGGAAATAAGCTTAACAAAAAGCAAAATTCTACCAAATAAAAACAAAGACCTAATGGGACAAAAGAAAGAATGAAAGAAAGGAACAATTCCTTCAGACAAAATGTCTAAAGGAATTCCTTTAGACTTTTGTCTAAAGGATAAAACCCACCGAAGAAAGAAGCCTGAAGGCCATCTGAAAACTGTCCAAAGGGTATGTGCCCTTGCGAGGGGCTCTCACTGAGAAAAAGGGACCTTTCTCAAGACCCCGAAGGGTAGATCCCCTCTGGGAAGGACAAAACAAGAATGCCAAAGGAATTGTCAAGGAGATTGATGGGCCCAAAAATGTCAAAGTTAAACACCATGAAATAGTTGTTGGGGTCCAAACATCTGGTGATGTCCCCAAAGATGTCAAATTTAGGGCAACAAATTGGCCATTGGTTTCCTAATGATGATGGGCCTAAAGACATCAAATTTATAGAAATGAAATAGCTGTTGATCTTTGAAATTTGGAACATAGAACCGAATGCAAAAGCCCAAAATGCCAAAGGGAAAAACTACTGATGGAAGAGTGTAAGGAGCCAGTAAGACCGAAAGAGATAGTTTGAGAGCTCAGATCACACAGATAAGGATGAAATACAACAAAGAAAGGGAGAATGATGGAGAAAGATCAAAAATATCCATGCATAAGATATGTTTCTAGAAGGTAAATCAACCCACCAGGTGGACATTAGAAGAGCATGAACATTCAATGGTGTGGCCAATTTTTCTACATCGATTAAAGCAAACATTTGTGCACACATTAGGTGGTCCATATTAAAGATTGATGCTCAATTCCAACATAACCCATGGATAGAATTTAAAATGAATTAAAGGCATTGAATGCATCATAACACATTTTTGTGAAACAAAGTGCCCAAGTCTTTCTTGGAGCACTATATATTGGAATCTCTCTTATTGTTTTAGGGATCTCAGTCTATAATCAGAAATGAAACTCTACCCAAATTAAAAGGCATTACTGAGACTTTGAGTTCAGATTGTTGATCATATTTCCTTATTTGAATAAGAAAACAAGTGACTTTTTAGACTTTGTGCTGGAATAGCTTGGTTGTTGGAGTAGAATTAGTGAAAGTGATTAGGAAGGTGTCCTAAAGTTAGTTGTGGAGAGACTTTATGCTGCCATAGTTGTCTTTAGTTTGTCTATTTTTCTATTCCTGTGTAAAGGATATTGGGATGACTTTGTGCCCTCATTATCCTTCATATTATATTTCTATGTAAAAGACCTTGGGACAACTTTGTGCCCTCATTGTCTTTCATATTTCACTTTAGCAGTTGAGGTGGAGACTTTGTGCCTCATTTCATCATGTTGTGTTACTACAGCCTATTACAGTTACTTATCATCACCCAAAAGATTCATTTTGTTTGCTGAACAACACTTCTGAAAGAAGAAGAGTGTCTTCTATCATTTCATCAAGATTTCTCCTTTGATTTTTAAACATCATCTCTAAAAAAAGAGAGATGGATGATTTATCCTATCCTTGAGTGTTATTTTCTATTTAAATATATAGTATATAGCTCTTGCATATCTACAGGGAACCTCCCCTCGATGAGAGGAGAGATTTGTCCCCTTTTGATGTAGTAAACCTGCACATCTGGTTGACAAATTTCCCTATGCCGTGGTTGAAGAGACCTATTTTGCTCATTAGTTAACTGATCGACAAAATATTCACCCAACACTTTTTACCCCTTTATTAGGATAGATTCCCATGGTCATTGTCACCTAAACCTATTTACACCTAATTTCCCTCTTGTGTTTTTAGTTTTGCCTTAATAAAGGTAAACCCTTAAGCCTATATAAGCAAGTCTATGTTAGGTAAAATCAAACAAGCAAAAATAAAAATCTAAACCAATAACAATCATGGGTCATTCCTAGAATTCATAGACTATTCTCTTGAAGGATAGTTACATAAGCCTACTAAAATTTCATAAATATAAGGTAGACTTCTCCTTTGAAGGATAACTATCATAGAGCCTTGAAAAAATAAATAAACTTAGACCACTCCCTCGAAGGATGTTTGAGTAAAGAATTTATCAAAAGCATAGTAATTTATTGGAGTCTTCCCACATCGATCAACTTACCATAGACAATAATAAAGTAAAAGATCCATTTTCACAATCACAACAAAAGCAAACTAGTTTTTAAAGTCACAATCAGCTCTCACACAACATAATAAGGTGGAAACTACAATCAACTTTCACAAGTAGACTTCTCACATTGATCAATCTACACTTTATATGACATAGACTTGTTTATCCTAACTCTTTAGACACCTATAGAAGAGGCATGCAAGTTTCATAAATAGGTTCCCTTTTCATCCAACTCACCTATAAGCAATGGATTTTGAGCTTACTTAACCTTATGTGGTCAAGACACCTTTTTAACAACTAACGAGTACTAATGCAAATCATTGAAAGGGCTTATGTTCATTAAGCTAATCCAACTTCAATTTTATTCTAGTCCTTGTCAAAGAAGAAGCATCATACCTTTCTTATCCCATCATGACTAGTTGTTTTGTTCATTATGACATTTATCTCTTGATTATATTCTATATTCTCTCATCTACTTTTATTAGTTACCTTATCTCATGTGCTTTACCATAAGAAAGATACAAATAACCATAATCATAATAGGAATATCCATATGTGTCATAAGCAATATCATAATCATAATCATAATCATAACAAGCATAATAAAACCATAACATCCATGAGTAACAAAACAAGCAACCATTTTCCACCACATTTCTAAATCTAAATAATGAAATCCACATACTCATTAAGATTTAGCATGTCATAAACAAATAGGAATCATACCCATAAATCAAATCCATCTCATGCCTAACTAGCTAAGTCTACATCAGTGCCTAACATCCATAACATAAGCATAATCCATAAGCAATATAACATCACATCATAAACATTAACCATCAACATAAATCATACACCATTAGCATAAAAAATGAATATAAATCAAATATGTATGTATCTCATGAGTCAAATAACATAATAATGTGTACAAGCAGATAAACATGACTCTCTCAGAATGTATCTATTCACATCATCTCATAGGATAGAATCAAAATGATACACAAACATAAATATCATAAGCTGTGTCATGTATATGCCCTTGGAGCACCACTATTTACTAGTTCACCACTATATCCTAGTTCCTACCCACTACAACTATTGTTTGCCCACCTATAGAGGCTAACCACTTCCTCTGTGTAGCCACAATGGCACCACCTACCAAACTTTCTCTATACTCACCCCTAAGGGGTTCCTCAGTGCATCAACTCAAAACTATGGCCTCATAATAATATAACTCCTCAATTTTAGCTAGGTATCATTCCATGGGGATCGTACTCAATGGTCTTATCATTGTCATGGATCCTCCTCCTCTCTAACTTAGGGAGTTCCTCTCTTATGTAACCAAGGCTAGTGAAGCCTTTGCCTAGTCCCTATCACCTATGAGATTACCAACATGACGCTGTAAGGTAGAAATATGAGAAGAACCTCATGCAGTAGATTACCTCCTACAACATATTTAATTGAAATATCCAAAAATAAAATAATTATTATGAATAATAGAAACACAAAAAGCTTATATTGATCACAGGCCACTTCAAGGGGGCAACCTCCTTTGAGCAAGCTCAATACAATAAATTCATGGATGCCTTCATTGGGCCTCAAGACTTACTTATATACTAACTCTATTCTAACAACTACTACTTCCCTTTTATGTGGAATAATTCAAATATGATCTAAGGGATGACTTACAAAGCATATGCATCCATAGCAATTATTACACTAATACTGCAAAGAGAAGGGTAAGGCACGAGTTCCTAACATCCCCTCTCCCTTAAAAAAGCTTTGCCCTCAAAGCTTTAGATGTGGGAATTGTTGTTGAAGATGGAAGAGTGGTTCCCATGTTGCATCTTCTAGTTACATGCCATGCCATTGGATTAAGACCTCTGTGATGGAGTGGGATTGATGTTGGTAGGTGCACCTATTCAGGATTACTTCCAGCTCGAGAAGGATGGAGCCTTTATTATCAAGTGCTAGTAAAATTGTCTGCACTCAGATGGTGGATCCAAGAACTTGCTTCAAATAGGAGACATGAAAGACGGGATGAACTTAGGAGGAAGGTGGAAGCTCTAACTTATAATCAATTGACCCAATCTTCTAGAGAACCTTATATGGCCCATAAAACTTTGGAGCAAGCTTTTGGTGCCCTTTTAGTTTCAGTGATGATTGCTTGTATGGTTGTAAATGAAGAAAGACCATATCACCAGGTTGAAAGGTATGCTCTGAGTGGTGCTAATTAGCCTACTAATTCATTTGGTTCTATGCCATGTGGATATTGTCCCATAAGGTGTGGAGAATCTGATCCCAGTTTTAGAGAGTAGTGTCAACTACTTGAACTGGTGAGCTCCCAAGATTATATGGAAGAAGTGGTGGCAGTGCTTGACCATAAACTGCTTCATAGGGAGTCATTTTGGTGGAAGTGTGGTATGAGGAATTATACCAACATTCAGCTAGGGGAAGCCACTTGGCCCATTAATGTTGTTATTCTAGAGCAAATCAATGAAGGAAGGTCTCCAAGCATTTGTTGACTATATCTATCTGGCCATCTATTTGTGGGTGGTACCCAAAGCTCATTCTTAACTATGTGCCTGTGCGATGAAATAGTTCCATCCAAAAATGGCTGGTGAAAATGGCATCATGATCTGAAACAATTGAAAAAGGAATGCCATGAAGATGGAAGATCTGATCCAAGAAAACTTGTGTGACTGTGGAGGCTGTGTATGGGTGGTTGAGTGCATAAAAATGACTATATTTGGAGAGGCGATCGACTACAACTAGGATCACTATCTTTCCCCCTAATTTAGGGAGGCCCTCAATGAAATCCATGGAAATATCTATCCAAATCTTAGTAATAATGGGAAAAGGATTGAGCAAACTAGGAGTCAATGTGGTTTCACCTTTGTTTCATTGGTAGGTATCACATTCAGCCACCATCTATTTAATTTCAGCTTTCATGCCTTTCTAAAAGAAGTGTCAATGTGCCCACTCATAAGTTTTGAGAAATCTTGAGTGCCCTACTAAGGGGGAAGCATGGATTTCATATAAGATAGCCTAATGTAGGTCTGGACTTTGGGAAAGCACCAGATGACCCTTGTATCACAGAGAAGCACCATCCCATGAATAATGTGGTACTGCAGAGGGGTTAGTGGCCAATTGATGAATGAGGTGGCATAAGGAGGGAACATTTACATACCCTTGTTGGATGGATTCCAACCATTGTAGAATGGGCATGGAGATGGCAAAGAGGGAAGGTTGGTCCTTGAAGGTTCTTGAGAGAGAATCAGCCACAACATTGTCTTTTCCCTTCTTATAGGTGATCTCATAATCATAACCCATGAGTTTTCTGACCCACTTCTACTGAGCTGGGGATGAGACCCACTATTTTAATAAATATTACAAACTCTGATGATTAGTTTTGATGTAAAAATTATTTCCCAGTAAGTAGGGTCTCCATTTTTGTACTGCATGTAAAATTGCCATCATTTCCTTTTAAAATGTAGACAAAGCTAAATTGTGGTCAGAAAGGGCTTTGCTAGTGAAGGCAATTGGTCAACCCTCTTAGAGAAGAATAGAACCCAAGATGATTCCATTGGAATCACTTTTGATGGTGAAAATTTTGGTGAAGTCTGGCAGTGCCAAAACTAGTGTGTTACACATAGTTTGTTTGAGTTTGACAAATGCTTGATCAGCTATTGCACCCCAAGTGAAAGCATCCTTCTTCAATAAGGAAATTATAAGAGCTATGATCTTTCCATAATCTTTGATGAACTTGCGATAGTATATTTTCAATCCTAAGAAACCATGAAGGTTCTTGAGGGTGGTTGGTCGAGGCCAATTCTACATAGCACTAATTTTTTTTGGAGCCACACGAACCCCATTGGCTAAAACAATGTGCCCCAGATAGTCAATTTCCTCTTGACTAAATGAACACTTGGATTTATTGGCACATAATTGATTGTTTGCTAATAGTTGTAATGTCCTGTCAATATGTTGTAGATGCTTGGCCCATGTACGGCTATAGATCAAAATGTCATCAAAGAAAACTAAAATAAATTGATAGAGAAAAGGCTAAAAGATTTTATTCATGAGTGCTTGAAAAGTGGAAGGGGCATTTGTAAGACCAAATGGCATGACAAGGAACTCATAGTGACCTTCATGCATATGGAAGGCTATCTTAGGAATGTCATCAGGATGCACTCAGATTTGATGATAGCCAGAACACAGATCCAACTTGGAGAATAATTTGGCCCCATGGAGCTCACCAAGAAGCTCATCGATGACAGGAATTGGGAATTTATCCTTGATAGTGAGGTGGTTAAGGGCTCAGAAGTCAATGAAAAGGCACCATGACCCATCTTTTTTATGGACAAGAAGCACTGGGGAGGAATATGGGATGGTGCTAGGGTGAATAACTCTAGACGTGAGGAGTTCCCAGACTAAGTTCTCAATTTTAGTCTTTTGTAGATGGGGGTAATAGTATGGTTAGTTGTTGGGTGGGATGCTTCCTAGAAGGAGAGGAATGCGGTGATCTTTAGGGAATGAAGGGGGAAAACCTACTAGTTCTAAAAAAATGGTTGCATGCTTGTCGAGTATGGCTTGTAAATTTGTAGGGTGGTTAGTAGCATCAGGGGGCTAGAGTTGAATGGAATGCAATTGTGTAATGACTCCATGTGAGCCTTTCTTCAAAAGTTTTTCCATGTGATGAGAAATAATGATGCTAGCAGATCCCAGTAATAACCCTTTTAAGGTGTGCTTCTAACCATTATCTGTGAACTACATCCAAAGCTCAAAGAAGTCCCATAAAATAAGTCCTAATGTGCAAAGCCACTGTGCCCCTAAAACCACATCACACCCTCCTAAAGGTAGGACAAACATATTAGAGAAAAAATTATAATCACCCATTGTAATATGCACATTTTGACACTTCCCTTTACATGGCAATGTACCCCCATTAGCAATCATGACTTTAAAGCTAGAACAAGGGTATACAAAGCAGTCTGCCACCTTAGTAATGCAAGGATCAATGAAATTATGAGTACTGCTCAAGTCAATGAGGATTGTGAGAGGGATCTTTTTGAAGCACCCTTTGACCTTCATGGTTTGGGGAGTGATGACACCTGCTAGTGCATGCACTAAGATCTCAGGTTGAGTCTCTTGAACTATTGGGTCCTCTTCAGTGCTGGGTTCTTCTTGAGCATCTTCAAATTTTGGAATATCAGGCTCACTATCCTACTCTAGTGGTGACTCCACATCTAGCAAGTAAAGTTTTTGTTGGATGCACCTATGACCCTTAACCCATTTATCATCACAATTGTAACATAATCCTTTCTCTTTGTGAGCTCACATCTCTACCTCAGTTAGGCACTTGATTGGTGTGGTTATGGTTGTCTACTAATTCATTATGTTCTTTGCTAGTGAAAAGGTGGGAGGTTGACGTTATGTGGAGAGTTTATCTTCTTCTAACTTAGCCAGACCCAAAGCATCCATCATATTTTTAAGTCAAAACATTTTTACCTCTGAGTGGATCATCTCTTTGAGGCCACTAATAAAGCAAATTTTGAAGAAGTCATCTGACAACCCTTCAGTGTGATTAGCAAGTTTTTCAAATTCAATCTAATATTCATGAATAGTACCTATTTGATGAAGTTTGGTGAGAGCTCTTGTGAAATCCTCAAATGTTGAGGGACCAAACCTGCCTAGAATTAAGGATGCAAAATTTGACCAATCGGGTTCATCATTTGTCTTGAGATACCAACGATACCACTGAAGTGCTTCTTGTTCTAGATGAAAGGAAGAAATTGGGACTTTGTTTGTAGAATAAGTATTATGGAGGTTAAATAATTGTTCAGCTCGATATATCCATCTTGTAGGATCTATACCATTAAATCATGCAAAGTCTAGCTTAGGTCCATGTGAGAAGTTAGAAGCAAAGGAGCGATGCTCTGAAGAAGACTCCTTCTTCTGTACTTTGTTGAGCAAGATGTTATTATGTTGATTCAAGCCACACATCATAACGGGTAACTTTGTAACCTGAGATTTCAATGTGGCAATTTCTTCCTCAAATTTTGTGCCTGCACAAGTGGTGACCATAATCAGTTGAAATTTTTTTGGAGGCTCTATTTTTTTTATGCTATTTTTTTACTACTACTTTAGAAATAGATTGTCTGCAACTATGTATTTAGAAATATCCTCAACTATGGATATGCTGTTGTTTGCTCTCTGAACTTGATAAGTTGGATATGGACCCCAAGTTTGTTTGGTTACCTAAAGGATTTTTTAAAATTCTCTCTAGCCACCAAAGCTATCTAATCAAGTACCACTCTCCAAAAAAATTTGGCTGTGGGTTTACCCCTTAACAACAGCTTTTGGTTTACCTCATGAGTGGGAACTAGTTAATCAGGATGGGGTTGTTGCCCTTTTTGTTGGCAAGTGCTCTCAATGGGCCAACTACTTTGGGGTTCCCATGGTAATCCTCACATTGATTTTTAGGGATTATGCCTAAGCACTTCCCATAGTTAAGTAGATGGGTATTTACCTAATCCAAAAGATAAAACCTACAATGAAAAAAAATTCTTGCCAGAACTGGCATAGCTCCTAGAAAGCCCTGCTTTGAAAAAAAATTCTCCAAATCTACCCACAAAGCCAAGAAAGCACTCTGATACCAGATGAGAAGAACCTCCTACAATAGATTACCTCCTACAATAGATTTAATCAAAATATGCAAAAATAAAATAACTCTTACGAATAACAAAAACATAGAAAGCTTATATTGATCATAGGCCACTTCGAGGGGGAAACCTCCTTTGAGAAAGCTCAATATAATAAATTCATGGATGCCTTCATTGGGCCTTAACACTTATATACTAACCCTATTCTAACAACTACTACTTCCCTTGTATGTGGGATAATTCAAATATGCTCTAAGGGAGGACTTACAAAGCATATGTGTCCATAGGAATTATTACACTAATACTACAAAGAGAAGGGTAAGGCATGCGTTCCTAACAAAATATAGCCTTGTAAGGTGCCTACCTATCCTTTCAATGTTGTGAATTATACATATGTAGTGGCTAACATTGCTCCTACCTATCCATCAGGGTTGGCCCCCTATGCCTATACTCTTTGGCCCTCTCTCCTAGTTAGATCCACATCCATAATCCCTCTACTACCATCACCATCGCTAAAATCTACTACCACATATAATTATTAGTACCATGCCATGTACCCATCTATATAACTAGCATCATCTATCTATGACCTCACTAGTAGCTCTTCATGGTCTATCAAAATTAGCATGAGACGTGGCTTTGATAATAAAATCTCTATGTCCTCACACCTATACCTTATAAATACACTTGGAATACTTATAATGCAATAAAACTTCCTACCTTACTACCAAAATGTTCCTACACACCCTATTTTACCTACCCACTCGATCAATTTCCCATTTACCTATAAATTCACCCAAATTTATAACAAACCTTACCTAGGGCATAACAGTTCAAAACCTAAACTACCCTCTAATCCCAATGTAATTTACAAATTCAACCTAAGCTACCAAATTAAGGGTACCCCTTAGCTCATTTTTCAACCACCATCATGGAGTTATCCATAGGCCTGCTCATCCTCATCCACTATCATATACTCCATACATCCTGATTGGTCATCTAGGTCCTCTCTCTCTCATGCCAACTTAGTCAACCTCCACCTTAGTAGTCACCATCAGTAATAATATTGCCCAAATTGATAAAATCACTAGATCTCCAAGTTAACAATAGCCAAAGTAAAAATGAGTTAAAATTAACTCAATTTTCACTTTTACCCCATAAAATTTAAGGTTTCCAACCTAACCATTGATGGTTAGGGTGACTATCAATGATCACCCTTAGGAATCCTAACAATCAATGGTCAAAGAGCTCACTTTTTTCCTCTTACCTTGAGTAGCCATTTTTCAACCACCAAATCTACACCCACCTTGGATACTACCTTCTCCATCCACCCTGACCATCTTGTTACCTCACCATTAGTCCACTTTAACCCAACTAACGTGCATTTTATGATAACTTTTGCCTAGTCCTTTGAATTTAGTAAAAACATTACCATGTTGACACATTTTTAACTTGTATCACCTCATACTTACAAGACCTACTTGTGTCTTCTTGGGAGCACTTCCTACTTTAGATACTTGTGACACTTGACCAGTTTATGTTTTTACCAAGAGTACTTCCTACCTTGGATACCCACCAAAACATAAATGTTGCCTAGGAGACTTGTGAGTGTACCCAGCTATCTTACCTAATTGCAATCCCACATTCCACTTATCACTTATCATCTAATACCAACCCTTAATTTTACCAACTATAACAACCTAGTCAATGTGTGATCTTAATTATTGCACCTTTTTATGACACTTTGTGCATTTATTTTTGCTTTAGTTCCAAACCTATCACCCACCTTCATGACATCCACCTTCATCATCACCTTCACCTACCTTATCAAACCCACACCTAATTCTATTTTACCTCATCGACTCTTGGTTTGAGGGGGAACAACTCTTCCCATACTTGGGGCAATCAAACCTTCGACCAACAATCCATTTTTGTTTTATATATGTTTAATTCAAAGCCACACAACAAAAAGGGGAAAATAATAGACACCAAAAATACACACATCATAATTTTGAATGTTAAAATTCCCTTAGACCACTTTAGGAACCCCTTTGGACCAATCTAACCCCTCAACCCCTAACTAAACCTAACCTATGGTTAGTTTGACCAAACTAGCTTAACCAACCTTTTACCCACTTTGACCCTTCACCCTCGATCATCGATGGTCAGGATGACTTCCAATGGTCAACTTGACCACTAATGGTCAAGGTACACCTCCTTAACTACAAACATGCAAGTCATCATGCCTTATTTTTCTAAAAATATCTTTTCTTAATCCACATGTGATCCATTGCATGGCAAGTTATAATTAGGAGGCCCAATTAACATCTTGTTATAACTCTCTTACCTTGGCTATAAGAAGAGAGGAGTAAGGAGGTGAAAATCATCTAAAATTATTATCAAGAGCTTGTGTATCTATAGTTCATTTGTTTTTTAGGTCAATCATCATCATTCATTTGATGACCTATACATCACATTAGAGAGCCAATTAGCCATCGAAGCTCCATCAAAGTGCTAAGTATTGTTACCCTACTAAGATCATGTTAGACTGCACCAACAAGTCAACCACCTCAATCAACCATTTGATCAACCTCCATCAAGATAAGTACTTGTTTCTAAAATTTAGTTACTTGATTTGCCTTTTACACTCAACCTAACACCAAACCATCTCCCAGAATCTCACCTTGTGATCTTGTCAATCAACTATTTACCAACCCAAACCTACACATAATAACCATTGATGGTTATCTCAACTATTGATTATCTGTCCAACCATCTATAGTTAACTTGACCATTGACAATGACCTTAACCACTGATAGTCATATCAACCATTGATGGTCATTATGGTAAGTAATAATATCAAGTTATTTCTACCTACCTACCCTCAGTCAAATATAGTTTTCTATGTCCCTACCCATTCAAAAACCCTTGCCTAATTTTTTGAAGTAGACCTGATCCATCTAGCATTAGTATTGACTTGCTTATTACTCTACTAGTAATTTATAGTCTATTAATTTAGCAAGCATTTCTTGTGTTCAATTGTAGTATCTTTTCATTATTGATGCAAGTACTTTCTATTTTGTTTATAAAATTAATTATTTAAAATATGTGGATTGATAGCCCTTGAGAAAGATCTTGCTTCTGGGATATAGCTAGCATTAGGCAATCCACTTAGATATCTATCTAACCAACCGTTTTATTTAGTTTTATCTTATTTTTAGGTCATCCTCCCAAGCCAAAGAGGCATTCTTCACAATATTATGATTCAACATGTGCACAACCAAAGAGGTTTTTTAACCACACCTATATTTAGTTTCTTCTTCTTTCTTTCTAAAATATAAGTTGAAATTCACTCAAAACATATATTATGAGGCTTTACCTATGGTTTACCTTTCAAATAACTTTTAATTCCCTACACATAATTGTAGAGCCATATACAAGTCCAAAAAGTCTACTTAACCCAAATAGAAAACCATTTTTACCTCAAACTATGATAGTATGATAACAATATAAAACTCATTATGACTAGAAGTACACCAATAAAAATGCTTGACATTTTATCTAGATGATTCCCAAGAAAAAATGACCGATCCCATCACAACATCATCTAGCATATACTCTCATCATCTCCTAGTGATGGTGTGTTTTATCCTCTTATGGACTAATCCCTACAGGATTAATGGTTTTGGACTCTTAGTTATTAGAATCTTGTCTTCTTTTAGTGGATTAGAACATCTTCTAATTATCCATTTCACAAGCCAATCATGCACGATCAAATTAAAAGAATAACATTAATCACAAAAGTAAAAACATGATTGTAATCAACCTACTCTGATACCAAAATTTGATCTGTAGACTGATAAGGACCCCCCTAATCAATCAAATAGATTTTAAATGGATATCAATATCAATTATCCTCCCATACTTAGATACATAATCATATTATAAAATCAATATAGATTGAATGTAAAACCCTATTTAAACTAGTTTCACATTATAAACATTCACCTTTTAATACAGCAAGTAAAACTGAAAGTAGAAGGGAAAATAGTGACACATTAACACCAAAGTGATGATAGAGTTCACATTTTTAGGGGTTACATCTCTAGATTCACTACAACCATGAACTGATCCATTCATAATAGATGAAAGTACAATTTTACAAAACTTACATCCATGGATCAATAATATACAATAATACTAAAATTAGACTACATGAAGACTTTGATCTAATCAAGAACTCATCTCCCCTTCATTCACAACACCTACATATCATCTCTAGAATTTGGGCATAATTCTCCATACAAGAGTAAGAAAAATCTTCAAAATGGGTTAATATCTCATCACTAAAGAATATGACTCAACTCTATAATAGTGAGGATCTACTCTGATAAAATAACATGAGGGTTTCATAGGTGTTTACCTTTACAATAGAAAATAACCTCATTTACAGTCAGATTATAAAAAATATAATACACAATATCATAAGAAGTCTCTTGTAAGAATTTTTCCTTTACATTGGAATGAATCTTTTATAATTTAGAATAAAACAACTACATCTCTGAAATAATCCTCCACTATCAGCATTCAAGAGTGTCTTATAATCCCTTTACATAAAACCCATAGGATTACAAAATAAACACTAAAAAACATGACTTAAAAAACCTTAAAATGCTTTATAAGATCCAAAGTTGTGTTTTAACAAATGTGATTTCATGCCTTTATATACACATTTCAATCCTTGGCATAGTGGCAAGGATGCTTATCCTTTTGGTTAGATATTACGGGGTTGAATCCCCTTGTTTTGGAATCAAATCATGCTAATAACCATTTTAAATGGAATATCCTCCCTTTTGAATTTAAAAAATCCACCTTTAGTGGAATAACAAAATCTTGAAATAGATAATAAAAGGTTAGGGGTTTGATCCTCCCCAATCACCTTTTACCAATGTTAGGTAATGTAGATTTTTAAATCCCACATTCATGGGGGATAAGGCTTGACTTAGATTTTTATAGCCTTAAACCTCCCATTGATAATGTGGCCTAACCATATCTTGTCTACTTTATATGTCCAAGACTTGACATTTGTGGTTTAAAACCTTTAAACTTAGTT
>JARHVA010005056.1:577500-670000 GCA_037957365.1 Torreya grandis | reverse complement strand
GCACCTCACTTGCTTAATGACACAATAAGACTAAGAGACTAAAACAACATACTTAAAACTAAGAATGATGCATAAGTGTTTCATATCGAGGTAAGGGAACATAATGCAACACTAGGAGGGATGATAAATTATACACAAATAGTTCGTATATAGACCCATACATAGATAGAATATTACCTACAAGGATTTATGGTTTTATGAAGAGGTGTAAAGGGAGGACAATAATGAAAGGGATAAACATCCATAGATAGAGATCGAAAAATATTAATGCATACAATATGTAATGAATTAAAAATATTAATAGTTATCATTAATATCAAGGTCTAAGGCAATAGAATAAGCATGAATAAATATTTTTTTTATACTAGGAGAGGTATGTTAGAGGGTAAATTTTGTTAGCATAATGGTAACTAAAGATGTTGACCCTTTTACAATGAAGGACCTAAGATTTTATAAGTGATGAGATTCCCCTAAATCATTAATTATAATGCCACCCACTATCAATGTGGTTATAATAATTAAATTGAGATGCGATAAATGATTAGGATATCTATCAGAAGAGATCATGTGCCCATACTTTGATAACCTGACGGTCACCTTTGCATTCAATTTTGCCTTTAAATTGGCCATCCTTTGATGTATGATAAAGTTAAATCACCACCTTTACCTATGAGTATCAACTAATAATCCACTTGGACCCATATTTTGACATGGATGATATGAATATTATTTTGGATTTTTCCATGTCATCTTTATGTGTCGTAGGGTTCTATGATGAAGGGGAATTGTGCACAATGTAGATCATAGCCTATGATTTGTGAGAGTGAAGAAGTGAAATTTTGTTTAAAACTTCATCATAGATTAATAAATAATATTTTTAATAGGATTGCACAATAATATTGAATATCCTAGGCATATTCATCATGATTTAGAATTGATCCATGTACACCTCTTCCTGTGCTATCTAAAGACTGGGATCTATGCACCTTTGAACCTATGCATAATTTATGTAGTGGAAAATATATATATGAGGTGTGAATTGGGAAAATCTCATAGGCTTGGATAAACACTTAATTTATGTGTATAAACCACAATGGCTACTGATTCTGGGCATAGGCATGAAGTGTTTATGCACATGTTTGTTTGAGGGACTTAACATTGTATAGGTGTGTAAAACTTTTTGGAAGATATTTTTGAGTTGAATGAAAGCTAAGGGTGACTTATGAAGTCAACACTTTTGGAAAACTTTATGGGTCACTTTCCTTCTAAGTGAGAATCCATTAGTGTTTGAGGTATTCTATTAGGTATGAAATCCTCTATAACTTTGATCTCACTGCTCCCTTAGGTGTAATTAGGCACAAAAAACCATTAAAATTTAGGATAAATTGAGATACCTTCCACAAGGAGAAATAAATTAAATAAATATGTCAAATGGTGCTTAGAGTAAAAGTAAATCTAGCTAATAAAAATGCACACTAGTGTATAGAGTAAATGAACTATTCTAATAATAACATGTGTACATGGCACTTAAGGAAATAAAACATCTAATCTACTATTTAAAAGAGCGTTCATGATCATTAGAGATAGTTATTGAGGTGAATCTCATTGATGGGGATGGGTAACACTTCTCCATTTGGATTTTCAAGTTGGTATGCATTGCCTTGCTTACAACTATCTATGGCACAAGGCCCACTCCATATAACATCAAAAATGGTGTGCTTTATAGATTTTGATCTATTAGCATCTTATTTGAGCATCAAGTCTCCTTCATTGAAGCCTTTATTAGTACCATTTTTATCTAATGTCCTTTTGGTCTACCCCTATTGGATCTTTTTAGTCTACATGGCCTATACTATAAGTTTTCCAAGCTTCATTAAATTGGATAACCTTAATGTCATGGGATCACTCCTATATAATTCCAATTGATGCACCAACTCTATAAAAGGTAACTCAAGAGATGTAGACAACCATGCTTTTCTTTTATAGACTAGCATGAAGGGTGAATTACCCAGTACTCTATTATAAATTATTCAATCTACCTAGAGGGATGTCTTGAGTTTGGTGTGCTAAGATCATTGGTTATCTTCCATGGTTCACTTGATGATGTGAATCAAGTTCTTGTTGGTGGATTTGGCTAGACCATTACCTTGAGGGTAATAATTTAAAGAAGTGCTCAAATGAATGTTGTGATTGACCTCCCACTTGCTAATTTTTGTTTTAAGAAAGGCCAATGCATTATCAAAGATAATGATGGTTGGAACAAAAAACCTCACTACAATTCCTTCCTAGAAGTCCAAGATGGATGACTCATTAACCTCCTTGAGTTCCATTGCCTTTGTCCACCTTATGAAGTAGTTAGTTTTTATGAGGATTAACTTGTGCCTAGTGCTTGAAGGTGGGTTAATCATCCCAATGAAATCTAGACCCCATTGCATGAAGGGCTGATCATCATAAAATGGGTATAGGGGGAGGGATGTCAAATTCTAATTTTATATAAAGAAGGCACATTTATTACATCCTCACACCCATGTGTGTACACACTTAAATAGAGTTGTTTAATAATAGTCACCTTGAGTTATTTTTATAGTAGTGGTCTTGAGTGAGTAATGGCCTCCTGATGGCCCATCATATAATTCTTGGATAATCTTGTTTACTTGATCATGCTCTATACACCTCAAGAGTACTCCATTGATGTCTCTTTTAAATAGTGCACTACTAATGAGCATAAAAGTAATGGATTGTAACTTGAAGTACATGTGTTTAGACTTATTTAATATAAGTAGATATGAGTCAGTTTGAAGGAAAGTCATCATGTTCTATGTCCAGTCTATGGTAGCTTCTTGATCTATTGATTTTTATCCTCACAACACAAGGACTATTCTATATTCAAACACTACATCCTCAACTAATTATTAATAGATTCCCTTTCTTCACATTAGCTTGGTGATCTAGATGTTTATGTCTTACTCCAGCACCTTTGTGACCCAACTAGCTCTCTTCTCATCAATGTATTTACTGACTAGGAAATATTTTATACTTGCATACACAACCATGAGTTATATTTTGTTATTAGAGATCATATACATAAACTTCTTGATAGATATCACAAATGCAAGGATGTGATTTTCTATGAATATGTAGTGCAACTCATAATATCTGAGTGTCTGAATAAATAAAGTGATACACTATTCTAGTTGGTTATTGCTCTATTGTATGAGGATTACTAAGACACCTTCAATCCCATCAAATGCGTAAAGGATAAAATCCTTATTATAATATGGGTTTATCAAGGCAAGGTCCTCTAAAATGGTGTGATTGATGATCTTAAAACTACTTTGGCCTTTTTGGGTCAATTTGAATGCAACATTCTTATTGAGAATTATTGTGAGAGGTTTGAATAGATATGCGAAGCTCGATACAAACCTTCTAGTGAAGTTATAATTTCCCAAGAAGCTTTGGAGGATAATCTTATGGCCTAGGAGAGGGAGCAAAAAAATGTATTTGAATCATTCTAGATTAATTAAGAGCCTTGTTTTAGAGATGATGTGTCCCAAAAACTCACCTTCATGCACTGTAAACACACACTTTTCTGGATTTAGAGAGATCCTAAACTCTCATCATGACCTATTTTAGGTGACTAAAGTGATCTAATACATGATTTGAAAAAATAGCAATATCATTGAGGTAAACCAAGATGATGTTGTTGAGGAGTCCCTTGAATTCTATATCCATGGGCCTATATAAGGTACCTCTTGTGTTTATCACACCAAAGGGAATCCTTTGGTACATGAAAGTACTCCATTTAATGGTGAATGGCATTTTAAATTGATTGTACTCCTATAAAATCACTTGGTTATAACATAAATAACCATCAAGTATCAAAAACCTTTTTGTACCTATGACTATATTTAGTATTTTCTCCATTAGTGGTAGGGGGTAGTGGTCTTTTAGGGAGGCTTTATTTAGATCCTTGAAGTCTATGCACAATCATATCTCTCCATTATTCTTGTAGAATGGGACTAGGTTGGCCACCCATGAGTAATGCTTAATTAAGAATATTATAATAGCCTCTATGAGCTTTAAGATCTCATTCCTCATCAAAGGATTGAGCTTTAGGTTAACCAACCTTTGCTTCTGCCTGACAGGCCTAGGATTTGGGTCAATCTTGATAGTGTGTTGGGCTAAGCCTAGATCAAAGCCTTTAAATACTTGATATCTCCATGCAAATATTTCATCATAACTTTTACTTATTTTATTGAACTCTTTGATTTTAGTTTAGGAGTACATCCTCCCAACATTTAATGGCTTATCATTAGAGATGGCCAATAGACTGAAGATTTCTTCCTTCACTATTATGTTCCTTCTCTCACCTTTGAGCTAGTCATTTAAGTTGAAGATGCTTTATAGTCTGATTAACCCTTTAGGAAGCTTGTTCTTCTTAATCTAAATGATCTATTCATCATATTGGGTTTAGATTTGTGGTTGATTCCTAGTGCAAAACTTAGCTTCATCTTGTAAAAAATTATTAATCTACCCATCACTCTTGAACACTTGATAATTATTTTCATTGTCTGGTAATATTGGTCTAACCACAATATTTGTTAGTTACTTAGACTCACTCTTTATATTATGCAGGGGGTCATAATATTCACCCATAGTTTCAAGTCTATTAGCATCATCATTATGCTCCCTTGTTATGAAATAAATATTGAAAGCATCAAATTCCTTGATTATGTCCCATACCCTATATTTTTAAGCTTTCATCAAGCTATTATTTGACATATTTTTCACTCAAACCTAATTCACTACTAGTTTGATGTCCCCAAATGCCTATAGCACTTTGATCCCTTTATTTTTTGATAATTGGAGGCCCTGGATCAGTACCTCATACCTAGTAATGTTATTTATGTAGTTAAACTATAATCTAAATGCATGAAAATATTTCTCCTTTTGAGGATTTATCATGATGACACAGTATCCTACTCCATTTTTTCTCCAAGATCCATCAAAGTAAAATTTCCACATGCTTTTGAGGTCCTCTTGCACTTTTACAAGATCCAACAATAAGGTGTCTTCTTCAATAGCATAGTAAGTTCCTAGCTCTCTCTCCCATGCATTATCATAAGGATCAAACTTGTAGTGCACACATACCCACTCATCAAGAAGATTATCTATATTACCCTTAATAGGCATGGTAGTATCATGGAGGATTAAACTCTCATGTAGATCAAATAAGGTGCAATTCATATTAGGTAGACTAGGAGTTTATGGATCTATATGATTCTTTAAAATAGGCTTAGCTTTGATGGTCACTTTGGTCCCATATTTGGTCCTAAGTAGCATGTACGACCAATCCAAGGATAGGTATCAACCTACATTCATAATTAATTATCAAAATAGGCATATAATAAAATATGGGGGTAGTTTGATGGCTATGATGTCCTACACAATAAAAATGCTCGAAAATGCATGTAAGGTGAGACTCAAGTCTTTAATGGTTCCCATAGTTTTGATTATAGTTCCATATAATTAGATGAATCCTTTTGAGATGGGGTAATATGTTATACCAAACATATCTATGATATTATTTGTCATCATTGAGTTTTTCGCACTAGATTCTATCATACAATTATGTACAATATGCTTACCGATAATTAGAGATATGTAGAATGGGGTAGTTTGCCATTTTTTCACACTTGTTCTTTTAGATGACATAGGCTCATAGGTGTATTTCAAATAGTCTTCAATGACTCACATGATTGGATTCCCTTCAAAACTCTTATAATAAATTCCTCTAGGAATTAATCATAAGAGTGTCACACATGATAACATTCAAACAAGTCTTTTTCATTTTCTTGACTATGTTAAAGGGAATTTGAGTTCCTTTAATCTATGCCTTTTAAATGTCTAATTCTTGTTGTAATTATTGGCCATCTTGAGGCTTAATATATTTATGTATTACCACTTTTATGCACATTTGGGGGCTTATTGTAGGTATTATGTCTTGTGCATCTGCATGCAACACTTGGGACATAGAAATTTAAGGTATGTTGGTGTCCTAAATTTCACCCTAGATGAGTAAAGGGATTGTTCAAATCTTCCTACTCAAATATAGTCCAACATTGGAATGACCCTAGGCTATGGGTATCCTAAACTTGGGTTAGACCTCTGGATAAGGCTGGCTTGCTTCTGGAACTATCACCTAAACTAACAATTATTTGGAAAAGGGGAGAGATAATAACATCAATATATGAAAGCATGTTAATGGGGTGATGCACCAGTAAATGAAGCACTTATACTTTGTAAAAGGAACACTATAAGACACATTCAAAACCAAATAAGATCAGTCTCACATAAATATTTTAGAATAAGGCATTGACCCACTATCAAACTAGTAGGAAAGGGTAGATATCCACTTTCAAGATAAATAATAAATTGTAAATTAAACTTAGAATGACCTCTAGGAACTATTAAGCACTTCATGAAGGTGAGAAAAACTTAGACATAAATAAGGAAAATGCATTCAATTAACCATAATATATGAGTTCATAGAACACACTTTAATCTAGCTTACAAAATGATAAAATTCAATCTTTATTGCATCAAAAGGTGTTACAGTGAAGATTTTGGCATAGCCTAAGTGAGCCAAAGCATAAGATTCTATTCTCAACATGTCAGAGATTTCTTGTCTAAAATTTTTAGAGAGTTATACATGTGGTTGAATTTGGAACATATATAGAAAAAAGGAAGAGAGAGGGAACTGTGATGTATTAGTACAAGTTTGAGGATGCTCAATCATGACCTTATCAATAAGGAACAAATTATACAAAAGAATTGAATTCTCATTATCTTTATTCATCCACATAGTGTCCTTGGAAATCCATGTCATTATCTATCTAATCTGTTGATGAGGACCATGTCTTAGAATTGATAGAAACATGCCACAACTGCTTCAGGTGGATATCAATACCTACTTATTGAAAATGTGACCTTAATGATAGGTTAGACACCTCTCCATGATATTGTTTCAATCTATATTTTCTCCAAAATTTAAACACAAGTCCCTTATAGATGAAAAACCAATCCAATAATTAGTTTTCACATAGTCACAATATCCATGGAAACCTACAAAATATTCCATCTTTGATCTCTGTATTAGGCTCTAAGAGCCCTATTCTACATCTAAACCCTATGAAAACCAATAATATATTATAGATAAGGATTATCCATATAAAATCAATGAACATGTCAATGGAATGAACTTGTAACTGGTTCGATAGGTTCTAGATTGTCAACCATAGGTCTTGTTTAAAATTTAATGGTGATGAAGCCTTATCATTAACCATTTTGTCTGTATGACTATGTTTGCTATTGATTGAGCCCTAATGGAGATATGAGTCCTTAGTATTTTTTTCTCTTGGGTAAGAAAACTAGTTCATTAACCTTCAATGGAATCTCTTTGTATTTCCACTTTGTTCATTGGTTGTCAATTGCCAACTGAGACCATTTACATTGTGCCTAATTATCATTATTATTATTGGTCTTGTAGATACACTGACTTATTAAATATCTTTTCATTATTAAATCTAGATGTATGAATGCACATGATTCCTTGATTTCCTACCAACTAAGATCCTTTGATGCGTTGACTTGATCTCTCAATGTTAGAACAAGATGTATGAGCTCACACATACCATAGATCTATTTTGGCCCACTTTCCTATCAGTCACTATGCACTATTGGATACTTGGTATGATTCAACATTGATCATTAAAGTTCTAGGATGCACATTTTTGTTAGTTGAGTTCACACTATTGGATTTCTACTCGGTGAACCCACACTATTATATCTTATCCAAATTGTAGCTCTTTAAAGCCTTTTAACCTAGGGACCTTTTGACTTGTTTGACCCCATCATGAACCATTAGATCTCATGTGTCAGTATGAAATCTTATGTGAATCATTAGATCTTGATTAAATTTGAACCTTTAAATAATTTTGAATATAAATGGTTACTTTATGAATCTAAAACTTAACACTTGCATGCTTGTCATTTGATGTTTACATTACCATTATTGATGTTTGCATGACCGTCAATCTTTTGGACCCCAATAGATATATGCTAAGATTTATTTTGATGTCCACATGGATGTCTCCATTTGAAAGTCAATCTTTGATATCTCATAACGTGGGCTATAAAAATTGCATGGGCATGAAATTTGTAAGATATAATCCTAGAATGAAGAACAATGTGGTGTTTCAATCCTTTTTCTCATGAGGCTCCCTAAGGTGCATTTATTAAATGTGCAAGTGAACTAGTGCATTCCCTTTAAGATGATGTCCTAATGATGGTCTGGTTCTTTAAACTTACATGGTCTATATTTTTCACAATCTTTCAAGGCTCTAATGACCTTTTAAGACTTTTACAACTTGGTTCATGCTCTTAAATGCTTTAGACACCATGAAACCTACTCAAACCCTTCAACTGCAATTGTAGACCTATCCCTTGAAGATTAATTAGATCACACTTTAAGCTTGCTTAAAATGTTTCAAAAGATTTACAAAATCTATATGATCTCCACTTGAGGTTTGTCTACTCCTTGTCACATTGGGTCACTCTTCAATCAAGATCCTCAGTTTTTGGACTCTTGGACTAGGTAAATTTTGATATGTAGACCAAATTCTGTCAACAGGTACCAAAGTTGAGGGTGCTAAAGAAGAAAGTGATAGAGGAGATAACTCTCCATGATTCCTTATTTTTGAATCTCATATTAAAGGTGAGTAGGTTATTCTCCATGTTAGGTATTTCATTTTAATTTACATAATTGAAATTTACTTCCTGCTAATTTATAAGAGTAGACTCATCTTTTTCATGTGCTTGCATTTGGGCTTCCCTCCTCTATAAAATTATAGAATATGGTTGTAGCATGTTCTATATAATGAGTGATTGGTTTAAGGCTTCATTTTCACATGCATGTTGTTTATGCAATTTAATACATGAAAAGCACTATTTAGAGTCATGTGCAATATTGGTTTACATAGGCATGAGATTTTTATAGGTTCTTATAAAATCAAAATTTTATGCATAAGGTGGTCTATTATTTATGAGCTAATTTTGGGCGTGTGTGCCATATTGGTAAGGAGGCCTATTTGATTGATACTACTAGTTGAAATTTTGATAAGGCTTAGAGTGTGCCTATTTCATTTTGAGATATACTATCTCATTTTTAAATCTCTGTAGTAGAGATTTAACTTTATGCAACTAAATTAGGGTAACTAAGGTTGATGGAAATGGTGGACTGTATATAATAGGGATAGGTGATAGAGTTGAAGTGGGTAGAAAAATAGATGAACTTATACATGGGGGTTTTGTATATAAGGTCATAGGGGGTTTGGGCAAAATTTACCCTACTTGCATTAAGTAGTTCTTTTCATGCACAATAATCTCATATACATCTAGTAGTAGTATACCTCCCATGGATTGGATCATTATGGCCACATCATTTTTTAGTGCCCTTAAGAAATATAAGAATGCAGTATTAGCATTTGGCCTTACCAAGATTGGAACTCAATCTTAAGTCCTCTAAAATCTAAAGTTTAAGTCAACCATTTGCTCATGTGGAGATCTCTTGATGTTCATGAGTTATTCCATTAGTGATAGGTGGTCACTCTTCTCTTCAAACTAGATAAATAGTGTTGCACCCAACTCATCCTAATTTCATATAGAACATAGTCACAAACTATGATACCACTAGAGTGTCCTCCCTTTTAAAGAAGAGGAAAGGAGTTGTAGTACAACATTATCCTCAATTACATTGTGGATAGAACAAACATTTACAATGTCTTGTATGTGCTTTATTGAAATAGTAGTATTTTCTCTAGTAAAAAAATGGGATACTCTTAAGAGAACCTAAAAGAACGTCATCATATTGGGGAAGGATTAGTGGTTTTCCTCTATTAAAGGGAATAAAGGGTTGATTTATAAGAGTAGCCATGAAGGGAATAGGGAATAGTCTTTCTCAGTATACATGAAATGTATTGAATGGGGGAGTAGATTGATATCTATGGGAAAGTCATATTTATATACTATCCATCCTCACAGGGGACAAGGATATTTTGAATCTTCTTCTCATAAAGGGTAAAGGCAACTCAATGAAGTGAAAACCAACACCTGTTGTAAATGACCTAGTTTATCTTGGCATGCAGATGGGGGTTAATATTTGAAAAATATAATTCTTAGAGTTTCTAGATGATTGAAATGTGTCTATAACACTATCAAAAAAGGATCACACCAAATATTTAGTAAAAATCAATCAAGTAATCCCACTGGGCATGTTATAAACTATTATCACTCAAAACATGCACTTATGGTTAAATGGCTCTCATGTGCACTAATGCATGATGCTTATGTGCCTTGAATTTTTGACTTACACATTAGATAATAACTCAAGGTATAATTTTAATAATTGTATCATCCCCCAAGGTGTGGGATTCTTGTGCTCCTTATGATTAACATCTAGAGTAGCATGACTTCTTTCTACTCTAAGTGTACCTGGTTTAAGACCAGCATGTATACCTACAAAGAGAGTAATGAAACCTAAAACTAGCACCAAACCTAAACTTGATAAGATAAAGAGAAGGAGGTAAGATATTTCATAAAAGATAAATGTGGTGATGCACCAAGAATAAGATGAGCACCTCACCCACTTAGTGACATAATAAGAATAAGAGACCAAAATCAAAAAATTTAAATTAGGAATGATTCATAAGTGTGTCATATAGAGGTAAGGTAATATAGTTTCTCACTATGAGGGATGATAAATTTTCCATATATAGAGCCTATGTAGACCAGTGCATACACAAAATGCAACATGCGAGGATTTCTAGTTTTATGTAGAGGTACGAAGGGAGGATAATAATGAACAAGATGAACATATGTAGATAGAGATCAATAACTAGTAATGCACATAAAATGTAAATAATTAATAAAATTAATAATTCTCATTAATATCAATGTTTAAGTAGATACAATAAGCTTGAATAAATAGAGCTTTTTATACTAGGAGAGGGCTCTTGGAGGGCAAATTTTGGTAGTGTAATGGTGCTTAAAGATGTCAAATCTTTTACAATGAAGGAACTAAGATTTTATAGGTGATGAAATTACCATGGGTTATTAATTATAATCTCACCCACTATCAGGGTGGATACAATCATTAAATGGAGATGAGAGAAGTGATTGGGATCTCTATTAGAAAACATCATGTACCCATACTCTAACAACCTGGCAGTTGCCTTTCTATTTAATTTTGTCTTTAACCTAGCCATACTTTGACATATAATAATATTAAACACCACCTTTACCTATGAATATCAAATTAAAATTCATTTGGACCTATTTTTTGATGTGGAGGGTATACAAATTTCTCTAGATTCTACCATGTCATTTCTACATACAATAGGGTTTTATGATGAAGGGGAGTGGTGTGCTACATAGATCACAGCCTGTGATTTATGAGAGAGAAAAAGTGAAATTATGTGATTTAGTGAAAAAAATTATCATAGAGGCATAAGTAATATTTTTTATAGGAGTGTGAAATAAGATTAAAGATCTTGGGCACACTCATGATTTAGAACTATTCCATGTGCACCTCTTCCTATGCTATTTGAAGACTAAAAACTTTGCACCTTTGAGCCTATGAATCATTTATGTTGTGAAGGATATCTATATAAATAATGAATTGGTAAAATCTCATAGATGTGATTAAACAATTGATTTATGTGAAGAAACCACTTTGGATGTTGAGCACGGGTGCAAGCAAGAAGTGTTTGAACATAAGTTTGTTTGAGGGGCTCAGCACTATGCAGGTGCATAAACATTTTGTAAAATATTTGTGAGTTTCACATAATATAGGTGTGACTTGAATGTAAAAATTAACTAATAATTCCTCCCATTGATCTACATATTTTGTCAGTGGGTATTTATCACACCCATATATGTTTTTGATGAAGTTAATCAACTCCCCAGTTTTGAGGATCTCACAGACTTCCCTATCATTTTTGAGATTATCAGGTATCATGGGTTCAATTCTATTGAGATCTTAGCCCATGGTGGAGAGAATGTGAATCCTATGGATATTTTTTCTATGGAATAAATTAGAGATATAGTAGAGAATGACAACAACTCTTTTCCTTTTATTTATTTGATGGTTCTAGAAGTTGCCCTACATCTAACATGCCAAGGAGTTGGTGAATCCTTTATTATGATTTTTATTGATCATTAAATTTTGTAGTGTTTCAAAGTTCACAATCATTTTTGTGACATAAAAAATCTATCCATTATAATAATTTAATTATAATTATTCAAAAACTTGTCTTTCTTTTTCCAAAATTTGAAAACAACCACCATTACCCCTACGTTAACAAAGATATCAGCTATGTGATTGTTGTCATGGTAAGTATGCTATAATTTTGACTCTTGAAATTATTTTCTAATGTCTAGGCCTTCTTATATGATATAATAAATGTTTCATATAATTTTTTTGAGATTGTTGAGGCAATTAATTGTGTTGAGGGAGTCACCCTCGACTATCAGCCTCAACTAGTATCTTGTTAAATCCTAGGTGTTTGGACACTTGGATACCCCATAGGGATGCAAGAGATTTAGCCTCTTGGTTATTTTTGTGGCCCATTCCTCCTTCATATGTAGCTATAAAATATTCCTTTTCATCTCTTAGCACTCCTCCACTACCTAATATTGTTGGGTTTCTTTTGGATGCCCCATCAAAATTAAGTTTAATCCACCCTTGATTTTGGGGAATCCATAGAGTACTACTCCTAGTTTCCATTCTAGGGTTAGTCTTAGTGGTGGATAATATATATGGGAGCCAATTTTTAGCTAGATTTTCCTCTCGATTTGATAACTATTTATCTTTGCCTTTTTTAGAGATTTTAAAGTTTTTGATAATTGAGTTTAAATCTTTCTCACCAACCTTATTGTAATTTCTAAGAGAGTCCTTAAAGATCCTATTATTTATTTCTTTCTACACTCCCCATATTAAGTGGGGGAAAGAGAAGATCCATATTTTATTGATAAGTTTATTGGAGAAAGGTGGATCCCATGCTCCCCAGGAGTCACTAAGAGAAGAAAAATGGATCCAATGAATTTCAAATTTTTGAAGGAGAAGACTCCATATCTTTTGAATAAAGGGAAATCGATGGAGGAGATGGGGTATAGTTTCAAAATATGCCTCATAGAGAGAACAATGGTTGACCAATGTAAGACCACATTTAACTAGATTATCTAGAGTGAGGATCTTATTCTAAAGATAACCAAATAAATATATTTAATTTTGAAATCAAGTCCTTGTCCCATATTTTGGACCATTCTATTATCGCTTGATTTAGAGGGATAATTTGGTAATATCCCTACTTCATATTCTCCACTAGGAGTTGCACTCCAAGATAGGGCATACTCTTTGAAGAGGTTAGGTATATGAGCACTTTGAAGGAGATTGTCTTGTTACTCTATAAAATATATTTCCAATTTTTATACTAAAAAAATATTTTATTTATTTTTCATCTAAATAAACCATCTCAATGTAGGACCCTTGAGATAAATTAGACAAATAATTTTTCCAAAATTTTGAATAAGAACTAATCTCATTAAATTGGAACCACCATTCTCTAGTAACAATATCATTATCTCTATAATTAATTTGAAGCCCCATGATCATCAATCCATAAATTATATGGTTTCAAATATTTTTAAATTTTCTTAACACCTTTCTACCACATATCTAAAAATTAAATCATGTAAAAAAATAGTGTTGAATTTTTACTATCAACTACATAAAAACACTTAATTTTCTCACATTTCTCACATGGAATAAAATATAAGATTTTTTTCATAGATTGCACATAAAAAATCATAAATAATCTAGATTGCATGGTCAAATTTATATCACAATATCTCCCTTGATAAAACTCAAAATCCTTAGTTCAATAACTTTTAGAAAATATCTCAAAGTCCTCTTTCTAGCTACAAAATAACCATTTGAATTAGACACTTGTGTGACAAGAATTTTTTTTGCAAGTTATTTTTCATCCTTAAAAAATTATATAAAACCAAAATTCTTCCACTTTTCCAAAATTATGGATCTGATACAATATGTTATTATCCTTCTTACAACATATAAAAACAACATTGAAAATAGACAAAAATAAAAATAAAAAAATGAAATGGAAATAAATTATTTGTATTAAAATGGTATCATAATTACATTACAATATTATTGGCCTCTTTAAGGGGGCAACCTCCTTTGGATAAAACTCAATTCAATGCAAATTATGGATTCCTTTCTAATAGACTATGCTCATATTCATACTAATTCTATAGTAGATAACTACTACTTACCATGAATATGGGATTATTAAAATTAGCTAAAGGAATGACTTAAAAAGCATATGTGTCTATATATTTTATTAATTATAAAAAATAGAAATAAAAGAGTTAGGATGAAGGATTCCTAAAATAAAATTACCATTGATGATTCACTTTTCCTCTTCCAATTTACTAGGCTCAAATACATATAGAACAATTAAAGTAATAAAAAAAAAAAAAATTCACCACTTTTCACCTCTTGATTCCCCCATCTCATGGATCATCCTTATATTTCTCATAGAAATTCACCCTTCATCATGGCATAATACCACATTTTATATATTTTGGTCTACTTTTTTTTACCTTGAAGATTGAAAAGTCACTCCTTTATTAACTATATCCCTCCCTAGAACTTGACTCTTGTGATGTTTCCAACTCTAAGCCCCATTCAAATTTTAACACTAGAATTTTTTCTATATTTAATAGTAATTACTCATACATTACTATATGTATATTTAATATCATCTAATAAATAATTTTATATGGTCATTTATTACAACATCTCCATTTACCAAAAGTTTTAATTTAATGACATCAAGTATTTTATATGCCTTTGAACTACTCACCATATCCAAGTAATAATGATAATTGAGGTGACCATACCTCTCATGTGAAAGTACACTAGTAATTTCATCTATTTATAGTGAATGTGTTTTAACTATTTTGGGATCAATCAATTTATATAATACATTCAGACTAATGAATATATATATATATATATATATATATATATATATATATATATATATATATATATATATATATATATATATATATATATATATATATATATATATATATATATATAAGGAATATTAGTGATCATACATTTAATACATTATAAATTTACATGAGTAGGATTAATAATGATCTTGATAGTGGAAAATAAATTTTTATTATATTAGGGGCATACCAATCATTATTGAAAGTTTAGTTAATATAATTATTCAAAGTGATATGAGAATCTCTGCATCCTATAATATAGTGAGTATAGAAATCACCTAAAGAAACAATTTCACTACTACTATTATCTGGAATAAAATTAATATATTAATCTCTCAGATAAATATAGTGATGAGATGCTTCTAAGGAGGCTTGGTCAATCGATTCTAAGATGCTAGAAATGTAAAATCACCTAGTGCCTCTTGCTCATATCCTTAAAAAACTTTTTCATACCATGATATCTTATTACTACATATTATGTTATAGTTTTTGAATTTTTTTTTTTTTGAAGTGTCAGGGCTTCTTAAAATAATAAATTTTTTATTGTGACCTCTTTGATGTGTTACCAAATTTTAAAGAATAATAATTATATGAAATTATATCATTATATTGTGTTCCTCTTCCTTTTAACCATACACTAAATGTACTCTCTCTACTAAATTAGGTTGATGCTTTTATCTAATCTTTATTCTACTCCATATACATGAAAAGTGTTGATAACTTTAGTCTCTACAATCAGATACAAGTACTCAACAAAAAAATAAAAATATGATGGAAAAATAGACATCACAAAAGAAACCATGTCTTAATAATATACTTGGTTCTCAATAGAAAATAGTTTATCACTTACATCCTTTACACATAAGAGATATTAAAAAATAGAACTTCTTTTTTTACTTATTTTAGAGAACTATTTAAAATGTTTTATATATTTTATTAAATTAAACACACACACACACACACACACACACACACACACACACACACACACACACACACACACACACACATGTTTTTGTTTAACCCTTTTTTATAAATAAGTATTAAAGAGAGAGTATCCTAATCAAGTAATGAATAAGATACTCTTAAAACCAATCCAATTAATTGAATTTAGATTTTATTGATATTCTAATAAGATATATTGAATCTAAGAATATTTTAAATATATAAATTACAACATTCAAATTTATGATAATTTCAATATAAAGGATAAATTTTAATTATTGTATACATTTATGTGAATGTCTAATAAAAATAATAATATGAAAATAATATATTTCATTTAGCTAACAAACACTGCATTACAAAGACGTATACACAAGCCTAATAATGCTCATAATAGTCCTATAACATAGGATGAGAAAATCGACTACTAAAAATTTGTAATCTTCTAATATCTTCATTGACTAACTTATTCTAACAAATAACCTATTTTATACATGGTTATTTTATAACATAAGAAACCACTTTATTTATTAAAACCATATGAATGAATAATATAATAGAATGTAGGCTTGAGAAGTGAAAGTGAAAAAATAGTCCTCTAATTAGTGCATCCCACCTTGTGAAATGAGGGTAAGTGTGCTCAAGTGAATTCAATCTAACCTCAAAATAACCCTATATCAATGAATGATTTTTACATAGCTAATAATTTTAATATGTCATTAGACATATGTAGTTCTCCCATATGTTTGGGTTGTGTGTGAACAATGGTGTAAATGTTATATGTGAGTGCAATTAGTGATATAGATTGCAACTTGAAAAATAATATTCATAGGATATTATTTGAACTCTTTAGACACATAATAAGATTACTCTTGTGAATTATTTTGAAATACGGTGGTAGATGTCAGTTGTGTGAATGATTTAGTGTACTTGAATAGGTGCTTGCTTCATAATTTCTAGAATGATGAGTGGGATTTATTTTACACTAATATTTCACCTTTTTAAAATAATGTCATGGAGGGTTAATTAAGACAAATAAGCAAACTCATACATATCAAAATGGCACATCCACTAGCATCAATGTTAGTGTCCTAATCTAGATGGTAATGTCTAGGAGAGTAGGAAAATGTTGAAGATATGTAACTAAAAATTAAGTATTTAGTTGACCGATGCAAGCAGAGATATGTCATATTAGTTAGTCATTATTGGAAAAATGATTCTTAGGTGAATTTAACTAATGTTGATCAAGGCTTCAGTAATATCCAATTATCTCTCAATCCTGTCTCTCTTTATCCTTATCTTGAGGATGAGATTATTTGGCATGTTGACCCTAGTGGCCAATTGAAAGTCTCTACTATCTTTGCTTCAAAGGAAAAGGGTAATCAACCTTTTTGGTCTCATGCCTGGATTAAGGGGCTCACCCCCAAAATTAATATCTTCTTTTGGACTCTGCTTCAAAATAAATTTTTGACCCTTGACAATTTGCAAAAAAGAGGTATAAATATGGTTAATAGTTGTATTTTATGCAAAAATGGACTTGAAGATAGAGATCATATGTTTTTGAATTGCTCTTACACCCAGCAAGTTTGGACTAAGATTCTTAATTTGTGGGGTATAACATGGGTCCATCAAAACAATGTGGAACTCTCTTTCAAAAGCTGGTTTTGCCCCTCTAAGGATCCTGATGCTTATTTTCTTTGGAAACTAACTCTCCCTCATCTCTGGTGGGGTATTTGGAAAGAAAGAAACAATAGAATATTTAGGAGTAAAGAACTTCCAGGATGGGTGCTTGGTCAGAATATCATTAGAGCCATCAAGGGGAACTTTAAATACCAGAGGAATTCTGATCAAACCTTCCAATTTGATAACCCTTTACGATCTAAAGGGTTTAATTTGAAAACTAATAATCCAAGATCGATCATAAAATGGTATGTTCCTCCTAATGGATGGATCAAAGGGAACTTTGATGGAGCAGCTAAGGGAAATCTAGGAAGAGCGAGATGTGGAGGGGTCTTGAGAGATCATGTGGGAAATGTAATTAATGCTATCGCTATCCCAATTGGTAATTTGAATAGCCATATTGCTGAAGCTATTGCAACCCTCTACACTATTAAATTAGCTGTTGATTTGGGGTATTCCAAATTATGGTTGGAAGGTGATTCTTTGAATATTATTAACACCCTAAATAATAAAAATTCAATCTCATGGCCAATTGAGGCTATGGTTATGGAAATCAAAGCCTTAATTTAAAAATTTGAAAAAGTGGCCATATCCCATACATATCGAGAGGCCAATGGGGTTGTTGACTAGATAGCCAATCATGTTGTTCAAACAGGGCATAAGGTGAGGTAGATTAATGAATTAAATAAGCACGTTGATCTTAAAGTGCTTATTAATTATGACGCCATTCATTCCAAAGTGTGAAATATTTGATTGGATTAGCAATTTAATGATCTGGTAGAGTGGCCTTATGGCTATCAGATTAACTTCCCTAAGGAGGTACATTCATGAGAATGTAATGTGGTCACTGCATGTATCATCAAAAAGGTGAACTCTATTTCAAGTAACAAATAACTGGTTCCATTTCAACCTTTCTACCTTCTGTGTTTGGGTGCTTTTGGTTTTTCGTTTGCTTTGCAATATGAGGGGTGAACCGCAAAAGCAAGAGCCCAAAAAATGTGATGACTGGAAGGTTAGATAGGACATATGGAAGATTCTATAGAAAGGGAAGGTGGTCAATTATCTGGAGCATTTGCATGGCTATAAACCCCATGTCACTATAGCCTTCTTTAAAAATTGGGTTGATGACAGAGTTACTCTCCATGGAGTCACTGTGAAGCTTACTGAGGACTTCCTTACTGAGGTCATGGGGCTTCCCATGGGTGGTATTAAGTTCTCAAGATAGACCAGTATATCCAATGCGGCCTACAAAATTTTTTTGAAGATGGATGCAAAGGAGAAGCAACTGGAAAAGAATGGAGACTTCTTTGATGTGGAATAGATAAAAGGAATTTGGTGAGATGTGATATGCTATATCTGTGAGTACTTTATCCTTGATGGTAGGAATAAAAGAGTTCAAAATTTTCATTTTGTTTTTCTCAATCACTTAAGGGCATAAGGATATAATTTCTTTCCCTTTCTATATGCATTTTTCATTGCTTCAAAGCTTGTATGCCCATAGGAAGAAGGAGTCTCACCCCATTTTACATGAAGGTTTGATACTTCTCTTAAAGGGTTTTTGTAAAAATAAATCCATAGCTTCAACTCCTTCTTTTGACAAACATAAGGGTTCTCAGTCCAAAAAGTGTAAGAAGAATGAGAATGTTAAAGGGATAGAAAATGCAAAACCAAAATCCTCTAGTTCTCAAAAACAAATTGTAGAAGAGGATTTTGAGTCGGAGAGTACTGAAAGCTCTGAGAAGGATGTCCAGGAAGAAGAGGAAGGGACGGATGTTGGGGATTTCAGCTCCAATTTGGATTAATATCTGAAAACTAAAGGAAAAATTGAGAAATGGAATGAAGAGGATACAACTAAGGGAAACTCAGAACATAGCGATTCTGACAATGAGGGTAATCAGACTATGTCTAGGGGAGGTGCTAAAGACAAAGACATCTTAATTGATGATCTAGTTTCTATGAGAGAGGAGGATCACATGGTTTTGGCTTCTACTCCTACTATGGAGATTGGGGGACAAGAAAAGGAGGACCATGTTCAGCATGAAGACCTTATTGAGACTAGAGAGGAGGAACTGATGGATAGGGAGGAACAAATTGAAAAGGTTGATTCCCCTCCACATGAGATTGCAAAAGACATTTGTGACTCTTCGCAGAGGGAAACCAAGCTTTCCTTCTTGCATTCTGCCAGGTTTAATGCTGACTCTATTCTTGAAGTTGATTCTTGGATCTATAATGAAATAATGGGGCTGAAGAAGAAAGTGGAAACAATGCAACACAATCAAGATGTTGATCGGACCATGATCAACCACTAGAGGTGAAAATGATAGATATCCCAAAAAAAACTTAAAGATTATGAGCATAATCTTAGAATGCTTATCAAGGAAAGTTGAACAAAGATGGAGTAGGTAACATCAAGCATCTGTGTTGCTATAGCTAGCCTTGGTAAAAGAGCAAATGAAGAAACAATATCCTTGGAGGGTCCAAGTAAGAGGATAAGGCAGAGTTTAAGGAAGAAATCCTTGCAAGCTACTGCAACTTTGGCTACTAACTCCATCCAAGATACTACTATGATTGGAAAGGAGGCTATCAAGATGATCATGGAATTGTAATAGAAGCCTAGGGTCTTCTTTGTTGGTTTTGTTCTTGTTCAGGTCCTTATTGCTGGTTGTTGTAACTGGTTCTTATTTTTGATCCTGTTTCTTGGTTCTTGGTCTAAAACTTTATTTGAGGTTCCAGATCCTTGTGAAACCTGGGTACTTTTATTAGACTATGTTTGTGGTTTTAGGTCCCTGTAAAACCAGATTTTGATGCTACTTTCTAGCAGGTTTCAGGACTATTGTTCTTGGTGGTTGTTAATGCTTTATCTTTTTTGATTCCATTAAAGGGTTTTGGGGTCCCTTCAAAACCAGCTTTTACTGTAATCTAAAACAATTAAGGATATATATATATATATATATATATATATATATATATATATATAAAGTTTTAATCATATTGTGCACTATAGGTGATCTAGTTAATAATAATATCCGATTTAGATTATAAGATAAGTATTTAGGCATAGTGAGATGGTGAACATGATCCTTGCGGCAATGAAAAGGTCTTAAAATTAAGGGTAGAGTCATAAGTAATATTTTTCAAGTTTCAAAGGCTATTTTATCATGTAAAATATATATTTAGCATCTACATCCCCCCGTTAATCTAGTAATGCATAAGGATGAAATTAGTATGATAAAGAAAAGAAATATGTATTGTGGTGTGTACAACACACCTTAATTTATCTTGAGCCTTATTTTAATTTGATGTGTGCATTACCTTAAACCAAGAGCATGTTATAGGTGTAATGAGTGCTTATAATCTAAAAAGGAATAATTAAAATTTATTCAAATAAAAGAGAATGAGGAAGGAGTACACATGTGTTTTGATGCAACCATGTTTCTCGTTGGTAGTTTTATTTTATAATGATGCTTTCTAGATAAAGCAATGAAGAGATGTTTATAAATAAACCTTGGATATGTGAATATGGGAATTAGAGGGTGATCATTCCCCTAATTTGGTGTAAGAATGAGTTTTTCCAAGGTCATTGAGATCACATAATCTCAATCACACAACTCAAATGTAAACATAATCCAACTAATCTATCCAATCTAGCTTGAGTTAAATGGTGTAACCATATCAACCGAAAAAATATAAATAATGCCCAGGCCTTCAAGGGAACATAATCATAATCACACTACTAAAGGGAGAAAACTACTACAACATATAAAATCTCAATAAGTGCTTCTTGGTAAGGTTTACATGAATATTGGTATAATTTGAATAATGTATCTATAATTTGGTAGATTTGCATGGTATATGCATGTCTAATGTGTCTCAAGTTCAATTATTTGTCAAAATATAATATTTGATTTGTAAAATGTGTATGATATCAATCACAAATCTAAAAAACCATGTCAAAAATATATGAAAATCGATGCTAAATAAATAATATTCTATTACAGGTGTATATCTAAATCATGTAAACTATATTAAAATTTTCTAATTCTCTCCCCCCCCCCCTCCCCTTGACATTTTGAGATGAGTGGAATTGAAAGTGATAATCACCTTATTTCAAAATGATAATATAAACATGTTATATCTATATCAATCATGTGGTAAAGAAGCATATTGTTTTATTATTTTTGGGAATCTAGTGTTAAGTTCATAAATAATAAGTGGTCTAGAGTATGGGAAAAAACTAGTTTAATGTGGTAAAATATATATTTTTATCAAGTAAATTACATGAGGAAGAGAAATAAACTTATCTAAAAATGGGTTGAAATGGATGATTCAGGAGTTAGAAATTGAGATGTAGGATTGGGACACTGTCATGAATCTAGATCTAGTCTTCATTTTTTGATTGAATGGGAGCACAAAAAATGGATAGTAGTGGCACTAGTGTTATAGTCCACCTCTAATTATATTATCCTAAGGATCTAATATTTTTAAGTTTTGTTTCCCAGGTCAGTGTGAGCTTGTATAGCAAGTTTTGGAGCTTGGAAGTCAATAGAGATCTTTATAGGTCTAATTTTGTCTCCAAAACCCTATATTCATCTACACACATGTAAATAACAAATGCATCAAAATAAAATTAGTGAAAAACTAGGTTAAGGGAAGAATAATTGCATGATCTAGAACCCCTATTGTCTTGATCATTACCTACATTAACCCTCAAGTTATGGTCTCAGATCAAATGTAGTTCTCCTTTAGGGAACATGCATAATCAATGCGCATAATCGATGCAAAAATGACTTTTTGCTAGACCCTTCCTTGATCAAGCATGCAAGTCTATATGTGATACAGAATGCTAAGCTATATTATTGATTGATTTTTATTATGTCTAATGTGCCATAGTAGTAAGTGCTAGATATAAAATGCCTTGTGAATTCCTTTATATAGGAGACTCATTATTTTGAATTTGGGAGCTTTATTTGAATTTAACCAACATGGGAAAACTTAAGGATGAATTTAGGAAAAGGGGTAAGACTCAACTAGAAAATGAAATTGACTATTAGAACTCAAAATGGCCCTAGACAAGAGCACTGTAAATGGACACTAGTGTCATTAGCACTATATTACAACCCTATCACTCTTATCCTATAGTCTTGTGACCTAAGGGGTGGAAAGAGGATCAAAAACCTGACTTGGCTAAGGTGAATGACTATTTTAAAGGCTCAAGATGATTGATAATAATAAAAAAGGTGACTCAAGCATAAAACAAGACCAAGATGTCAAAAATGAAAGAGATGGATAAATGTGAATAAAGCTCATATTCTCCAGTTAGAGTTTCCTATGAAAGGACTATGAAAAGATATGATATGTGTGATTGATTGACTATTTTAGGGTGTATACATTTCCCCCCCTTTTATTCTAGTGATGAAATGAAATGAATTACTAGAGTTAAAAAAGGAAAAGAAAATTCATACTTGAACCTACCTATGTGGAGATAAGTGTGCTAAAAAAGGGTCCAACTCACTTCCTATCCATGGAAGTGGGTGGAAAGCCAAATAGTGCCTAGATAAAGAAAGAATCCTTGAAATGGATGCCCCTTGTACTAATCTAAAAGTGGAATCTATATAACATGGATAAGGATGGCAATGCCTATCCCCTATGCTAAATCTAATTTGAATGAGAAATGCTCACAAGTCTAAAAATAGTGTCTATCTTCTATCCCACATAAACTCATGTAATCTCAAATGTGTGCATAGAATCCATATGCTATGAAGATAAAAATCTATCATGCCCCCACTCCAAGTATCTAAACTAGAACTGAGATGTGTTCAAAGGTCTAAAACTAATGTCTATCCTTTGTCACACACAAACTCATGTAGTCTGGGTTTGGGTAATGTTATGGACCAACCACTATAGATGATGTTACAGTCCAACCTAGTGACAACCTAGGTATAACTTGGTATAATCTAAAACTTTGGTAAATGTGCAAGAAGACAATGACATTTCTTGTCATTCCAATCTGTATAATTTTAGATGGTGAAGAACATGAACATTTGTTCCATGCCTCCAAATCTAGTATGTGAGTGATGTAGATGTATAGTCTAAAAATATATATAACCACATGTGAAATGAGATATCATGCCATGTCCCATGTGTAAAACTAGAGATCAAAACAATGTGCTCTACACTATGTCTATAATCTGATATCTAGTCCTGTGACTATTTCATGTTATATGAAGTTGTATGTGTGAGATGTGTAGTATGTATATGCCCCAAAATCTAGTATCTGAGTCTGAATCTATATTAAATTCACTATGAATCCATATAATTTGAACCACTATATATTTGAGCAATCTATGTATATGTAGACCAAAGGTATGTCCCTTTGAATGTCCTATGCAATGTTTAATGACCCATGTAATCTGAATCACTATATATTTTGACCAATCTAAAATAAATATAATAATCTAACTACTAAATGCATCAGAGCCATGGTGTATCTATAAATTGAGGGTGTATCCTTCTAAATGTCTTGATTAATGCTAAGTGACCCAAGTAATATGAATCATTGTATATTTCAATTGATCCAAGTTGAATCTGATAATCTGAATATTGGAGGTGTAAGAACCATGGTGTATCCATCTATGAGAGTGGATAGGCATGCTAGATAAATGTAGGAATAGTAATAGTAAGAATGATTCCCCATTTTGGAGAGAGGGATGAGATCTTATGATAGGGGAGTTTGAGCCAAAAGTGATGACTAGTGGCATAATGATAAAATCAAGGTTGGTATAGTTTGAATTGATTGAGAAGTTGTTTGATTGATTAGATTGAATTATTATGAAAGTTGAATGAGTTGTTGATTGGTTAGGCTGAATTATTTTATAGTTAAATAAGTTTTTGATTGGTTAGGATGAATGTTTGATAACTAAATGAGTCTTTGATTAGTTAGGACCAAATTGTATGTATGGGTAAAAAATTAGTATAGATATGTCTATGTTATAGGAGGCATATTATGTATTAAGAGAGTGAGGTTCATGTGATATCAAAGGTATCATTTTTATGATTCTATGGAATAAAATGGTCTGTAAGAAGGAGTTACATGGTTGAAGTTATAGGGAAAATGGTATTTTGCTTTAAGTGAGAAAGTTGTTTGATATAGGATAATTGGATTGATTCTCGATTCATTTGTGCATTCACTAGGTTGAGATTTTGAGCTCTAGAGAAGGAGATATGCTGAGAAGATGAGCACCTAACACAACCTATTTTGAGTAGTTGGCAGCCCAGATTGAGGTTGGTGGGGAGGTTACCCTGATAAGTAGCTAAAACATGTGATTTTTGCTTGTTTAAAAGCCTATTTTTTATGTGTTTGAGCTATTTTGAAGTGTTTTAGGAAATTTACACTAGTTCTAGTGATCCTATCTAGGAGTCATCATTCTTGTCTAGTGTTCAACACTATTGTCCAAGTTCTGTCACTATTGTCTAGCACTAGTGTCCTTTTGTAGTGTTGTTGTCCACTAGGGCTAGTTTTTTGAGATTTTGATTGGCTATCTATTATTGTTTTCCTTGGCATGGTTGATTGATATATATGATATTTTTTGGTGTTTTTCAAGGCAAGGTATGAATGAGGGAGTTTTGTAGAGTCTAAGTGATGGAGACCCTAATATTTTTAACTTCGTTAGTTTATGAGAGAGTTATGATGGATAGGGTAGGGTTGGGTCATACCTAGGCACTATGTAGTGGGATAGGTATCTAATTACTACCTTATGTGAGAGGTAGAATGCAGACACATGTACTTTTTGGCTTCTTACTAGAGAGATTACAATTACTCTAGAGGATGTGTACCATATTTTACATTTACCAATTAGTGGATGGTGGGAGACATTAGAAGATGACATAGGTGTGGATCTTATAGATCATGAATCCTTGTACTTTTTTGGTGTGCCTTCCATCATACATGGGAGAGGTAGTGATAATAATTTATTATTATCAATTATTGTGTAGTCGAGTGTTGTGCATCTATGGAAGTGATAGGTCATGTTGTTGGCTTCATTTATTGTTATGGATGGGAGTGAAGTGTTAATTACATAAAAGATGCATAGGATCATACATAGTGTAGAGGTGTATGGCACTATGTTCCCATGGGGTAGGACTATGCTTGCCCACTTATATAGGGACCTTTATAGGTTTTCTCAAGAGGAATTAAATGGTGGTATGAGTGTAGTTACTTTACTACATTATTGGGCTTATGAGCACATAGTTGTTGTGTGACTGATAGGATTACCGAGGGAGATGTGGGTACCTCTATAGCCATTTAGAGAGTGGTCAATGAGTATATTGGCTATCTAGTCTCCTAGTATAGATCACTATAGATAAATTTTAGATAGATTGGTGGATTGGGATATCATATGGAAGCCCTATAGAGGATTCCCTAGGTATCCTAAGGATGGGGTGTAGTTACAATATATGAGGGTCAGTTACTAGTTACATGACCGTTAGGTTGGAGTGTGTGAGTACTTTTAGTATGAGCATGTGACTAGATAGTTTTGGGTATCACAAGATGTGCCCCCTATAGCATGGGTGTGGGTGAGGAGTGCATGGGAACTAGTGAGGGTAAGAGCTCATGGGAGACCTATCAAGGCTGAGTTAGCACCATTACCTTTGGGTTTGTGAGACGTGACTATAAATATGCTTAATGTAGATGATGTTGGATGCACATAGGCATATACCACATGGTGTACAAGGCATTAATGAGATCTATTATATCCTATTGATAGAGGGGATGCCCCTGAGTATGAGGATAATATGTTAAACTATATAATGGGAGGTAAGCATTGATTAACATTTGAATTATGTACATGTTTTTGCTTGTTTTATCTTGTTTTGAAAGCATATGGATAACATAATGTTTGTACTTTTCCATGCAGAGGGATTAGGAGGTATTCAAGATGTATCACTTGTTAGGGGAGGAGGTGGAGATGATGTGTTTTGGAAGAGCATCATTGAGTTGAGACTCTGAGAGTTGACATGACATGTTCTTGATGATGCAGTAGAGGAAGGTTTGATAAAGTGATCAATAATTATAGCTTATGTATATGGTCATTTTTTTGATAAGGATGTTATATCTATAGTTTCATATGTTAGAACAATGGGAGAGAGATGAGATGAGGTTTGAGTTATATAGGCATAAGATGCCTCCACCTAATTATGGATCAGTGGGTACATGGATTATAGATGAGTACATGGATCTTCAAAGATGGTGTGTGGATTTACATGAGGAGAATGGGTAGTTATTGGAGTGAGAGAGCTAGTGTAAGAGGCATTCGAGAACTCGAGGAGGTGTGGGGTCATCGATTGCTAGGCTAGACTATGGGACTAGTACTAGAGGAGAGAGTGAGATTGAGAGTGAGGGCATGACACCCATTCATGATTGATTCTATCTCGATATGATGTATATATTTTGAAAACTTCATTATATATATATATATATATCATACTATGTTATGGATTTTGGACTAGATTGTTATATTTATTGCAAGTGGTTGATTAGAAATAACTGATTTGGCATTATTGTTGATGTTGTGTATGTTCGGTAAAATGGTGCTTGAGATATGTGATTTGATTGTGTTGTTGATAAGTATGATGATAGGTTTGTATTTCAAATTTTATGTAAGTAAATAATTTTATGTGGTTTTTTAATTATATGTGAGCAAAGTTTTTGTTGGCTTTGTAATTGGGAAATTGTTGGGATAAATTAGGCTAGTTTGAGGTGGTAAAAATATGATTTGGTAAGATATGGATTTTGATAGGCTGGTTTTGGCTATGGATAGTTATTGGAAATTAGTAATGTCAGTTGTTTATATGTGGGGATGTAAGATAGCATGTTGTGTTTATTACTTCCCCAAGAGTGGCTCAAGAATACAAAGGCTTGCTAGACCTTTGGCTCCATCGTTGCCATACTAAGTGAAGTTTATGAACTAAAACTCGTATGATTATGTGTCATATCACTGTATGATGTATCACTATCTGAACCCTATTATCCAATTAAGCAATTGCCCATACTGCTGATGCTACGTAGGAATATGCTTTATATCTAATACTATATGTGATGCACTAATTGTAGCTATACATGGAGATTCTATAAAATGTAACTTTATTGGTTATGTAAATAAAATTGTGTGATGTGAAGAAGTCTCATTTATCTATAATTATATACTATGTGTCCTCTACTATGATGTGTATTTTTGAGCCATAGATTGAATTGGAGATGAAACCTGTAATGAGGGCTCATTTAATCTCAACCATAGTGGATTGCTACATGAGATAGGACCTATAAATTTTGGTTATAGTGAATATTTCTCTTGAGTAGTACTTTGTGATGTGGGTTAATTTATTCTTAACCATGGTGGATTGTTATGTGAGATAGGACCCATAAAATCTAGCCATAGTTAATATTTCTGATGAGTAGTACTTTGTTGCAATGCATGTGACTCTACTAGATATGTGTATGGAACTCCACTATGTACTATTCAAACTAAAGTGTTATATGTAGGATTTTCTCATTGTACTATTTTTCAAACCTTATAAATAGGTGGAATAGGAGATCTCCTATGAGGCTCTATCCTAGATCCTGCATTATTCTCATGATGAATGACCAATGATTCCTATGAAGGAATGTCCTAGGATGACTTAGTCATGGATGAATGAGGTCTATGGTTCCATGATAGAGGATATCTCAGTACCCCTTATGTAAATGTTATGATGCCATTATCAACACATCTATTAATTTAATCCTTGAGTCTATAACAATCATTATCTCTGTGTCCATGGATATAATGATAGTTGCAAAAATGTTGATGAGGCTATTTATGTAAGAGATGTGGATCTTTTCGATGAGTAGAAGGTAATGTGATTAACCTCCTATCTAAGAGTGCTTATAATATGAAATATGGGATATTTTACTTTGAATCAAATTGTAGTAGTGCCTTAATGTTGTTCTCTATAGTGGATACTATAGGTTTTACTATAGAGACTGGCTCCTTGACCTTAATCAGTTGCTTTTTTGGTTGTGGTCTCCTATCTTGTTTAGGACATGGTGGATGCTAGGAGCTATAGATATTGTTGTGAAATCTAGAGTAATTTTATCAACTGAATCTACCTCAATAATCCCAATTTATTTTCCAAAGCTAAAACTGTATAGTATAAATGCCTGAAAGAAGACTCTATCTAATATAGTAGGTACTCCAGGAGAGGTTGGTGAAGCCCCTTAATAAAAATATGCTAAATCTCTAAATTTTCTAGTCTGTATATCAATCTTAACATGTGATTCTTGAACTATAATATGTAATCACTAACTAGTTCTAAAGTATCCTGATGTGAAGTTGCAAGTTTCTCATATGTGACATGAGGGCCCATGTTTACTATGTAATGTATGATAAATTCCTCATCTGTGTCATCATATGTGTGCAAAGAGCCAATGGGAAGTATATGAAAGAACCAATTCTATGCTTCCCCCATTAATATATGCTAGAATAACTTCAGTAGAATCAAAAGACTCACATGAGATGGAAAAGCATTCTAAAAGCTCTAAAGGTGTATGAATGGATCTCTAGTTCCATCAAAGTGAGTTAATGATGGTATCTGGAAATGCTTAGGTAATGAAACTTTTATGAATGCCTTTGGAAGAGGGTTATAATGTAAATCTTTAGCATCCATCCAAGATGTATAGGCCTTATTTTCCAAGGTAAGGAGATGTACCTGGTGTTGTAATTCACCAACTACATGCATCAAAGAGATAATCTCCTAGGATGGTACATTTACATCTTGAAGTGGTTCATTTAACCATTTAATTTGATTATTAATTTTAACCATGAAAATACTAAATTTAGCAATTGGATCATAAAGATGGGGTGTGCTCACTTGAACCTTGGGAGTAATGGTAACTTGGATCTTACTAGAGGGATGTGGGCTACCATTCTCTTTAGGTGAATAGTGAGAACTGGGTTCTACTATAGTGAGGAGTGGCTTAGGAGATTCGTTGGTATCTTTATGTTTTAGTGTGTCACATTCTAATTGAGTAGAAGATGTTATATTAGCATGAGCATGTGCATTAATTGAAATAGAATCATGCATATAAGTAGAAATAACATTTGGAAGTGCATTATGTTTAAGAGGAAGAGTGAGAGAAGAGTTAAAAACATGTGATACATATTCTTCTTCACTATGTGAATAATAATCAATATTTTTTCATGCATTGTCATCATTGGAATATTGTTCATAATCACTCTCATTTTCATATTCATTTGCATGTTCACTATCATGCTCATTATCACTTCCATCATTGCTAGAGAGAGGTGTAAGAGAAGAATTTAATTCTTTTCTAATATACAATAAAGTATCATTTGAAATTGTAATATAATGTGCATTTATGTTATCCATGGATGGAATACATGCATTATTTTCTTAATTAGTAAGAGAAAGAGAGTTATCATTTAGACATTCTTTTGATCGAGTAGAGTTAAGAACATGAGATGTATCATTTGAACCATGCATTATAAATTTGATTATAATACATTTATATTGTTGTAATTTGAACATAGAAGTAGCAAAAGAGAGAGAGAGAGATTAGGTTCACATAGAAGCAAATTATCACCAATAAGAGGTTAAAATGGAAGTACATGATTAATTTGTTCATTTGGTGCATTGTGCATAGGAGAATGAGGTGAAAATTATCTTTTCCAGTTATCTAAACTATTTTCTTTAGAAGAGAGAATAAAGGAGATAGGTTTGAGATAAGAAGATGCATCTACTTGTACTTCACTATTACTAACATGTATATCATCATATTTCTCATTAAAACAATAATAATTATCTTCATTTTAAATGAAATCACTTTCCACATTTTTAGCTAATGTGTAATTTTGCAATTTTTTCCATTCATTGTCATAATTATGAGAAAAAATTAAAAATTGATCTATGGGATGAGAGGGAAGAAGTGCCTTAGTGGTGATTTTATTTCTTTCACCAAAGAGAATATTAAAAAGTACTATTGAGAAAATAAATGAAAAAATAACTATGAACATAGAGATTTTGAAAATACTTTTGACTATCCAAACAATTTGCAAAAATTCCAAAGTGTTTTTCTAAAACATTTTAAGGGGGGGGGAACTTAGGGTTTGAGGACCTAGTTTGGAAATCTAAGGTTTTGGGCTAGGGTTTTATAATTTTTAAAAATTATGCGATAATTTTAAATTCTAAAAATAATTCTGAATAGGATAAATGCACAAAAATTTATACAAAAATTAGAAATTTGAATTTTAAATTTTTTGCACAAGAAAACTATAAATAGTGAAATTTTGAATTTTTTTGACAAAGTAAACAATTTGCTAAAATTCCAAAATATGTTTCTAAAATTTGTAAGGAAGGGAGGCTTGTGGTTTGAGGACCTAGTTTGGAAATATAGGGTTTTGGGCTAGTGTTTTAGAATTTTATAAAATTATGCAATAATTTTAAATTCTAAAAATAATTTTGAATTGAATAAATGCACAAAAAATTATACCAAAATTATAATTTTGAAATTAATTTTTTTGCAAAAAATATAAAGGAAAAACCCTAAGGGTATCTAGGGTCTTAGATTTATTTGAAGTAAGTCAGGTATACCAATGATTTATTATTTTTAGGAATCTAGTGTTTAGTTACTAAATAATAAGGGGTCTGGAGTAAGGGAAAAATATAGTTTAATGTGGTAAAATATAGATTTTTATCAAGCAAATTACATGAGGAAGAGAAATAAAATTATCTAAAAATGGGCTAAAATAGATGACTCAAGAGCTAAAAATTGAGATGTAAGACTAGGACATTGTCATGAATCTGGATCTAGCTTTTATTTTTTGATTGGATAGGAGTGCCGAAAGTGGACAATAGTGGCACTGATGTTGTAGTCCACCTCTATCACTAATGTCTTGGGATCTAATCTTTCTAGCTTTTATTTACCAAATTATTGTGAGTCTATGTACTTTATTTTGGAGGTTGGAAGTCAATAGAACTCATTTTAGGTTTGATTTAGTCTCCAAAACCCTGTATTCATCTACACATGTAAATAACAAATGCATCAAAAGCAAAATGGAGAAAAACTAAGTTAGGGGAAGAATGATCACATGATATAGAACCCCTATTGTCTTGATCACTACCTACATTAACCCTCAATCTAGGGTCTCAAATCAAATGTAGTTCTCCCTTAGAGAACATGCATAATCAACATACACAATAGATGCAAGAATGACTTTCACTTAGACCCTTCCTTGATCAAGCATGCAAGTCTATGTGTGATGTATAATGTTGAGCTATACTATTGACTAAATTTTATTATGTCTAATGTGTCAAAGTATTAAGTGATAGATATATAATACCTTGTGAATTCCTTTATATAAGAGACTCATTATTTCAAATTTGGGAGCTTTATTTTCATTTGGTCAACATGGGAAAACTTAAGGATGAAGTTAAGAAAATGGGTAATACTCAACTAGAGAAATAAATTGACTAGTAGAACTCAAAATGACCCTAGATAAGAGTGTTGGAAATGGACACTAGTGGCACTAGTGTTATAGTCTAACCCCAATGCTCTTATCCTATAGTCTCTGGACCTAGGAGATGGAAAGAGGATAAAAAACCTGACTTGGTTAAGCTTTAATGATTATTTTAAAGGCTTAGGATGATTGAGAGTAATAAAAAATGTGATTCAAGCATAAAACAAAACCAAGATGACAAAAATGAAAGACATGACTAAATGTGAACAAAGCTCATATTCTCTAGTTGGAGTCTCTTATGAAATGACTATGAAAAGACATGATATGTGTGATTGCTTGACCAATTTAAGGTGCATACATGTATAATGTCTAAGTATATGTATCAATCAATCTCTCAATATTGACTCATATCAATACCTAAAATACATGATATAGATCATGGAAACACATACAAGTAACAAGCTCGACAAATAATCAATCACACACATAAGTTTATTCAATTTCACACAAGTATGGGTATAAAAAGACCATAAATAAGGGGCATTTTTAACTATCACACACTTAATATGTTAGGAACCTAAGATAAATAATACACAAAATAACTATAAATACTAACTATATTAATATTGTATTCCTTTTAGGGAAAAAATCACTCCATAAATCACTTGCTACTTTGAGGGGGCTACCTCCTTATCAAAGTATTTAACTCTTGATTTATATTTTTCTTGGATGTATTACAATGGCCTAAGCCCCTTTATTTATGTTATTCTAATCTATCCCACTCTTCCATTCTATGTATCTGGGATTATTATTAATATTCATTACTATTCACTACTATTCATTATACTACTATTATACCCCCAATATACAATGTATACCCCTATATAGATATATTAAAATACATCCCTTGTGGTATGTTTCATCCTCAAAACATGCAAATAATTACAAATCAAAATTATGTACAAGACTAGATGGAGGCATGTCCATGCATTTTTTTATGCTTCTACTTCTTCCTTTTGTGCTTGGAAATGTACATCCACAAGGTGAAATTGATTACTCTAATCTTTGGTAGAAGTGCAAAGAGATCAATGTATGTAATAACCTTAACTAGAAATATTGTAGTTAGGAGGATACATTCAGTCACTAAAATTTAAAAATTGATGATTATCACTTCAAATATAGAGCAAGGGTGCTCAAAAGAGTCATCTTGTTAAACCAATGGAGGATAAATGCCATCCCCCTTAGTATTTTTATTTACACACATTATATTTGGAGTAGTTAACCCCACCAAATAATTCATAAAATTGGTTGGAGCATTACTTTCAAATATGGGCTATTTCATTTTTAGTGTGGGTACTTCTATTTCCATCTTGGGCTCTTTATATGTTGATAATCCCCAATCAAGATCTATTGGTTCTGGTAGGGGTAAAACCAAGTGGGACTCAGTGGCCTCCTCCTATGAGTCAATAGTAGGTAAAGCCAATATATCTACCTTAGGGAGGCATTTTAAGGACTGGAAAAGTGGTGTTGTGATGGGATGCTAGGAAGAAGATGTATTGGAGAGATCACAATTGATATATTCTTTAGTGAGCTTGGCTAAGGCCCGTGCTTCCATCAAAGATTGAGGTTTCCATATTTTAACCTCTACTTGAATCTCATCCTAAAGTCCATTAATGAAATAATATTGGAAGAATTCATTAGATAGACCTACAGTCTAATTGGAAATGTGTTTAAATGCTTCATGGTATTCTCAAACCATGCCAATTTGATGAATTGTAGTCAATACTCTAGATAAAATACAATTTTTAATGACAATCTTAATAACTAAAAACACACATTTATTTTACAAAGTAGTAGTCACTAAAACCATGATAACTTTTATAAGACTAAACAAAATTTAAAAATTCAAACTATTTTGGAAAGCTGAAATAAAGGTACACCAAACTTAGAAATTGTTTGGCTAAATTTTCTATCATTTGTGAGTAGTTTAAAGAATAATAGTTGAGTTTTGGAGGATAAAAAATGGAAATCCATATTTGAAACTCCAAAAAAATAGCAGATCTAACTTCATATTTATAACTGGATCCAAAAAATCTACATATATAATCTCCCAATAGATCCACAAAAATACCTCTCCCAACCCTACAAAACAAGATAACTCAAAAACCCCACTCTAAAATATCTTACACAAATTTTAGATCACTCCCATACAAAAACCCTTCATGTAACTATATAAATGTAAACTCTCACAATATTGAAATACCCAAACCATATAATGAAATTAAATCTCTTCTCCACAAATGTTAAGAACCTATATACTAAAATAACTAAAAACACTAACTAAATTACACAATGGGAGGTCATATTCAAATGTCCACACATAAATAATAATCAAAACTCAAGGCATTAGGGCCAATAAACAAGTAACATGTTTAAATGTTTAGAAATCAGGACATGGTAGAGAAAAAAAGTACACTATATTAATCCATGTAATAAGATGAATAAGTGAAATATAAGAAACTAGAATAAACATGTCATACTATTCCCTTCATACATGTGCTAGAAAAATGTCATGTAGCATAGTATATTTGGCTCTTATGTAAGATGTAGGTATGAATGTATGAAAGTGTAAACATTATCGTATAATATCAAATGATAATTTAAGTTGGTCATAAAATAGTATAGCATGTATCAATATTTATCAATATAAGCAAGATTCCCCCAATATAACATGTCACGTGGGAAGAAGAAAGGTCCAGTATTTGCATGACTATGTATCATGGATATAGTGTATGCTTGTATCACACTCAAGTACATGTGAAACATATATGTGTATAAAAAATGATAAGTTATCTATTAACCTAAATTAAAAAACATATGCAAAAGCCAATAAATATGTAAATTCTTTTTTTTAACTTTATTTGAATGTTTTTATATTTTATTGATTATTTGTACTTTTGAAAATTAATGGAATCAAGGAATAGCCAATGATCTCATGATGAGTTTAATAATATGTGAGGATTGATAAATGAATAAAAAATTATGGAAGTAAATGTGTCATATATGTGCATAACATAATCAAAAAGTGTATTATGTTTTTTTGCTAGGATTTTGATTATTATATTTAATTGATATATATTTTCCTTTGTGTGTTTTTTTCTAAATATTTTCCCTCTTTGAAGAAATATTTAACTTTTTCTTAAAAATAAAATGATATGAAACCTTTGTTTCTATCAATCATTTCTCCTATTGACTATAACCATGATTTTTCGATCACAACATTGTATGCACTTGTATTATAAATAACATGAAAAGGAAGAGAAAAATATTTTAAAGCAAATGAAAATATTCACTAAATTTATCCCATAATTGTTTTAATTAATTTTTTTTATCTAATTATGTATACTTGTTTCCAAAATAGCTAAGAAATAACAAAGAACAAAAAATTAAATCTTGATAGTCGATAACCTTGATATCTATAAATTTATTGCCTTTCATGTGACCAGTGATAATGAAAGGTTCATGATATGAGGAAATAATTTTAATTTCCCCCTTTGTATCCACATTATAAAATTTAGCATTTTCAAGTGTCTCTTTATTTTTGACCTGTTTTGTTATAAATCTTGATTTTAGCATGTCTGTTTGCTTACCTTGAGTTTGATTTGCCAATTGCTCTTTTTGTAACATTGCCTTTATAATACATTTATTTTGTAATTTTTATTTTTCATGTTTTGCCTTTTGTAAATTTTATTTTTCACATTGATATTTTTGTAATATTTCTTTTCTAGATTTATCTTTTGAATATTTTCTTGCTCTAATTGTGCATATTACAATTATTTTTACTTTGAATTATCATTTGGTATCCATATTTGCTCTTTTTTTCACTTGTTCTTTAGGAGATGAACTCATAATTTGAGTGGGTTTATTGATTGATTCATATATTATAGGATCGCATATTAGTTATATTTATTTATTTTTTAAAAATCTAAACAACAATTTGTCTGATGCCCATGCATTCTATGATATAAACAATAGTATTTTGATCTCTTTATAGGATATAGAGGAGATCATTTCCAAAAATTTCCCTTATAATATTAGTTGAAATCATATTATCATTTTTTATAATTTTTGAATCACTTTTTTTAGATGAATTCTCATTTATCTTTTTATTTTCAAATGAAACTTTACTAGGCATAACTTTACTAGATGAAGATTCACATACATGATTAACACTAGCATAGTTTGGATTTTGTATGCATGTAATATGATTTTCCAATGATATTTGAATTTAAATTAGTTTTTAACTCTTTTATAATCCTTCTCATAGTGATTATTTTATCCTTAAGGGATTTACATGTACAAACTCTAGGTATTTTGGATTTAATATGCATATACACACCATCTAGAGGAGAAGTGTGAGGTAGAGGGGTTTGAATAAGCGTATGTTGGTTATCTTAATTTGACACTATAGGATAAGATAATTTACCTATTAAAGTAGTGATAAAATTGACCTGGTCATAGGGAGAGTAGTTATCATTATCCTTAGGGTTATAAGGAAGAAGATTAGCTAGACAGTTTCTAGAAAAACCATGTGTTCATTTTTTACCAATGTTTTGATTCATACTACATGAATCATCATCATCTAATGATAATTAATCATGTAGTATGAATCAAAACATCAATAAAAAATGAACACATGGTTTTTTCATAAACTCTATAGCTAATTCAATGGACTGTGTAAATACTCTTGTAGGAAGAAGATTATCTTTTTAATCCATTTTAAATGTTTCAAATACTAAGATGACAATAATAAAAGAGAACTATAGATTCTATAAAATATTAAAACATGATAAGGAAATTATAATTAAACTTTAAACCATATCAATAAAAAAATTTAGAAGGAACCCCTAGGGAAAAATAGAGCTTGCAATGTTTGACAATAAGTGGGTTCACCAAATGTTTAACCATTTTGGAAATAAGCATTAAATAAAGATCGGTGTAATCAAATATGAAGTAAGATAATATAAAAATAAATCCAATTAAATGAATTTATATTATATCAATACTCTGATAATATATACTAAATATAATAATATGTTAAATAAATAAATTACAACATTCAATGTTATCGAAATATCAATACAAAGGATAGCCCCACGAGTTAGACTAATTGGGTGGGTTAGATGATTTCCATTATCCACACCACTGATCAAATATTGGTCAAGTAAATTTCTATATTTTAGGCTTAGGGGTAGGTAATATGACGTAGGATTAGTCTGTTGGACTCACCCTACATTTGTACACTATTTTATGCACTAAGTTATTATGTCCTCATCAACATTAATGTCGATATAATTGAGTGGGATACCTAGGATAACAAAATAAAAATATCAATACAAAGGAGAAATTATAATTATCTTATTGATGTGTAGGTAGGTCTAATAAGTGTAAGTGAAATAATAGTCAATATGATGCCTAGATATGATTTGTTAGATTCAGGAAATTAGCTCTCTATCAACTTGGATACTACCATCAAAATAGGGACACTAGCATCGATGCTTCTATTCTTAAAGTGACAATTTAATCCATGGTAGAGTATATATATTATTATATAAATTACCCCTATGCTTATTATGGTTCATTTTTAACTTTCATATTCTCTATTTAGATCATGCATATAGGTTCTTGATATCAATATTTTGATTTAAAAAAACCCTAGGTCCTCAAATTAGGGCATACCACCTTGAAAAATAGGGGTTAATAAGTTCATGTGAAGTTAATATTATCTCAAATTCCCCTCTATTAGTGAGTGTTAATGTCATATCGAATACCCTAAATAGGGCCTCAGACATATGTAGTTATCCCTTATGGGTGGGATTGTGTGTGATCAATAGTCTAATATGTTATATGCAAGTAGATGTAGTGATCTAGCTTGAAACTTGACAAATACATCTCATGGGATATTATTTGAATGTTTCTATCCTATAAGAAGACTAATCCAATAACTAATTTATAAATAGAAGAGAATAAGGTAATATAACTCAATTGTGTGAATGATTAATTGAGTTTGAATAAGTGTTTGCTTGGTAATTTCTAGATGAATCAGGAGTGGGCTTTGTTGTGTATTTACACTGCACCTTTTGAAAATAATCCCATGGAATGTTAATTAAGACAACTAGGTTGGCCCATACATATAAAAATATTTATAAATTTGTGCCTTTATATAGTGTAGACACTAGTGTTAGACTAAGGACACTAGCATAAACACTAATGTCCTAATCTTGATGGTAGTGTTTAGGATAATAGGAAAATGCTGAAGATCTAGAATTCATAGTGAAAGATATATATCATATTTTATTCATAATATAGGATACAAGGAATATGGGTAATTATAATATTAGGTTCAAACTATAATATGATCATTTAGGCACAACAAGATGGAAACCATGAGAATTAAGGTAATGGAAAAGTCCTAAAATAAGGGTAGAGCCATAAGTGATATTTTTGAAGTCTGTAAGACTAGTTTATCATGTAAAATCCATATTTAAAATCTATAGTTTCTATATGAATTTTACCATAAAATATAGACTATATGTTAAAACATAAAACACTTAAAAGTGTCATAAAGTTACACTCAAGAAGACACTCATCTATAATTTGTGGCCCTTCCATCCTACTAAATTATTCTTAATGAGTTCCTTGCATATATATGTAATGTTTTTTTTTTTGCAAACAAGTCACATGAGACTAACATTGAATATCAACCATTGAATGCTTCTATAGCCAACACATGCTTTATACTCTACAACATATTTATGATTAATTACAAACCTATAGTTATAGCTATTGCAGACCTTCACAAGTAATTTTTTAAACTCAAAGCACCATTATACTTTTACACATGTTACACTTATAGAGTTGTACCTTCTTTAATGTCCATTAAATTCATACATTCAAAAAAACACTTATAGCATAATAAATGCACTTAAATATCTAGTTTTTATAGAGATTTCAATATTTCACCTTAACACACTACTTTTAAAACTACTATAGATGTGAAAAAACCCTCCTACACCTCTTCATAATGTATTAAAAACATTCACTCCTTGGTATTCATATAACAATGCTTCCTATAGCTATCACACTTAAGGATTATTTTAGATAATGTGGACTTATCAGCCATCTAAATTTTTGAAAATTATCAGAAATAAATTGGACTATATGAAGATTAAATTGGATTTATTACAAATAAATCACATCTATCTAATCTATTTGTAATATGTCCAAATTTTTAAAAATGTTAATAAATAATTAATAGTTGAAAACTATCATAAATAAATTGGAATTCATAAAGAATTACTTGGACTTATTACAAATAAATCACATCTATCTAAATGTGCAAAATAGTGAGAAGGCCCATGGTGTTTCTAATATCTTCAATTGAATTTATATAGTCATTAAAACTGGTTCATAGACCATGAATTTATAGATAATAAACCTAGGTAGTTTATTTCTTAAGGAAAAATAATTCATACATTAATCAGGCAATATGTGATTTAAATCTTTTGGGATGACTGGGATACCACATGTCAACAATTGATTAGATCGTAAACTATCTATTTAATTTGAATTAGGTGACATCCCCATTACCATCAAACTTTATCTCATATTTGTGTACATGCCATGTGTCGATCATATGTGTTCTATTATTATAAATTAATATAATCTCCCACATAGTCGAGTTACCAAAATTGTGATGCATGTCATAATCTTAGGTGGTTACATTGTTCAAGTCTTTTGTTTGGACTAGTCATCCTTATGCACCATTGAGTCATCAATATTATGCCATGTTTCCCAATCTCAATTGATTTTTTGAAGTGTAATTGAAAAAATTGAAAATCCTAACACCATTTGTTGATACACAAATATGAATAACAAATCTTGATGTGCAAGTGGGACATTCTGAGGCATAAAACATGAAGACCTTTTTGAAAACATAGGAATGTTGAAGTGTATTTATAATGCACAAAATATGAAGTGTAAATTTTGATGTGTAAATTATGAAGACCATTTTTTAAGACCATTTTAAAGGATGCAAAATGTGAAGTTTAATTTGAAAAAATGAAAAGCCAAAGAGGTTTTCGTGATTTCCAAAATATGATCTAACTATTTGGAATATGAAAAAGTGAAAGACCATTTTGAAACATAAAAATGTGAAGTAGATGTTCCAATAGTAAAATTCCATTAAATAGATGAACAGTTATCGAAATATTGAATTGTCATAGTAGAAATTATAAAACTCAAATGCCTAAGTGTATTTTTCAAGACCCAAATGCGAAGTGCCACTAGAAACAAATAAAAATAAATAAATAAATAAATAATTATATATTCTAAAAAATGGACTAAATTTTAAAAAAAACCATTCATATTTATCATTCCAAAATTAAAGAAACACCACTTAAAATTTCTCAATCCTTTTATCACTATTTTTATAGTGCCTAGTAGGATGATGCATTCAAATAGTTTGTTACAATGCCTTTCGAAAAATTAGTGAGAAAAAGTGTATGGCCTCTCCAAATTTTATTTTTTTTCCAAGAATAGATGATACTATCTGTGAGTATAGATGTTAAATATGTGTCAGTGGGTTTGGCTTTCATTTCTTGTCCAAACAACTTGAATAAATTTTTGCTTCTTCTACATCTTTCTTCCTACATGAAATGGGATGAACCAAGATACATTAACCCTTCATTATATATCTCCATTTATTTATAGTATCTCAATATTGATTCTATCTCTAGTAACCCATACTGTGTAGTCCACTCTTTTAGAATTATTAGGTATGAAAAATAACATATCTTTGATTTTCACATCTTGAGCTAGATCAAATGCAATTTTTTTTCTTTTGCATCTTGGATAAACATATATATTTGTATATGCGGTACTATCATGAACCATTTTGTGTATATCTTTATGTAGGGGTGTGTCATGGTGAGTTCTAGGACAAAAATCTCCTATACATTCAAATTTAGATGGGAACATGTCTTCTTTCATTATGTTGTGGATGTTTTGAAAATAATATGATAGATCCTTCCACTTACTATATTTTGTCAAACCAAATTCATTAAATTGATGTACATACTTAATCAAGTTATATTTAATTTGTTTTTCACTCTTTTTTCTGCTTCTATCTGAGACTTTTACAATAATGGAATCTTGAGACATTTATCTATTTTTCTAGTGTTTAAAATATATTTCTATTGGAATACCTTCTAGAACATTTGGCTTACCATTTTATTTTATTCCCCATAATGTAATAAGGGGGCGACCAATTTCTTTTTCTTATAGAGTTTTTGGAATGCATAATGGGCTGACCTTGCTCCATGTGTAGAAGAAATCATTAACCTTTTTTCAAGATTACTATTTCATTTCTTCCCTTCAGCTAGTAACTATTAACATAGTCTTTGAAATACACTACCTCTTCAATCAAATATGGCCTAAAGTTTCTTGTATTTTCACATGTCCTATAACTGTCCATCATCTCTACCATACTCCATACATCATTCCTCTTTAAACATTCAGATAGGTTTCCAAATGTGTTGTCGATGTCCTCATGGGTATGTCCTACAAGGATAAATCTAACCTTAGCATCGAGGAAAACACCTTTGTAAACAAGGAGAGATAAATATTGCAACACATACTTGTAAAAAAAATGATTTTATGAAATCTTGAATGTAATATTAGTTCTATAAAAGGTTCAAAATTTTTAAAATATAATTATGGGTAGAAATACCTATTATTATTATCCATACAATAGTTGTCTATTTTAAGGTATAGCCTAGAAGGAATTTTATTGAAGGCACCAATTGATTGTGCTTTTTCCTATATTTCTTGAATTCAAGGTAATAATTGTTAGACAAAAGTGCATCATATAATGGATATTTTGAAGATCTAAGTTTATATAGTAAATATCTATAAGTATCTGGCATTGTTGTTTCCATATCCTTGAAGCACTTATTCAATAAGTTGATAGTGAAGTTATACCCTCCAAAAACATATGGTAAAAAAAATGCCCATATCCACCTGCACCATGACCATGTGTTATAATCCCTACCATTGATAACTCTACTATTATCTCAATAATTTCTTTGATAAATACATTGTTGAAATCTCACTATATATACTTTCATCAAACTCCACTTGGATAAGTGAAGTGTTTCGCTGATTTCATTTTTGGCCCAAGTAGTTATAAGCACGAGTTAAGTTTTTTGGATGCCTTTACAATAGGAATTTTATGAAAGGAGTGAATTCATTATCCACTACATCCCAATCAGTTCCATTTTATTTCTCCTTTGGTATCATGTTGTTGGGTGAATATTTTATCATCAACTAACTGAAGACAAAATGGTTATATTAACCATAGTGTAATGAGATAAATCTCTCCTCTCAGCAAGGGAAGGCTCCCTATAAACTATCACAAATTTAACCTATACTAAATACTAACTCAGGGGTGATATCATATCATCCATTTCTCTTTTTTTATAAATGATGTTCATAAAACAAAAGGAAAACTTCTCAAGTAATAACTAAATCCACAAGAAACCCATGAAAGCATAAAGTTTTTCATTGCTTCTCTTATTAATTTATGACTTATATCACAATAGAATGAGGAGCAGCCCAAAGTCGTCACTGAAAACTACAATAGAGCATATGATTACAAAAGATAAAGGTAGTTTAAAGCATTTCCAATATCCTTCATTCTAAGACACTAAAACACAAACTAAATGCTATTATGGTAGCACAAAGTCTCTATAATCGGCTTTAAAACATCTCCCAAATTATTTTCACTCACTCTACTTATTTGATAAAATGGGCAAGATTATATTTAGGAAAAGGACATAAGAACAATTTCTTACATAACACAAGTTATTTCAACACAAAGTTTTAAAGGTCACTTGCTTTCTCATTCACCTAATAAAATTTGATTAGCAATCTAAGCTCAAAGTCTCAAAAATGTCTTTCAATTTGGGCAAAGTTTTGCCTCCAATAACTGAGAGATAACTCCTCTCTCAAAAATGAGAGATTACAATATATAGCATCCAAAAGAAAGACTTTGGTGTTTCTTTTCCATAAATGGCCCATGTTGCCTTGAATGCATTAGAAAGAGGAAGTCCTGTGAAGGGGCCATGCTAGAGCAGATTACCAACCTTGAATTTAGTGTTTAAATGTCTCTTCAAAATCATGGGTTACCTATTCCTCTAAAAGGTAAGGTTTCTCCTCTTTATGATACTTACATGACTTTCCACTCATCTTTACTCAAATGAAGGAAAATGGGCCGCACCATTGAATGTTTACCCTCTTTGATAACCACTTGGTGGATTGTTCCACCCATTGGAATAACTCTTCTATTAACATTTCTAGATTCTCTATTTTGTTCCCTCTTTCCTTGCTATATTTTGTCTCTTCCTGGTGATCTGAGCTCTTGAGGTTATCTTCTCACTTTTTACTAGCTTCTTCAGCTCCTTTTTCAGTGGGTCACTAAGTTTGTCCTCGAGTTTGCATTATTCAAAAACTAATGGTTATTCCATTGTCCTAAATTTGACATCTATAGGGATGTCACTGGTTGCTTGAACCTTTTAAACCTCAGACCATCTTTTAGAGTTCACCAGTTCAATGGTTCAATGGTTCAAAGGTACAATAGTTAGGCAACTCAATACTTTATGTTTTGCAAAGAGTCATGTTCACTCAGTCTTCTTATGAATTCAATTTATCATTGAACCAACTATTTGAACCTTCGATTAGAACCTTTTGCTTGAAATTTTTTAGTGGAGTTCAATGGTTAAAATTTCAATGCGATTATGATCGGTTTATATAGTTCATTTCATATCATTGAACCCCACCATTGAACCATATATCATTAAACCCTGAAGGTAAACCCTTTGAAAATGAGTGATTTCCTTTACCAAAAAGGCTTGTGCAATTGAATAACTTGAATATTCAGAACATTTTTGAGAAAGAAGGAGACCATTTTTGGCCTACAGGACCAAAATGGTCAATAGATTGTCCACAAAAATGAGTGACTAGTTTTGGGAACAATAGCTGGCTCCAGTTGGGGAACTTTCATCGATTGTATTTTGAAAGAATCTAAGGGAGTAGAATATAGAATTTAAGTGCCTTCATCAATACCATTGGGCCATGGATTCAAGCCACCCAAAAAGAGAAAGATGTCAAAAACTAAATGAACAACACAGAGCAAACAAAGACTATACAAATGTACAAATGAGCTTATCTGATACTTCAAGGACTGAAGTGCTTCAGATACTACCCACTATGAGGTACTGAGAATGACATTCCATCTTGATATTTTAGCAAGAAATTGTTTTCACCAATAAATTGATGAATGGCGAATGGAACTCTGCACAAGGAATCAAATTTTCCATGCATTCCTTTTGGTTCTCTCTTCTTGTCTCATAACAAAGACTTGATCTTTGATCTAAAACTCACAAATCCTTGCTTTCTTCTCAAAGAGTTTCTTTAAATAATTTTGATGTTCTATAATATGGTCCAATACCATAGTTCATTACTCTTCTAACTCAGTTAGGTACATGATTCTTTTATCAATAGAATTTTCAAAAGTTGAATCTTCTATTGCCTTTGCTAACTTTAGTGTTGTTAGTTCCAAGGTAATGGGTATTTCTACATTCAAACCATACAAAAGTTGAAATGGTGACATACCTATTTCCCTTTTAGGCATAATATTATCTACCCATAAAGCATCAAATAATGATTTATGCCAAGTTCTCTGATTGTCATCTACTAGTTTCTTGATAATAGTAACTAGATTCTTGTTACTCGATTCCATCTAAACATTTCCTTGTAGATAATAGTATGAGGAGTGGGAAAGAATAATCTCATGATTGTGGCAAAAGCTAGTAATCTCATGAGAAGATAAAAAAGTGGCATTGTCTGTTATAATCTTGTTTGGAACCCATAATTGGGAAACAATATTTTCCTTAAGGAAATTACATACCACTTTTGAAGTAGAATGCTTGACTAGAATGGCTTCCACCCACTTGGTAAAATATTCTGTTATGGTGAGAACATAGTTATGTCTATCACTTGAAGATGGGTTCATGATGCTGATGAAATCAATACCCCATTATTGAAAAGGTTCTTTAATCACCACCAGCTTGAGAGGTGATGCGGCCAACTTGGGTTTCCCAATGAACTGTTGACACAACTCACACCTACATACCCAATTGTATACATCTTGAAATAGTGCAGGCCAATATTATCTAGCTCATAGAATATTATGAGTAGTCATAGGTGCAGAAAAATATCCTCCATAAGACAAATTATGGAAAGACTCCAAAAGTTTACTTGGTCATGCTTTATCCATGTAATGAAGAAATACCCCATCAAGGCTCCTTTTGTATAAACCATTGTCCCATAGGACATAGTTAGCAGTTTTCAACTTAACATTTATTTTTTAATTATAAGATAGGTGAGTAGTACACTCACCATAGGCAAGAAAATGAGTGCTATTAGAATACCACTCATCAGTAGTAGTGACAAAAAGAACTGTTGGCATGTCTTCAACTTCTGCTTCTTCATGTCCTATTTTTTTAGTATGTTATCAGCAATCAATTGACAGAGACCTCTTCCCCACACCAGCTTAGTAGGTTTGATATCAAGATCAAACTCTTAAATCTTAGAAATCCAATTGCTCATTTTAGTACCAAACTCTTGTTGAGTTAAAATAGACTTTACTGTTGTATCAGGCACTAGAACAATAGTGTGTGAATTCAGGATATAGAATTGGAAATGTTTTATCACCTTAACCATAGAATAAGAATGCTTCTCCATATTTGAATATTTAAATTTGTGAGATTTTAGAGGGAAACTCATAAATGATATGGGAGATTCCACACCTTCTTCATTCCACTAAACCAAAATGGCTAAAAGTGTATGTTCAGAAGCATAGATGTATACTATGAAGTCTTTGGCATAATCTAGACAAACCATGATTGGGGCATGAGTAATAGCCTTATTGATATCTTCAAATGCTTCTTTTCCTTATACATTCCAATGAAAATTATCTTTACCCTTCATCATGTCATTAATGTGGTGAGTTTTCTCTGCAAATTTAGGAATGAACTTTCATAAAAAAATCACCTTTCTAAAGAAAGAATGAACTGCAGTCTTACTAGTAGGTAGAGTAAGATTTTGGATAGATTTGACTCTTTTTGAGTTTATTTTTGTGCCTTCTTCAGATACAATGTGCTTGATAATTTTACCTTCTTTAACCCCAAAAATTGACTTCTTTGGATTGAGATAAATACCATTTTGCTGACAGTGTTCCAATACTTGTTGTAAAAGATGCACATGATCAAGATGATGTTTGGAGAAAATAGTCAAGTCATCAAGATACACCATGATGAACCTCCCTAATTCATCTCTGAATTCAAGGTCCATTGCTCTCTAAAATGTGGCACTGGCATTAATTAAACCAAAAGGCATTCTACGATATGCAAATGTGCCCCAAGGTGTAGTGAAAGTGGTTTTATGTTGATCTACTTCATTAAATTCTACTTGATTATATCAAAAACAAATATCTAACATTAGTTGGTTACCATTTGCAATACTTGATCCATGATGGGTAGAGGGTAGTTGTCCTTCAGAGAAGACTGATTGAGATTCTTGAAATCCATGCAAATATGAATTTCTCTGTTCTTTTTTATTATAAGAACTATGTTCATGATCTAGGTGGAATGGTGAATTGGAAAACTTATTCTGGCATTCAACATCTTCTAAATATTTGAAAAGATAGTACCTGATATTTTGGGATTGTATTGCCTCTATTTTTGTTTGTGAGGTACTAACCTAGTTTTAAGGGGAATTTCATGTCAAATTTATTTAGGCCCAAAGGATTTCAATTCATCATAAGAATATGCCAAAACATCAATGTAATGGTGAAGAAGAGTAATGAATTTGAGCTTTTCATCAATAGTGCAACATTTCCCAATGTTGACCATTTTGGAATTTTCTTCTGTACTCAAATTTACTTGATCAAACTCCTTAGAAGAACTTGAATCCAATTATTGTTGCTTGATATACCTGTCATGCTTATCAAATAGCTTCTCAAGAGAAACCAAACCTTTGGGGATTTTATTCCCTTTGATTTGAAGAAACTCTTCACTAGTTTGTGAATCTCTTTCAGGAACTAATTCCTATCAGGGAGAGTCACTACCTTCAAAATAAAGCTCCCCAAAACTGTCCATCTTTTCCAAAAAAGTGACAATTTGATTATCACCATTAAACACCTACCAATGTTCAACATTATTAGGTACACTTGGTTAGAAAACCAACTCAATAGTGTACTTGTTCCCTTTGAAATATTTATGAGGAAACATGAGGGTTAGAGAGACAACCAATGAATCTACATGATCATTAAACTCTCTTGGCACTATAGAAATATTGAAAGCATCAAAACATTTAATGAAATCACATATATGATTGTGATAATGCTGTAGTCTTTCATTTTTGGTTTGGTACAGACTTCTCACTTGACAAACTACCAATTCAACATCTCCCCAGGCATGGGGAATTTTAACACCTTTAGCATGAGCAGCTTGTAATTTGAGCAACAATGATTCATATTCAATAGTGTTATTGGTATTTCTGAATTGTAATTTGTATGAGTAAGGGAAGATTTTTCCTTGTGGGGATATTAAAACAATTCCAGCTCTAAAACTGGTAGAAGAATAGCTGCCATCAAATTCTAAAATCCAAACATCATTAGAATTTGATCTTCTTAAAGATTTCTCTTCATTAGTGAGGGAAGACCCCCTTTTACCTAAACTTTTCTCTACAAATTCTTTTGATTTTCTATCTAAATTATCTAAATTATCACCTAATGAACTTTTATCTAATGAAATAGAAACATCTTCAGTAGACAAAAAATAATTACCCATTCCTGAGGATTCAAACAAAATTTGAGCTTCAGGGTCTGACGCTTGAGTAACAATATATTTTAACTCTTTCTTAGGAAGCAAATTTTACATGATGCCCTTAATAGGTATCCTCACTTTAAATATATCCATGTTTAACTCTCCACCTACATCTTTACAAAAATTACATCTAAGCAAAATGTCATAAGAAGCTAGAACATTGACCACTAAGACTGTCATCTTAATCCTCTTATCTGGAAAAGCTACAACTGCAAATCGGGCATCTTTACTTAGACCCAAAGGCGGCACTTGCTTTTTTTCATGGATAAATATCTCCTAAAAGTCTTAGTTAAGGTAAGATCGAGGGAATCTGCTACCTTAGTGGGCATAACATTATCAGAGGCTCCAGAGTCTATTATACAATTGCTTAATTTATGACCATTTATCAATAGAGAAACATAGAAAGTTTCTATTTTCCTAGGGGTAACAAGAGGAGTAGCGACAAGATTATTTTGGGTGGATTTTTTCTTTGGGGGATTATGAGTCACTTTTGAAAAATATTGTCCTACAGGGATGGTTTTATTTTTGATGCATTCAGCCAACCTATCCAACTATTTAGGGTTGGCTTGTAAGTACTCAAACTCAGACATTTGGATCTTAGTCTTCCTAACATGATCAATTATGTCAAATAACTGGAATGAAATAGAAACAGATGAAGGAATTCCATCATTCTAATTTTTATTTGATGTGGCACTAGTTTGAGGAATAGAAGTAGAAGGTATAAGATTGTTTGAGGTACTTACTTTCTTATTGGTCATCAAGTCCTTTGATTATAAAGGCAGTGAAGTTCCCCATTCAGAAATCAACATCATTAGTTGAGGTTCTTTTACTAATTTTCCCCTATCATCTTGTTGAGTTGACTAGTTTTGGGACCTAGTAAAAATAGCATATGCTCTATCAAATACTTCTCCCTTTTTTCTAGCTTCAACTTGGTAATTCAGAAAATTAATATTGGAGTCACTAGATAATTCTTCTTCTCCTTCTACAAAGATATTAGCATCCTCTTCTTGGTCTAACTCAGGTTGGAAAGAGAAATCATGTTTAGCTTTATAATAAATAACTACTGAGTTGACTAGTGTTGCTTTAATGGAAAGCTTCCCCTGTGTGGGAGGAAGACGATTGGGTTGCCCTTGATTTTTGGCAGCATTTATTTGATATAAATGGTTGGGAAATGTCCTCCTTGGTATATCCTGATAAGGAAGAGAAGACATACCTTGGGACATTTGCCTTTTTAGAGCTAGCAATTCATTTGCTAACTTTTACACCATAGGATCAGTGGTGCTTGTGGAAAAATTTTCAACAAATGAAGAAATTTTATTTCTATTAGGATCTCGTCTTATCTTACCTATAAGATAAGATCATCTTAGACCTTGGTAGCCAAAATTTGAGATGTATAAAGATCTATATGGCCAGCCCACCTTAACAGAAAACTCACTTTGGGAAGTTGAGAATTGATGAAAAAGCACTTAAGATTTTCTGGTGTTCACTAAGCAATTGTAGGAATCTTGTTCCTCAGATTATTAAATTTAGCAATGAAGTCTCACATAGGCTCATGAGGCTCCTTGTTAATTTGTGTAAGCTGAGCCAACAAGGCATGTACATCTTCTATGAGTTTGAACCTAGCCTCAAACTTGGCCTTTAGAGTGTTCCAGTTAGTTATAGTCTGAGCTTGAAGATGATAAAACCAATATGTGGTAGTGCCTTGCAATGTTTCTACAAATAGTCTTACCGCTATATCTTCATATTCAATGCCTATCACACCATAGGCTATGCAAAAAATTACAATATGCTCATTAGGATGAACTTTCCCATCACCATAGAACTTGGGAAAATTCTTTCTTAAACTACAAGGTAGTTCATGTAAAGGTGGGGTTCGATTTAGGTGGCCAAAAGTGTTACCCCAAGAGCCTTGGGTTGCCATGATATGACAATTGAAAGGAGGGATAACAAACCTTTATGGAGTACGTATAGACAAATCTCTGCTAGTAGAGGAAGGAACAACTTCACTTGGTATTGGAGACCTGATGTTGGTAGGAGGAAAACTCTTAGTTCACTAAAGGTGGGATCATGGAGGGGAAAGATCAAAATTATTTTTCTGCATAAACTTGAATACAGGATCAACAATACCCTGATCTCTCTAGCTTCACATATATTGTAGATCTACCAGAATGTAGAATAGAAAAGAACTAGAAATGTTTCAATTTGAAGTGTGAAGCTTCAAATTACATGTTCTTCCCTAGTGAAGTCACCAAAAAACTATTGGGTGAATATTTTTTTGTCAACTAACTGAAGACAAAATGGTTATATCAACCATAGTGTAATGAGATAAATCTCTCCTCTCAGTAAGGGGAGGCTCCCTATAAACTATCGTAAACATAACCTATACTAAATACTAAATCATGGGTGAGATCATATCATCCATTTCTCTTTTTTCATAAATGATTTTCACAAAACAAAAGGAAAAATTCTCGAGTAATAACTGAATCTACAAGAAACACATGAAAGCACAAAGTCTTTCATTGTTTCTCTTATTGATTTATGACTTATAACATAGTAGAATGAGGTGCTGCCCAAAGTCTTCACCAAAAACTACAATAGAGCATATGATTACAAAACATAAAGGTAGTTTAAAGACTTTCCAATATCCTTCATTTTAAGACAGTAAAACATAAACTAAAGACTATTATGGTAGCATAAAGTCTCTATAATCAGCTTCAGAACATCTCCCAAATTATTTTCACTCGCTCTGCTTATTTTATTAAATGGATATGATTATATTTAGGAAAAGGACATAGGAACAATTTCCTGCATAACACAAGTTATTTCAACTCAAAGTTTGAAAGTTCACTTGCTTTCTCATTCACCTGATAAAATTTGATTAACAATCTGATCTCAAAGTCTCAAAAATGTCTTTCAATTCGGGTAGAGTTTTGCCTCCAATAACTAAGATATCCCTCCTCTCTCAAAACTTAGAGATTACAATATATATCATCGAAAAGAAAGACTTTGGTGCTTCATTTCCACAAATGGCCCATGCTGCCTTGAATGCATTAGAAAGAGGAAGTCCCGTGAAGGGGCCATGCTGGAGTAGATTACCAACCTTGACTTTGGCATTTAAATCATATGAAATGTCTCTTCAAAAGCATGGGTTGCTTGGTCCTCTTAAAGGTAAGTCCACTCTTCTTTATGATACTTACATGACTATCCACTCATCTTTACTCAAATGAAGAAAAATGGACCGTGCCATTGAATGCTTATGCTCTTTGATAACCACTTGGTGGACTATTCCACCCACTGGAATAACTCTTCTAATGATGCTTCTGGATTCTCTATTTTGTTCCCTCTTTCCTTTCTATATTTTGTCTCTTCCTAGTGATCCGAGCTCTCAAGGCTATCTTCTCACCTTTTGTTGGCTTCTCTAGCTCCTTTCTCAGTGGGTCGTTGAGTTTATCCTCAGGTCTATGTCATTCAAAAACCAATGGTTATTATATTGTCTTGAATTTGACATTCGTGGGGACATCACTAGTTGCTTGAACCTTTTGAACCTTGGACCTTCTTTTAGAGTTCCCTAGTTCAATGGTTCAACGATTCAATGGCTCAATACTTTATGTTTTTCAAAGAGTCATGTTCACTCAGTCTTCTTATGAATTCAATGTATCATTGAACTAACTATTTGAACCTTCCATTGGAACCTTCTGCTTGAACCTTCTACTTGAACCTTCTGCTTGAACCTTTTTAGCTGAGTTCAATGTTTCAAAGATCAATATGAATATGGTCAGTCTATATAGTTCATTTTATATCATTGAACTCTGATGGTAAACCCTTTGAAAATGAGAGATTTCCTTTGCCAAAAAGGCTTGTACAATTGAATAAATTGACTACTCAAAACATTTTTAATAAAGAAGGAGACCATTTTTAGGCTATAGGACCAAAATGGTCAATAGGTTGTCCACAAAAATGAGTGACTAGTTTTGGGAACAACACATGTATGTTAAATTGATTTCTCTAAAGTCTCAGTGTCCACTATTTTGTTAGAAGGCCATATAATGATAGATGTTTTATTTACTTACATACTACAAGTCTCAAAATGTTTTATAAATTTCCTTATGTAAATTACCAATTCATTTCTAACATTGGGATAGGAATGCAACCAAAAATCTCCCCTGGTTGTGCAAATTCAACATAACCAAAAGCAATTTCATTTGCAAGAGTTGTACATTTATGCAACAAATGTACACTTTTCCTAAGAAAAGTTTTTCTTAGGCTTTGAAATGTGGTGGGATCATTGATATATCAAACAAATAAATCCAAGTAAGGGTTTTATTATTTCAATGGTTGTATATGCAAAATTGAACTAAAATTAATTTATCTTTCTTCCATGTCATTGTCTATAGAAAACTTATCTATGACATGTTGCAATATTATTGTGCTCTATATAATAAAATTATCAACTACATTCCCCAAATTTCCATAAAAGCTGTAGGAAATGAAAGTGGTAGAGTTAGATCAAAAGCTTTAGTTGCATTAACACTTATACATTCAATAGGTATTTCCTCATTATGGCATGTGTAAGTGAGATTTATGGGTTTAATAAATTTAGCATCTAGACCAACCACTTTGTGTATTCTTCCTTCACCAATGACCTTACCATTATTTATGAGAGAAGCATAGTCTCCACATTGGAAAGACATTGATGTATGATTTTTTAGCCTAGACATTTGCAAAAGACATGAAAAGAGTTGTTAATCAAGTTATTTATAAAATCAATATAATTTATACCTATATTTAGGAGATAAATTTATATTTATACCATAACATAAGCATGGAGATATGTTAAAACCTAAAAATGTTAAAAAGGTAATGTATAACATTTTTTTAACGACACAATTTATGTCAATACAAAAAAAATAAAAGCTTTTAATATCATATACTACATACTTCAATTCTCATTTCATTTTACTTTGGAGGTATCTCCTAGGAGATACATTTCAACCATGCATAAGAGCATAATAGTTGCATAGAAAAAAATAGCTAATTAAGTCAATACTCAACCATGTATTTTATTAGTATACAAAATGATATTGAGCAATGGGGGTTTTGAGAAAAATTATGGAAAATGATTAGCTTCTTATATTTTGATATCCTATATTTGATTTGAACCTCTGTTGTGGACCCAAAATATTGAAGGTATCTCTTAGGAGATACATTTCAAACATGCGTATAGGTAGCCTTGAAGGTTTAAAGGTAGTAATAGGTGAGATCATGAAGATCCTTGTAATACCTTCAAGGGTAACCATGACATTAAGATTAAAAATTCATTTTTCAATATTCAAGGACATGTTTCATACACCCACAAACCCATGACATTTAAACACTCAAAAAATATTTCAATTTCATCGAGTGAGGGAATCTCTATGATTGTTCCAAGTATCTCCATCCCATTTCCCTAGAGATTGAAAGATTAAACATAATATATGAAATCCTTGGGTAAGCAAGCAAACAAGATCATGCTAAATGTCATCATCTTGATCATTTTGAGATTTAATCAATGAAATTCATTGTATAAAATCTCTTGGGCAAGTGACTCAATGTGATCCTATAAAGTGGCACCATCTTATGAGTTCAACATGATCAAAGTGTGACCATCCCATTAGTCTGACTTGATCAAAGTATCACCATCTCATAATTCATATATGATCAAAGTATTACCATCTTATGAGTCAGGTGAAATTCAAATATAAAAAATAAAAGCAAGCTACCAAAGCCATTGAAACCATTAATTCACATGAATGGAACAACTTACATTCAATTAGGTGAATCCAGTGAATCTAAAGGTAATATATGTAATCTATAAAGTTAATTATACTCATATTTTAGTTGAATTAATAAATTAGAAGCCCAAATTTGAACCCTCATGAACTAGAAGTCTCACAACCACATAATCATGGCCTCCTCATCTCAAAGTTCACCTCATCCATATACGTATTCAATTATATGAAAAACATAATAAACTAACATAGTGTTTGATGAAGATACCCTCAAACATGATTTCAAGTGCTTCTCTTATATTTGGGAATAATTCAACAAGGTTAAACCTTACAGCTTGGAGGACCAACTCTCTACATTCTCATGGAGGTACCAAGATAACCTGTTGGAAATAAAGATAGTGGGTCTGCATAATCCCATAGCTAAACCTGAGGTAATGCTCTGCATCAAATTATTATTTGATTTATTCAAAAATGGTGAATTTTTTGGAAAAATCTTGCACTTTCACCAAAATAGCACACTAGTGGCCCACCTTAGTGATAGAACATTCAAAAGGTACTACAGGCTAGTTGCCCCTAAGATGGGATACAACCAAACTCTAGTGAATACCTAGATACATTCCAATAATGTATCCATCATGATAAAATAATGGGCCCATGACCTCAGTAATTTTACAATCATATGCATTATTTTTGCTATCCCAATAGCCACTTTTTAACCTAGAGTCAGAATTTCCATGACCTTGTTAAATAGAATTTATGGGTTCCCCAAAATGAATTATATGAATGAGGTATAGATTCCCTTGCTTGACCATATTCTCACCTCCATTAGGATAATTACCATAGGATAAATCATAAATTCCAACATCATTAACACAATAACCAATCTAAATAACTCCTCAGATTATAACTTTTATATGATGTCCTATGTGGTGGATGTTATAATTGGAACTATCTATGCATTTTTCAATGAGCCTTTGGATCCTTCTAAAGAGTAACCTATGACCAGGATATGTGAAAGGTTCAACATCCTCCAAATTCATAGTTTAGGAGGAACATGACCAAGATTATTGAGACCTTCTACCTGATGGTATCCCAGGATATCTACGACAAAGATATGCCCATGCTCTTAGATCAAATAAGGAAGAGCATAAACAAGATGGAGGATTATTGGATCTATCTAGATTGAACCATAATTAGGATAGAGGGCACCATATCCTACCCTATATATCTACCTAGGTTGGTTCCTAAAAAAGTTGGAAAATAAGAAATTGTTGCCTAATTAGCTAACTTGGTGGATGTTTAGATAAGAAATAAGAGGTAGGGAGATATGCACCAAAATCCCCTTAGTATTTTAAGGGTTGAATACACCAAATTGGAACACTTCTAGTTGGTGGAAAAAATCCAAACCCATTATGATTTCAAGTGGCCACCCTACAGAGAATGGGACCCCAAGGAAAATGAGAGGAAACACCTAAAGAGACTCAGAAGAAGGGTGAAGATCAACTATGGGCACATCCACACTTGACATGATGAGGTGCTTATGAATTATCTAAATGATGTATAGGTCCATGCCAAGATAAATAAATCCACCATGTCAATGGTGGTGGCTAGGCACATATAGTATACTATTGAAACCACCAAAGATAAGCCAAGAATATTGAAAATGAGCACTAGGTTTTGAAGCCTCCTAAGGGGCCCTTTCACAAATGGGAACACAAGAGAAGACACCAAATTAGGAATCTCATCATGCCTCATCACCATCCATTACCATTATAGCAACTACTATAGTGGAAATGATCCTTTCTCCACCCTCTATAGCATAAGGTGCCACAAATTCCATGGGTAGTGGTGTAGTTTTACCTATGTTATTTTTTCCTCCACTCACCATAGTTTAGGAAGTTCATCTTCCTTCTTTCCTCTCCTCAGTTAATTCTCCTTTCACACCTTCACCTCTAATTCATGTAGCAACCACCACTATGGGGATTGATGGAGCCTTCTCTATATTTCCACTCTCCCCTCATATCCACCTAATATCACACTTGTTTCATTGGTTACTTCCCCACATAAACTTCATCCCCACTATGGATCCTATTATATACAAAAGGAAACTTAGGAGTCCTCCAACCTCACCACAACATGCACCTATATAAGAGGAACCTAATGAGGGATAAAGGGGATTCTTTAAGGGAGGGAAGGGTTATATAATAATATAAATCATAGAGGTCTTGGATAATAATGAGGAACTAAAGAAATTACCCTAAGATGAAGGAAAACAGGAAGGTGAATTTGAGACATCACTCTCAATATATATTAGTGAGACTACTGAGAGTGATCATGAGGATGAATGGATTGAATAATAATAGGCCCATTCAGTGGGTAAAAATATTTTGGGGACTAATTTAGTTTCCACTAAGATACTTTCAAAAGAGGGAGACACTAAGGATGAAGCAAATTTGAGACCCCTAGCTTTCACAAGTGGAAAATATATGAGATTATCTCTAGGTCCTTCATCCCCATAGAAAATAATAATAACTACCATAACAATTCCCATAATTACTTTTGTGCAACATGTAAGCACCTTATCCCACTATTCCTTGTCCTCAACTTCTATAATTTCTACTATAATGGCAACCAATATTGTCATTCCCTCCCATTCTTTAAATTATTTGAATCACATTTAGGTTAGTCTACTCCATAATTTAAATACTACCACTAAAACTAGGCTCACATTTTCCTTAGTAACTGAGTACTTACAAAATTTCCATAGTACTCCCTCCATGCACTTCTACTTCAGCACAACTAACCCTCCCCAACCACAGAAATGAGTCCCATTTGAGAACTTAGTCTTAGCCTCCATTTTCACTTCACTTATTTCACCATATCAACCATCTACCCAAATGGGGATACCAATAATCTAGCCTAATCACACATATAATTCTATGGTTACCACCCAAAAGGAGTTAGAAAAGAGTAAGATGGTTCTGGATATAACACCCCCTAAAAAGGTCACTAGTTAGAGGTAGGTAATCCCACCTTTCCCACAAACAAGACCCTCTTCCCCTAAGACCATACGTCCTTTTGGAAAACCTGAATCCTCCACTCTATTATAGCTTACAAATCCCATTGATAAGTCAATAACCTTGAACATACTAAAATGGATACAAAAGTTATAATAGAGAGAAGAGGTAGGGGAAACCTAGTAGTCATTGAGCAACTAGTGCTCAAGTTATATTTTGACAAGGAGACAAAGACCATGATGAGGTTAAAAATGAAGGTACTCATTGCATAATGGTAGGAGGTGGAACTATAACAAAATGAATATATCTTATCTCTATCCAAAAGGAGAAAAGTACATCCCTCTAATGTGAGCTCTCTACTCTAGGAGGACCCCTATACCTTTATGCATTTTGTAGGGTTTGATCAAGGAAATGTTTAAAGGATATGATCAATCCATCGAATAACTATAATGAATAACCACCATACAACCCATAGTGGACATCATTTACAGTGTATAGGGTGTAGCTAGGAAGTTATACAGTGTCATCCAATTAATCAGAGATGCAAAAGGGGAGTCATAACCTTGATGGGGAGATGTATATGTAGAGGGAGAGAAGATGAATAAAATTGAGGCTAAATGACCTTATTTAAGTATATTATCTAGGAACAAATCTTATGCCCATTTAAACCTAATATCAACCCCTAATGCTACCGAGGTGCAAAATTACATAGCTACCAAGAGAGATGTCTTGCTTGAATATCACCAAGACATGAAGTCTTTGGTCTTGTGTTGATCGATTAGGAGAGGCAAGATATGGATATTTTTTGAGAAATAAGGAACAATAATTTATTCAATCCATAGAGATATTTTATACATAGATTTTTTAATACCTTCTCTATGTAGCTACCAATAGTTTTAGAGTAGAGGTTGAGGAAACTATCTATAGAACATTTGATAAACTAAAAAAGCTAGTGAGTTTTGCTATAAGAAGGGTTTTTAGTGAAGAAACCCTTCATGTAGAGCTTGGGACATCACTAAAGATACATATAAATTTAATGGATAATATTCCTCAACTTTTCAAAAGACCCCTATGAGACTTTGAGGTAGTAGAAATTTACTTCCAAGCTAGCCATACTCTCTACCTCCAAATTTAAGTGAACAAGAAGTCCATGACATCCATGGTCACCCCATCGATAATTGTAGTTACAATCATTTCTCCAACTATGATTCATATTCTAGTTACAATGGTCCCATCAACAACATGCCAAACTATGATAACAAATTCAACTATAGTGTAAATGATATCATTTACAATTACAATAGATACAATAGTCACCAGCTCATAAGTTCCACCATTTATAGTTGCCACCTCAAAGACAACCCTTCTAATAACTACAAGCTTTATTTTGGAATCTTTCTTTTTGTAACTTTTCTTTATATCTAATGAGATGTTGAGTGTTACTTCAACTTTACTTGAGAGATGAGGATGGCCCCATCCTAAGCCTATAAAAAGTGTATCACCCTCTCTAATCTTAGAGGAGAAAATTTTAAATCAAATATAGATAAAAAAAACCCTTCAGGTTGATCTGCAAGTTTATGTTGTATGGTGGTCTTTCCATTTCTTGTCATGGATCTGGTATCTTAGCTATTTAATATATGTAATAGTAGTTTTAAAAGTTTTGTTATGATTTACTAAAGTTATTTTAATGAATAATGTGTGATAGTAGTTCTATTTGATATTTCTTAGTGACTATTTATGGAATAAGATCTTTTTAAGATAATTTATAATTTGGGAGATACCTTCAAGTGAGTTTTAATACCTTCAAGGGTACCCTTCTACATGTTTTAAAGTTATAACCTAGGAGATACCTTCAAGGTACCCTTGAAGGTACTAAAATTAACCTCAAGGGTTATCTTAGGAGATATAATTAACATGCATATAACTAGAATTTTCTTTCAAGGTATATCCTAGGAGATACTTTGAAGGAATTTTTAGTACCTTCAAGGGGTCTCCTAGTATCTACCTTTAACATGTACATGATTAGAATTTTATTTTAATGTATCTCATAGGAGATACCTTTAAGGGCCTTATAATACCTTCAAAGGTAACCTTATGCATGTTTGAAATGTATCTCCTAGGAAATACTTTCAATGTACCCTTGAAACTAATATAATGCCCTTTAAGCTATCTTATAAGAGATACCTTTAAGGGTCTTGTAGTACCTTCAATGGCTCTCCTAGTAGATACCTTGAACATGCACATGATTATTTTTCTATTTAAAGGTATCTCCTAGGGGATACCTTGAAGGGATTTGTAATACCCTCAGTATTGATTTCAAAGGTTATTGCAAGGGATTTGACATAACCATGGCATGTGGGGTATAGTCGAGTTATGGATATATGAGTGAATGTGCAGAGATATTCATAAATAATAAACAAAACACCTTCTAAAGTGGAAATGAATTTTGCATTCATTAATGGTGAATTTATTATTTTAATACTTGTTAACACCAATCACAATGCATGTCATGATCATAACTTGTGATCTAAAGAGTTTAATTTAGAATAGGTAGTGTTATTATATGATAACAAGTTCAAATCATTTCTAGGGAAGATGTGCACAAGATGGAAAGGACCCTACATTATTCAAGAATTACCATAATAGGGTACCATTATGCTAAAATATTTGTAGGGAACCATATTTATAGGACATAAAAAATGGCTATAGGTTTAAGCCTTACTACCTTTAATCTCACATCATAACATCTAAGAAGTAAAAACGTCTGAAGACCGAATCCTTCAAAATAACATTCGAAAAAATGTCCAAACAAATCCTCCAAATCAAAAGTTATTATATAAAAATCCAAGAAAAATCAAATCCTTTGAAATAATTTTTGAATAAAATGTGTGATGAACAAGTCTCGAACAAAAACCTCGAAGCACAAAGTTTCCAAAAAATATTTTTAAATAAAATCAAGTCCCAAAATCTGGACAGTACAATACTCCCAAAAGGTATTTAATAAGTTAGTCCAAAATGTAAAATATCATTGTTTGTACTTCCTAAAAAAGGAGATTAAAGAGTAACCTGGTAAAAAACTTCCATAGAACTGAGAGGAAAATTTAATATAGGGGGTAGAACAATGTTATTTGAGGTATTTATAGTGTGGTCAATTACATGCCATTACACCACCCCCATTCCAAAGTTTGTAATAATTATACATCAAATGCCTCAGTGAGACTAAAAAAAATTGAAAGACCCAAACCAATCCCTCTTAATGTGGTGTTTTGGGAACAACATCATAGGGTTGATTCATATTTAACTTTGTGGGAATTTAATGCTAGCACAATGACAATGGGAAAGTGTTGAGAATTAAGATACCTAGAATGACTCTAGAAGGAGGTTTCCCCAGTGGCTTTAGGAACTATAGTAGCATGTCTTACATGGATTTGTCTAGTAATATTCTTTCAAGGAAAATCCCAAAGGATATTTGTAAATGGCTTCCCTTCCTTGTGCACTTAGATCTGTGTAACAACAAGTTCATAGGACCCATTCCCAACTAGCTCATTAATTACACCTATCTTAATCTCCTTCATCTCAATTACAACTAAATTAGTGGTTGATGCCATGGGAATTAACATGGCTCAAATTCCTTAATGGCTTCAATTTTGTAGATAATCTACTTATAGGGAAAATGCCCACTAAGTGGGCATTTAATAACATCAACTTTTTTATAATAACCCACTAAAGAGACCTTATTCACAATAATCAATGTGTTGATAACTACCTTATTTTATTGAAACAATTATTTAATCATTCTACAACTAAATCAAGATCAAATCAAGTCCAAGAAAGTGGTGGTGAAAATATAGGTATGGTTGAAGGATTGCTAATGGTCGTGTAAGACCATTAATGACATGATGTTTCAAAAGATTGCATCTTGTTTGAGGCAAATTGAGTTGGGATGCAATAGGTGAATTCATTAAACAAAAGTGGCTACATGAAGTGGAATAGGGTCATATCAAACACAAACTATGGGGTAAATTAAATATTTGGGAGATCAAAAAGGTGACTATCAAAGCTAAAATATTAAAGATGAGGAAAATCACTCGTGTACAGGTAGCCACTACATATAAAGAGGTTGGAAAGAGAAAATTGGATGCCAAAATCCATAAAATAAATGGGATGAATAATTCCAAAACATTACAGACTTTGGTGAATAAGAGTATTCCACTATCTACTCTTGATATACTCCTATGTGAAAAATAGAGACCTAGATTTTAGAAGAACAAAGAAAATAAATAGTGTAGATCATAGGTTTATTCATGGGTAGGAGAAAGTTGTTGATCCCATTCATAGATTAATAGAAGGTATAAATAGGGATTAGGATAGGTCTTTGAAAAACCAAATTTAACAACCCAAATCCCTTTGCATTTATGGAAACATTTGAAGTTACTCTCTTCACCCCATCAACATAACCAGGTGCACAAGTAGGATCTCTTGCACTTCAACATCTTCTTCAATGTTTCGATATAGAGAGGCTAATCACTTTACCTACATTTTTGAAATTAGATGAGGTCATGCATACCATGTTAATAAGTTAAAAATAGGGTGATATTCATTTATCCCAATCTATATCAATGCACAAACCATGGTGGGAGCCATAAGCCTCCTAAATCATGAAAAATCCTTGATGACATACAAGTCCATCATACCACCAGTTCATTCATTTTCTCTAGATAATTTTACCACTATGGTAATTATAGGAACCCCAATTAACTCCATTGAGGATGTTACAATGCGCATTCTAGTAGAATGTATAATAAAGAGGTTTTGGTAGACAATGAAAACAAAAGGAGTAATTAACATTGTATATCGCATGATAACCTAACTAAGAAGTTTTATTAGCCTAAGTTTCTCACATCTAAGCTTACCACTAATATCAATAAGGTACTTTCAGGTACCTCACAAAATTTCCAATATCAATTTCTGCTTTTGTTGTTATGCTTTACCCAATGTAGGTCCCTACTAGGCCAAGTTAATGTTACTATGGACTTTTGACCTAATACTACCCTCATAAGCATCACTTAGACAAAGACAAGGCAATATTATGAGTAATTGGGGTATTTTAACACATGGTGGCTTGAGCCTATAGCTTTGATTAGGTCACACCCTCAAATTCCATAGGATGTCATGCAATATTTGGGGTAACATGCATCGATAACTAAGTTTCACAAAGGTATTCAAATCAAGGTGAACGAGTTGGCCATGCTAACTATGACTCCAATTCCCTTTTTAATCATAATGGTTGAAGCACAGGCCAAAGTATGGAGGCAAAGAGCCCTTGTCACAAGGTTAGTAAATCATATTTGAATCATCCCTCTAGGTGTACAATAACTCTGATAAGAGCAAGAAAAACCACAGCTAGCTTCGTAACCACAAACCTCACCATAGCAATTTATATCTCCACCCACAATAATAAAAAGGCAAATAAAAGGGAATTGAATAGAGAGCCTCACCACCAATAGGCAAAAAGAGATTAAAGAAAACCAAATCTTGATTGGATAACCCGTATGTGCTAAAGATAGATTATGAGTGTGATTTTGTAAGGTTAGGGGATGATGAATAGGAAGTTCTTCAATGCATGATCAAAGACATTGGCCAAGAGGTCTACCATAAGGAGGAAGAAAAGGAATTCTTTTTCTAAAAATAAGTGTGTACTTGCCAAGTACAGAATAAGGTAAGTAGTGACCTTTTGGTCAACATTATGTAACCCACTCCCTCTATTATTATGGATATTATAGGTCAAGAAGAAGCTTAACATAAACTTGTAGCATAAAATTTCCAAAATGATCCAGTAGTTGGTTCATCATATATGTAGATTGTAGATCTACTAGAAGAAGGTAGATTGGTATATCCACTATTTCATAAATAATGTACTCATCATTGGGCCATGCCTTAAACCACTATAAAATAACACATGGTATTTTTTGGAGATCTAGCTATAACAAGTAGTGCCCATTAGGTGAAGTATAAGGGCATGGGGAGGCATAAGGATACACTTATCCCTCTAACTAAGTCGAGAAATATTTTTGTGTATAAAGGTGTGGTTATAGAATCTAAATATTTAGATCACTCATAATCTAATACAAAAATAGATGATGCATATGTAATGGAGGGAACTCTATATACCACTATGTTAGATCCAAAAAAATAAATGGATGTTTTACATGATACCCCATATCCTGAGGAGGAGGCTATGAAGAAAGAAGAGAGGAAAAAGAGAAAAGTAGAGAAGAATAAAAAGAAGAAAGAGGACATAGAACAAGTAGTTGTACAAGAAGCCCAATATACACAACAAGAAAAAGATAAATAGTGCATTGAGGAGGAAGAACAAAAAAATATGTCTGAAGAAGTTGAGGTTGGGAAAAATAAGGTTGAATAAGCTCATGCTGAGAGAAATAAAGCTGAAGAAGTAGAAGCTAAAAGTAAGAGAATGGAGCATGAAGAAGTAGTACACAAGTATAAAGAGGCACAAGTTATGAAAATACAAAAGAAAATATGATAATATGTGTAAGAGAAAGATGCCAAAGAATAGCACCATAAGGAGGAGGAATCCAAGTGCAAGGTCGAGGTACAAGCTTCGTGGGAAAAAATTGAGGCTGATTCTAAAGCTAAAGTGGAGGCTAACACCAAAGCTAAGGCTGAGGTATATGCCAAGACCAAAATTGTGGCCAAAGCCAAGGCCAAGGAGGCAACCCAAATTCAAATTAAGGTTATAGTTAAGGCTCAAGCTAAATCTAAGGCACAAACTATGAAAGAAAAGGTAGCTAAGGAAAAAGAAGAAGCATAATATGCACCATCCCATAAGGATGTGACCTAATCAAGTGTACCAAAGGAGACTTCACTATCAAATTGTCTCTCCTCTACAAAATGGTTGTGGGATGTCCCTACCACATTATCTCATCACAATACTTTCTTGATTCCATTAGCTTAATTTATGCCATCTCCTACCATAGTCAAAGCCACATCCATCATGCTTTCTTCCACTTCCATGGAGAGATCTTTAGATGTTTTATAGCTATCATTATCAAAGAAAATTGAAGGAATAATTACATTCCAAAAATTCATTGCAAAAAAGGCTTCAAACTTGGAGCATATTATTTTTTGGCTACACACGGAGAAAGTGGAAGCACAAAATCAAGTTTATAAGGCTAGGCATCTCATAAATACCACTTGTTTTGCTTTGGTTACACAAGTCCTTGGTGATCAAGTAATGTCTAAGGATAAAAAACTCACTGTGTTACTGACTCAGCTAACAAAGGATTGGGTGAGCACATAAAAACTACGTATCCAAGGGTAGGTTATCCCTACTAAAATGGAATACATTTGTGAACTACTGGAAGAATATGTGGAGGTGTTGGATACTTCTGTATATTAGGCTAAGAAGATAGAGAAAGGAATTATTGATTGGAGGTATCACCTTGACTAATATTTGGCTTCTAGAAAACTAGAGTTTGTAATGGTAGATAATGCTAAATCTATAATAAGTGATCAAATGGATACTATAGAAAAATAGATTAACACATTTAAAATACTATTAGATGCTAGGGATACCATGATGATGAAACTCTAGGTCTAGTAGAATGAGATAATACACAACACATTTATAGTTATTCAACCCCAAAGGACTATAGATAGGTTGGATTATATTTTTTTAGATATCCAATTTAAGCTATAAAATTATAGATAATTCCTTATCATTGCAGAATAAGAAGAAGTGCACAATTTGATGATCATTTATATTTCACTATGCATTTTGTTTATCATGGTGTGAGAAGTACTTGATAATTTGAAAATGCTCAAGTATTAACTCTCATAAGTGGAATTAGCTATTGTGCATATCATAGATGAACCTAAGTTCATTCCACCATGGGAGCTCCAAGAAATTTTGTAGAAGAGAAATTTGGATATAAAGGCATAGTCTAGGTAGCGATAACTTACATAGCCACCTGGCCAAACTTTGACACCACCTCCATAATAGGTAAATGCATAGTTCAAGTTTTACAATTTTAAAAAAATTATGATTTATAACATAGTCATAAGAATTTAGAGTGGGGATAGGTTGGTTAAAAACCCCTAACTAGGATGGCCACCTAGTTAAGCTAGTCTATGGAAAACTAGAAAGGAAGGCTAAGTAGTGTGTAAAGGGTTTAAATTGGTAAATGACACCTAGAGTGATTACTACCACTTTTGTGAAAGTTTAATATTTTCTAGATTTAGCTGAGATTAGAGTTTAGATTTTGTCTCAAGATAAAACAATAGTTTAATTTTGAGAAAGTGTTGAACATGGAACAGGGCCTCATAAAATCATAAGTGTATAATTTATGGACACATGTGCATAGGGTATCATTTTATCATCTATATTATCTTTTGGATGTCTTTGGCATTGTTAGCCAAGTGTTAAATATAAGAATGCCAAGAGTCATTCTTTTTGTATGCTAGAAAGCTATAATATAAAGAGACAGAGCCATGTAAAAAGCTATATATAGTGCTCTGATATAATGGAATGTGGTTCATATGTGTGATAGAGATTAATTAACTAGCTTTGTTATGGTTTTCCTAAGACTATTTTATTTATGACTAGTGCACAGTATTTACTCTATTTTTTTAGCATGTATAATCTTGTATTATGTTGTTTATGTTCAAAAATTCTTAATGCCATGTTAGTTTATCTTTATATTTTTTGTTGTGTATAAAATTTAAGATTCTATAAATTCACTCATGCTATTATTATTATTTCCACTTACTGATGCATAATCCATCCCTAAAATTATCATTTTTTTGAGAAATTATAATAAACTTTGCTAACATTCCTATAAATGCACATGATTGGAATTTTCTTTCAAGGTATCTTTAAGGAAATACCTTGAAGGGATTTGTAGTACCTTAAAGTTTACCCTAATTCATGTTTGAAAGGTATAAGTTATCTCCTAGGACATACCTTTCAAACATGCATTAAGGTACCCTTGAAGGTACCACAAGGTCTTTCAAGGTATCTTCTAAGATATACCACTTCCTGTTATGCAAGCCTATCTTTATAATCAGCATGTTCTAGAGAAATTCCAAGAAATTATGATAACGTTCCTTCAATGTGCACATTATTGGAATTTTCTATCAAAGTATCTCTAAGGAGATATCTTTAAGGGATTTTTAGTACCTTCAAGTGTACCCTAATGCATGCTTGAAAGGTATAAGGTATATCTTACGAGATACCTTCCAGACATGCATTAGGGTTCCCTTGAAGGTACTACAAGGTCCTTCAAGGTATATTTTAAGATATACCTTGAAAGAGATTTTAGTACCCTCAATGGGTATCCTGCTAGATACCTTGAAAATGCACATGACTGAAACTATCTTTTAAGAGATCTCTTACAAGATACCTTCAAGGGCCTTGTAATACCTTCAAGGGTACCTTTATGCATTTTTGAAAGGTATCTCCTAGGAGATACCTTTAAGGTAGCCTTAAAGGTACTATAATTCCATTCAAGGTATCTTATAAGAGATACATTAAAGGGTCTTATAGTACCTTCAAGGGTTCTCCTAGTAGATAAAGATACCTTAGAGGGCCTTGTAATACCCTCAAGGATACCTTTATACATGTTTTAAAGGTATCTCTTAGGAGATACCTTCAAGGTAGCTTTGAAGGTACTGTAATTACCTTCAAGTTATATTCTAGGATATGCCTTCAAGTCTCTTATATTACCTTCAAGGTTTATCCTAGTAGATACCTTTAACATGCACATGATTGGAATTTTCTTTCAAGGGGATTACTTTGAAGGCCTTATAGTAATTTCAAAGGGTCTCCTCATAGATAACTTGAACATGCACACAATTTGAATTTTATTTCAAGGGGAGGGATTACTTTGAAGGCCTTATAGTAATTTCAAAGGGTCTCCTCATAGATAACTTGAACATGCACACAATTTGAATTTTATTTCAAGGTAATTCCTAAGATATACCTTGAACATGCACATGATTTGAATTTTTATTTTGAGGTATCTCCTAGGAGATAGATTGAACATGCATACAACTCAAATTTTCTTTCAAGGTATCTCCTAGGAGATACCTCAAAGGGCCCTGGAATACCTTCCATGTTTATTTTAAATATCCTTGTAATGGATTTGATATAATCATGGAACCTTTTTATTTGGCAAGAACCTTGATACCACCTTAGCTTTAAATGACACATGGTAGTGTTGCATGTATTGGTGACTCAATCACATAAGTTATGGATTTTGTTGCATATTTTTATGCCTTTGTAAAACTAAGAGATAATGTGATCCAATGGGATTTTTCCACTTTTCATCCAATCACATCATTATAAATTATGAATAAGTTACAAATTTCATGACCCCATGACTCAATCAAAACACTCTATGTGGCATCCAATCATGGTCTTCTAAGGCTTTTGTTATTATTTAATTCTTACAACAATATGACCTATCACATCATACCACTTGGCACTCAGTCAGGTCCCATAGTCAAGATGCAATATTTTAATTTCATAATATAGAGATTACATGACAAGATGAAATTTGGCATTAAGTCACTTAATCTTAGGTAGCTAGATGTGATGTGAAAGCCACATGGAATTTGGGAGCAATGGGTTGAAGACACATGGACCCATATCTCATGGAAATAATATGATCAAAAGAAGCCATGAAACCCAATGATTACATGATAAAATTAAAACATGATACTTGGCAAAGTGGCATGACATTTGGGTCCATTAAAAAATTCATATAACAAATCCAAACAATAATGCGAGCTAATAAGAACTTGCCACTTGGAAAATTAGAAACCATTCTAAGGCCACACCAGTCTAAGGATAAAAGAGGTGAATTCATGTGATATTTAAATATGATCAATCCAATGGAAGGGTAACATGTGGCAAGGTATCATAATGGATAGGTCCATCAAGATTTTCATATCATACAACTACACAATAATACGATCTAATGAAACCCTACCACTTAGTAATCTAGTAGGGGTCCCAAGACCACATTGGCCCAAAAAAAATGGGTCAATCTTGGAAATATTAAAAGGAGGTGAAATCCAATCCAAATATGACACAAACCTAAATATCATACCACCCACCCAAATATCCTAATATCAAAAGTAAAAGACTAGATTACACAAAGAGACACCAAGTGTCAAGCATATGTCAAGTATAACACCTAAAGGACACATTGTTGTCCACAAGTGCTAGTTATTGGTATGAATTAAATTTTGATGGAGGATCATTTTGGTGGTTATAAATATAAGTCACCTCAATAAAACTTTAAGCCTATGATGAGAAAACACTTGGAAAAACCAAGAGTATTGATTGGCCAATTCCCAAAAGTGAATTTTTGAAGCCATCAGAATGGAACCAAAGATCCACCTAAGATTATGTCAAAGTAAATGAAATATACTTACCATTTATGGCCCATATCTTTTAATGCAAATTCTAAGAAAAATCTAAGGTTTAAAACTCTGAAGCTTAACATTCACCATTACTATCTATTGAAAACTCTGAATTTCTCTATATCATTATGAAATCCACAAGCTCATCAATTGAAAATTAAAAGTCATGGCCAAAGTAAGAGTGTCTATAGCCACTAAAATAGAATAATTCACATTCCTATATTCCTACAAAATAAACACAATCTTCTGAGACACCAGCTTCAATGAAATTTCATTAACCATAGATGAAAAACACTATAATGACTTATTCTACCATATGGAGAAGATGGTAGACCAAGAGAATGATGATGAGGAAGATCCCAGTGTTGATAAATAAAGTTTTGACATCTTGGTGCATAAGTTTGACGGGTTACACAAATTTACATCTAATCTAGAGGTGTTCCCCTATGTGGACTTAGTCCACCAAATTTTCATTCACTACAAGTGTGTGGATTACATGATCAAATATTTTGACTTTGGTAATGATATGGATTATATAGATGTATTGGCCTTTCAAGCCTATTATGACTTACCCAATCTTGAAATTATTTATAATCAATACACCATGACCCAATGGCTTGATTCACACAATATCAAAGAATTCTTAAAAATTTGGGTAGAAAACCTAGGAAAGTTCATCTACAAGTCTAAAAAAAATTAGATTCCCATCACCCAATTCAAAAAAGGGGTGAGAATGGGGCTGGCCATGATGAACAAGTTATATAGATAAGAAGACACTACACAGATGGATGAGAAGTGGGTTCCACTACTATATATGATTATAGATGAATCCACGACCCCTCTCCTTAAGGATATCATCTCCTATAATTTGGCTGCCAAAATTAAGAACATGGCCAACCAAGGAAATCATTTGTATATGATGTCCTACTTGGTTGATACCATCTATGTCACTCTCAAGTTCCCCTAGTTTACTAATTAGGACCCAAACATGAGATGGACCATCCTTCATGTCTTCACAAAGGTTAGAATTTACAAATACAGGTAAGAGATATGGGTTATTATTGAGTACTTCTACCTAATTATATACAAAGTCATCCATGAAAGAACTATGCCTAGGATATCAATAGAGATTAGGGAAACCCTTATCACATTGGGATCCTACTAATACTACCTTGATTACACCATAATTAGAGTTGAGGGAATTAGGACATCCCCATTCAAATTGCCCACCATAGAGCTAGACAAATTAGATGAGTAGGATATTTTATTACAACTACACATAGGAGTAGATGGAATATGAAAAATCAAGAAAAGGGGGTCGGTCCATCCCCAATTTTTCAACATTAACTTATTAAAAATTGAAACTTTGCACTCAATCATAGCTTCTACAAAACATAGGTCTACTTTCAATCTAAATAAAGATACTGATATGGAATGGGACCCTATGCACTTGACATTTGATCATAGCATTAAGCACAAGGTAGCTCTTAGTATCACATATCATCATGAGCCCAATTATGAATACTAGTTTTACCTTAATGTAGTTGATAATGAAGAAGTTAAGTAGAGGCTAAAGGCTAATGGGATCAAGTATGTGAAAGGAAGACTAGATGGTTTGGGTGTTTTTAGGTATCCAACCACTAGGATACTCAAGCAAAAATGTCAACATCTCCTATCTATACTCTCAATGTTGAAGAAGAAGGGCCAACTAACCTGCAACTTAATTACAAAATACTATAGGCATTGCCTCCTAATTTGGAGAAAGGAGGGACTAGTATTGGGAAACAAGCTAGGTAGGCTTCCACCTTAGTAGTCATATCTAGAAACATGTCCCAGGTGTAAAGTGTTACTATGACATAGGCCTTACCTTCAATAAGAATAGTAGTACCTCCTACTGTAGCAACTTAAACATTGGAATTACCTCCCCTTACTCCTATTGGAGAAGGATTGAGTGATGTAGGTTAGGCATATATTTCCTTATCCCCTCTTTCTTTGAAAAGTAGCCCTTGAGCATATTTGAACTCCCCAAATTTAGGTCATGTCCACCTCCAACCTTATAGGTCCCTCACTAGAACCATAATTAGGCTTGTAACAATGTCATTTCTTACCATCACCCATTTCACCATATCATCCACTTCTAGGGTCTCATTGATGGCTAATTTTCCCCCATTTATGCTTAGTCCTATCCCTAGACTTGGCCTGTAATTTCCTAATAATATTCTTAATGTCATCCTTCCACAAGTTCCCTTTTTATCTGTTAGTTATTTAACTAACACTAGTGTTTCTTCATCCCCTAGCTATGTGTTCACATTGGTCATAACCACTGATACCTCCTTGATGTTTACCTTCTAAGGTCTGACTCCATCTCAACCATTGCCTCCCTTATTAGATCCCACAAGTGGCTCTTTAGATAATTCATGGATTAAGTAGATGCAGCTAGCCACTAGGGAGAAACTAGATTGGGTCATAATAGACCCTCCACATGTTGCACTAAAATTCAAAAAAGAGTCTGGGTTAATAAAGAGGGTGATTAAGAAGAAGGTCACCTACCTTGACCAAATAATATTATATGAATTATAAGAAACCTTATTTCAGCTAACAAAGATAAAGAAGGCCAAGCAGGGCCAATAATAGCAATATGAAGAGGACCCCCTCTTAGATCTCCAAGAAAATATGGATGTGGATACCGTATTGGTTAAGGGAGTGTAACATAGAATAGATGACTTGGAGTAGCAGCACAAGGCCACATTACTAGAGTAGACCATAATAAGAGTGGAACAAGTTATGGAAGAAATGTTTGATATGATGAATACCTTGGCTCAATAGTAGGTAAAGGGAGATGAAATATATAATAAAGTCCTCAAGGAAAAAGCTACATATGGAGGATACAACAACAAGATAATCAAATTGATGAGGTTGATCATAATGAAGAAATTTGAGGACCTAAACCTAATTACCTTGAAGGACTTGAACATTACTCAATCTTATGTAATTAGTAGGATAAAGAACTTGAACCAGTGGATTAAAGATATGATGTCCCTATGGAGATCCCTTACACAAAAATTTGACAAAGTTATCACCTTACTGAACGATGATAACATTATGCACTTGAATAACAAAGATGACTCCATCATTAGCAGTGATGCCTTCAAGGCTCAACTATAGAACTTCATGGCAAACTTATGGAAGAAATGCATGGATAGAGGGGTGAACTTCAAAAAAGAGATGGTGGATTTATCATCCTCTTCCAACCAAAGAATAGAGAAGGTTGAAAACATCAAAAAAGTTATGGAACCTCTCCTAAGCATGCATGATGCAATGGCCTAGATCACAGCTAAGTTGTTGAAGGAGCCTATCATTGATCTAAGATTAATTTATGGTGAGTACAAGACATGATCCTAGGTATGGAAAGGGTAGTTTGAGGCCCAAAAACAAACCTACACCTTAGGAACCACCACCTCATCAACCCCTCTTGGAATGTCTTCTTCCTCAACCAACACTAACATTCTATCTTCTTCTATAGTAAGGACTTCATCATCGATAATACTATTGAGATCCTAGCCCATCTATTTAATAATAAAATAACCACCTATTGGGTTATTTCTAAACAAGAAACATGTCCCATGGTCCCTTGAATTACACTATATAATATTCCCATATTTTGAATAAGGAACATTCCTTAACTTTAGGACATAGGAGACCCTGTCTACTGACAAGTGTCCTATTACCTGATTCCTTTTGTAACTGACTAAGGCATTTGAATGGCCTATTTATGGGTTCTCCCCTTCATTATAAACCAGAGACAAAATTTTATGAACTAATGTAAAGAGAAAGTAAATTCTAGTAATTAACTCACTGTTTCCATTATTTTCATGTGTTCTTACTTCTCAACCTTTGTTAATAATATATGATCTCATTTATTTAATGGTTAAAATTTGGTATTAGTGTTTTGAATGCATCTTGTCATTTTTTGATTTCATCTAGGTTAACAAAGTTTGTTATGTATGTTTTATTTTCATCTTGCTCTACTAGTAAATGTGTTTGAGGCAATTTACTATAGGTAAAATTTTAAATAATCCTTTTCATATATGTGCATTATATTCACCTTAGAATCCTCACTGCACTTTTGATATTATGGGTCTAAAAACTAGGATTTCATAGCTTTTAGTTTCATTTGCATTATTGTCAAAAGAAATTGTTGATAATTTGGTATATCAAGGCCAAATTATAAACCCTTTAATCAAAAACTTTTCATGGTCATAATAGTGTCTTATCTATAAAATGAAGAGTAAGTTGTTCAGTTTCATGTTCATAGTGTCAAGTGTCATGCTAAGGTTTTGATAGAGTTCTAAATGGTTCTATGATCTAAAAGTGATATGAAGAAGATGGTATAAATAGGAGGGTATATTACTTGTCATAGAGTTTTCTTGGATAATTTAGTATATGGAAGGTATGAAATGAGCCATAAAATCAAAAATGTGATAAAAATGCATCAAAAATATATTTGAAACATTTTAGAAGGCTATGATATGCTTATATGATATTCAGTGGCAATTATCTTTTGAAAAACTATGTTTATTTTTCCTAAAAGGACAAATTTTAATCTTTAAATGTAAAATATGGTAATAAAAGGACATTTAATTAGTAAAATACCCTTCTATACATTTTTATATATGAATTTATATTAATCATAAAGCTATATATCTGGAAAAAGTCACTTTATGCAAGTTCAAGTGTGGAAAGGGTCTTTTTTAGGCTCCCATGTGCTAAGTTTGTCCATATAAAGGTGTAAAATGACTTAATATTTGTCCCAAAATTATTTTTTACTATATGGATTCCTTATCATACTCTACTTTTGGTGGTGAAAGCTTAAGTTGTGAATAAAAATCAAAGAAAGGCCATATTTCATGTATATTTCAAGCAAATTATAGACTTGTACGACCATTTGGTATGGTGGAGTTCATGAGCAGGAGTAGGTCATAACATGAGTTCTAGAATAAATTTATGGAAAAGGAAGTAAAAAAATCCCAAAACTAGTCTTCCATTCACCTTGCTAGTTTGGACATAGGGAGAGCTTTTTAGGTTTGCAAGTGGTATGACTATGAAAGAGAAAATTTAGGTCTACAATTTTTGCCAGAGAAAGTAGGCTCTGAGAGATTATAGTTGGAAAAATTGGTTACCAAATTGGTCATCTATCCATCATGAATCATCCCTTTTAATTCAAGGCAAACACCAATAGTCCTGCATCTGGGAAGGCAATCAATTTTCTACATTTTCTCCTCATCAGAGCATCATATCAAGAAAATTCAAGTTTCTAAGGCTTCTTAAGGACATGAATCATCCTTTAATGGAATCCATCACCTCTTTTACACACATGTGAAGACCAAATAGTTCTAAATAAGTTAAAAGAGTGTAATTATATAGTCTAGTAGCAAAAGAGGAAGAATTTTATGATCTAGGAGAGAAAAAGGGTTTCAAATTTTATTATTTTTTTCTTAGCAAGGATTTCCATCATATTAATATGTCCCTAATGAAAGTTTCTCAAGAAATTATAAAAATATTCATATAAAAATCCCATCATTATATTTTCAAGCATTTCAAAATCCATGTTTAGCAAATGTTAATGTTTTTTAGCATTTGTTATGGTACTTAGTGTATTCTTAGGTTTCAAATTTAGCTTCTTATCCTCCTCCAATAACCCCCAAATTGATATATCAGGTAGGGGATAGGATCATGCTTACATAGGATGCTTTAAGGTGACTCTGATATTCCCTTTCATTATCTTTTCTCTCCATATTATTTCTTCTCCATGGTCACTATCATACACTACCATTTCTCAATGTGATCATGCTCCTTTCACCCTTCACTCATGGTTTTAATCTTCCCACCTCATCGTCACCCCTTTCACTCATCTCCATCTCACCATTCATCATAAATAAGAGTAAATAATAAGTGAATGGTATCATGGTAACTCAAAGAGGTTATGATCACCTTGAAACCACCACCTACATCCAAAAAGGCAACACACAACAATAGACTAACATTAAACACTTTTCATTAAATTACAAAAGGGAAGGATATGCTAGAAGATGTCTTTTGAAGGTATAGGATCAATATATCTTAGTAGGATGAAAAATATGGGAGTAAAATGATCATATATATGAGTTATGATTTCCTTAAGGCCAAGATTAGTCATAGTCCATATAATGGATATACATATCCACCTACAGTTGAAGAAGGATACAATCACCCCAAGGTTGAAATCATGGTAGAAATACATAGGTAAAGGTTGATATGCTATAAAAGGGTTTTAAATCCATCTTGTTCCTTCATCCATGGTATAATCCAATAAATTAACCTTTAAACAATCAATAAAGTGTCCTTGAGACACTTATAGGCTTGGTTTTAATCTAAAATATGTTATAGTTAGGCGTCTGGTAGTCTTAAGATCTTTTTTAAGCTTGTGGAGAATATTTGGACCATCATCTACATGAACTATTGAGATGAATAAGATCAATATATAGATCAATAAGGATACATGTGAGTTTAAAATAGGTCTAAAGAAACACAAATGTACATCTATAGCTAGCTTCAAGAGTACTGCTATAGTTAAGTGGGTGAATCATGCTTAATGGAGACTTCAAGGGTATATAATTTCAAATAGGGTAATGACATTATTAAGGGATCATCATACATATATCAACTCATGGGTACTTTGTGTATTTTCAAAAATCCTAAAGCAGATTTAGACTTTGTCACAATTCATACAAAGGACATCACATCATTCATAGTGGTCTATATAGGAGAGGTTTGTTTTCATAATGAAATGGTGAACATGTGAAGAAGATAATAATATAAAAGGAATGAATTAAGTTATGTACTTTAGAGGAGGCCTCAAGGAGCCAAACTCATTATAATATTCAATTCTATGAAATAGTCACCTATAATTGCTTAAGGGACTCATAAAATATGTTGAAAATATAGACATTGAAGCAATAAGGTCTTACATATTTTCAAATTTCATAGGGTCTTGTTATGTTTGAAGAATAATTTAAAATAATGTAAGGAGTTATTTAAAGTCATAAATACCAATTTATACATCATATACATCCAATATCTCTTGAAAAAAATTCACCTATAATCATACAAAAGTTGTTAGTATAGTACACAATCATATCTTCATTCTCTTTAAGGACATAAAGTCAAAGTAATCAATGGTGGGTTTTATATCCAAATAAAGGTCATAATATAAAATTATTAAATGAGACTAGGATATGAATATATGGGACTTCAAGCACATTGAGCTATTTTCATGTTCAACTCCAAAATGTACACCTACAACCATATGAGGCTAAAGGCCTACCTACAAGTTCATACAAGCTGATGACATAGTGTCCTATGTAGAATTTTAAATTCAAGAGGATGATAAAAGAATAAAATGATAATATGGATCATCAAGAGATCATGATAAGGTTTCTCTAAAACATAATACACACTCAAGGTCAACTGTGAGCTCACCTACAACCAACAGATGTCAAATTCCTCTCATAGTCATATATGAGCAAGATACAATACAAGATGCCTTTTAAATAAAATAGTGAATAGATTAAGAAATATTATGAAATTAAAGTAAAAATTAACATATTAAACCTTGATCAAGCTACTTAAGCACTAACATACTCTTGAAGATGAAGGTACAGTAGGATTGTATGGATTTTGACTGTGTACAAGGCCTATAAACCTATAAGAAGAGTAAATGTGCCAAGAAAAGGAGATAGGTGTAGGATTTTAAGTGACATGAAGAGTTTATAAACACTAATTAATGAGGATATGGCTACTAGACACATCTAAAACCTCATGAAGATCACCTACAATAGTTAGAGTACATAGTCATAATGAATGTTCTTAAAGCGTAAGGTGGAAGAAAGGTTGCATAGGTATACAAGTTGAACAAAAGAGGGTGAGATAAATGAAATGAAGAGTGTCATGGAATAATAAAATAATATTCACCTTATTATATCTAAAATCAAGGTATAAAATAGGAAAAACACAAGCATAAGCCTACTGAGATATGAAAATGCAGGCATCTCAAGGTAACTTTTAGTAAAAAGAGCCTATAGACCAAAATATGCATCCTATAGGAATAAATTTTTTTAGTATTGATAATTATGACCTAAAAAAAACATATTGTTTGGGTCAAATTATTAGGGAAAATACTCACTATTTTTACACAGTCATTAGCTTGTCTAATCATAGTTAGAGTTAGAGTAGGCAAGTTTCTTAAGGTGCATTCAAGTAAAAAGAGGGTTAAAAATTCATTGAAAGGTATTTTAAAGAATTAAAATATATTTTTAAATCATAAAAAAAAAATTATAGGTGATTACACTCCATAATATATGTAAACCATGCCCTTGAGGGCTAAAGTAAGCAGATAGGCCTAAGACCCTACAAGAGCATAGTCATCATTTTTTACTCTTTCATGAGATAAGTTATTCATTTTATGGATTTTGAGACATTTTGGAGGGTAATTTTAACCTTGATAGGATATTTGGGAGTGAATAATTTGCATAAAACTTGTTTTGACACCTTTTTCTTAGGCTCCTTCCTTGCACACACATTCTTGGTAGCCTCTTGAAGGTCAATTTTACCACATAGATATATTGAAGTGTATTTTTCATGGGATCTCATTATTTTCACTATTGATGAGGGGGTAAATATACTACATTTTAAAGGCAATTTTTTCCCATTTAAGGTTTGTATGTTATGAATAATCCTTAAGAAAATTTAGACCTCTAAAACCCTTTCAAAACCCTCTTAACCACCTGATGGAGAAAAAGAGCTAGATTTTGAATCCATTTGATGAGTTTTAGATATCAAATAAACTTTAAGGTATTATCAACTCACTTGATCACCTTATGACCAATTGTATGGCATGTGAAGTACCTTTGTTATATGGATGAAGAAAAAAGAGTCAATTTTGAGTCTAAAATCAAGGGAATAAAGGGTAATTGCACATTCAAAGGATTTGATAAGAAATATAAGATCATAAAATCTCTCAAGGAAACTTATATATCCATATGCAAGGTCATTTTGTTCATTTACATTGGCAGATAGGTCAGTAGGTTAAGGCAAAGAGTTATTTCTATGTAGGGTAAAGAGGAACGGCTTGATCAAGCCTATATCATGACTCCAAATCATAATATAAAGGTAATTCATGTTTTAAAAAATATTTATGAGCCTATAAACTCATCATTAAGTCAATATATTGATGAAAATATGCACTTACCTATGCTTTTTCTTGGCATCACTAGACAAGGCCATCAAAAGGGGGTAGAAGGAACTAAAACAAGGTCATGAGGGCACATTAAAACATAATTAACATCACAATCAGGTCATAATAGACATTTTTTTCTAATTTTAATCTAAAGGGAAGTAGTATAATTGATCATTTTGTCTAAGGAGTACCAAACACTGTCTAAAGAGCCTATTTTCCACTCTAAGATGATATTTCACATGATCACCCTAGTACACACATTTTTTATGTGAACCTTATGAATTTGGGTGAGTTAAATTTCCTAATTAAATAACATTTTTTGGCATTGGCTTAAATTTTTAGGGCCCAAGATTTCTGAACAATCATTAAAAGTTGAGAACACTCTTAAACCCTTGCAAAACCCCACTAGCAGACACATCTGTAGAGATTTGAAAATTTATGGATATAAATAATTTAAAAATATTTACTATCACTTTTATTATGAATTATACTCTTAGATATTCATGTCCATGGCCATTGGTTTTATGGATGTTGTACGGATTTGGCATAAAATAGGTTTTTGAGAGAAAAAGCATAAAAGATGAGGTACAAGGTAGCTTACATGAATTACAATCCATGGAGAGTAAATTTGGGAAATTTTTATTCATCCTAAAATCATAATATGATCATAAATATACTTTCAATTGTCCTTGGGAGCTCATCCAAAATAGCCACTCTACAGGAAATGAAGGAAAAGCTAGCCTCATCAACCTGTTTGACTAATTTGCAAATGTTTCAAGAAAATAAGGACCTTTTTCATGATACGAGGCATTTTTTCATGTCTTTGATTCATAATTTTTGATGCTTTTCAAGGTTTTTTGCATATTCTAATGGTCACCAAGCCCAAAAAGTTAGGTTATTATGCCTAATTTGGCCTAGTGGGCCTATTTAATCAATCAAGTGGAGAATAGTGGTGTATTAATTTGTTGATAGTAGCTAAGGTGGAGTTTTCATTTCTCTTAAATCGGTCAAAACCATTCAAATCTGGTCCTTTATGTTTAATCTTAACTAGTCCTTATGATGAGTTAACTAGACTTCAATTGCTTCATCATCATGCACAACTCATCTTAAGTTCCAACTCATGAGCCAATTCACTTCAAAATTAGTTTTATAAATAAATAATGACATATAATGATAAAATATGATCTTTTATAAGATAAAATGGACCAAAAACCTTGTTTTCAATGCCAAAAAATTATAAAAAGTTCATACAATCATCATGCAAGATACTAAACACAAGGAGATGTCTAGAAAGACTATCATTTGTAAATCATAAATGAAAATTAACTTAATTTAATATATATTTGAATTATCCTTATCTCCTATATACCAAATTGGTTATATATTATTCTATTTTACTATATATTCAGGCCTTTAGGCCATTTTCAATGATCCCTCAAGCTGGTATAGAGAAACTATACAAAATTGTAACTTACACCAAACATCAATAAAGGAAGTTATTGTAGATTCATTATTGGTTATAGTGTGTAATTTTGATTTTTGATTTTCATAAAATATTGATAATTATCTCCTTTTTTGGGACCTTTCCTCACCTACTACTATGATTCTATCCTTTACAAGTCACCTACAGAATTAAGAACATAAATTATGTTGAAGAATGTTAGTATGCAGTGTCTTTAGAGACCTTCATTCCCCATATTTCAATTTTTAAAACTTATTTCAAACATTAATTTGAAACACTGATGTTTATGACTGACCTAAGAAATTACCATTGACAAATTATTCCATTTAACAATGTTTCTTCCTAACTCTTTTTATCCTAACTCTTTTTATCCCAACATATAATAGGTTTAGTAATTTATTTTAAATTCAAATATTCAAAGGAGATATCCTCATAACTAGAGTTTTGGTCTAGTTACAAGCATCCCACAACCTTAGATTATTCCAATGTTAATCTAGATATGAATCAAATTTGAGTAGTCTGATTTCAACTAGGTGCTATATGGGTTGCTAACGAAAATCAAAGGAGATATTTTGGTCTTTATTGTTTCAAGGGAACTTTATTTTCTTCCCTACCTTACTCCCTCCTTTTTAAATTTTTAACATGAATCACTTTAGATTAATGTTCATTATGTATATCCATTTATTTTTTTAAGAGTTTGGGATTATATTGGTAAATAAAAAGAAATTTACATCATAAAAAATTCAAGTAGATTGATTCACTACCATATTATTATTTTCCCTATAGTAGGGTCTACTTGTAGACTAAAATGTGGTAACCACATAATCTCTCCAACAAAACTGAGTGAAGCCCCAAGATTTTCCAAGATTTACACTATAATTTGAGAAATATTATTTTGTTGTTTGCATTACGTCCTTGACAAGACACACATAAATAGTTTTTAAGGATCAAAGAATGAATCTAAATATTCTAAACCTACTATTTCCTATCATGCACTTTTAGGTATTAGTACTCCTCCAAATATTTAGGTAGTGGGTTTCCTTAAGAAATATAAGTTAACTATATTTATTTACTCTGGGAGTACACAAATTCATCAATAGTAAGTTGGCTACTCAATTGAACTATTTTATTTACCCAACTACAAAATTTCAAATCCTAATTATAGTTGGGGGTATAATCAAATTTTATTATAAACACCATAGTATAAGGTTATGGGAGACTACCTATTATATATTATGTTTTCTATTATCATAGAGGGGGATAATAGTTTTTTTGGACTGTAATGGCTCACCACTTTATGAATAATTGAGATGAATTTTGAGTAATTGTCCATGCTCGTTTACGTAGAAGGAAGGAAATTTTAATTGCATGGTTTATTGGCTAAATCTATGTAATTGGTTAGTTTTCATCAAATGATGAAGATAATAAAAAAAGGTTCAAAGTAATTACAATGCTACTATTTTAAATAGAATTTAAACTAAACAAAGAGTCTACCTATTTTTGTCTTATACACCCACTTGAATCCTTTGACCTCTTTTCCTTTTAGAAGGTCAAATAACTTCCAAGTTTAATTTCTCTTTATGGCAGGAAAAACAGATTGTGTAGGATTAAGTGGGTAGTAACCAACAAGACTAAGTAAAACAAAAGACTAAGACTATGGGGATAGTTCAGACCAAACAAATATGTTTGAAATGCTCTAAATAAACATGAAAGAAGAGATGAAATAGGGGAGGGTAGAGTTATAGTATTAAAACACATAATTTTCATATATTAAATTCACCTAAAATACTATTACAACTTATTTAGAATGCATAAATTTGTACAACTTCATCTGTTCAAAAGGCTTACAATAGTATAATTTCCATTTTCCATGCTTCAATTTTTCCATGTCAAGCTTCAAATTTTCCATGTTGGGATTTAAAATCCAATTTTCATCATCAAAATTTTTAGCATATTATTTTACAATAGCAAACTTGTATAGTTATAACTATTCACAAGACTCACAATAGTAGAATTTCTATTTTCCATTCTTCGAATTTTCCATGTCAGGCTTCAAATTTTCCATGCTGGGCTTCAAAGTTTACATGATGGGATTCGAAATCCACTTTTCATCATCAAAATTTTTATCATCCAATTTTATAATAGTAGAATCTTTGACTTCACAATGATGTCATGACTGTTATCATAATTTATTTAAAATTAAAACTCTTTTATATGTGAAAAAATATACTTCCTAAAAGAGTAATTATTGAATATTAAATACAATCCCTCAAAAGAATAAACTAACCATTAATCTCATAGAGTGGAGGTTCATTACAACTAAAAGAACCCTACCATTATGGTAGGGTGATCTTCACGTATATTTTGATATCAATCCCCCAATAAGCTAGATTTAATTCAAAGTTGATTGTCATTTTGTTTGATGTTTTGGCCTTTACAATTGGATAATAAAGCTAATGTCAAAACATGTCAAACAGTCTACAGTCTATTTATATGTTAAAAAAATAGGTAAAATTGTCACTCCTAAATGATGACATTCTAGTCAAGAATGAACCCTTTATTAAATTCTAAAGCATACCATCATTGACACCTTAGCACAATATGAATCATTCAAATGTCACCATTTTAATCTATATCACATAATATAGCATGACATTGATATTCAACATTGACACCTAAGCATAAGATTAATTTCTCAAATAGCACCATATTAATCTCAAATTAATTTAACATGCTTGGAGAGTACTTAAACAAGTATTTATTTCTTATGATGTGACTACTAGGTATTTTTTCCACTAATGAGGCTACTCAAATAGGATTTTGACATCCAATGGGAACATAAACTATAATGATTATCCTAAAGTATTAATTTCTATGAACATGTAAATGATGTCAAGTGAATCTCACCATATCTAATTTAAAATCATACATTAAACATATATATGTATTTACTAATCAACACTATAATTATTCTATTTAAATTATCTTGTCCTTAATCTCACCATATTCTAAGTGGAAAGAGCATTTAGATATAAATGGGTCTTTGTTAGGTTATAAGATGGTACTTTTGGTTGTTTTAGGTGATTATCTATAATTTTTAAAATTTGAAACTATTGAATATATTAGTTACTAAGATTATATGATTTTAGTTATTAAAAAATGTCAGCTTGAATCAGTCTAACATTCATCATGTAGGTCTCTATTGATATTCCACACATAAGAAAATAAATAATAATCAATAACAACAAGTGCTAAACAAACCTATTAATCTCCATCATTTCATTATTTTAGCCATTTCATAACAATAATCTAGGTAGACTATCTAAATCTTAATGATTTCATAACATAAAGTGCTAAACAATGAATAAAAGGGTTAAGTCAACAAAAATAAATTACACATTTTAGATAGAGTAAAAATATATTGAACACTATTAACATTAAATACCTAAATATAAGGATATGTAAAAATGATATTAATAAATATGGTCAACATTTTAGACACTCTACAACCTACTATGTTCTGATCTATCAGTGCTCTACAGTATATATTCAAAATAACTAAGAATATCTAGGAATAGGAATATATCTAGTCAGACATGTTTAGTAGTTTTTGTTCCTCTTAAAAATGTGTTAAATTATATGGACCCCATTTTTTAAAGTAATTTTGAATTTCAAACTCATTGGGGACTCCTACCTATTTCTAAACGTAAAGGCACCTTAGGAGTAATCAAGTCGAATTGAAGGAAAGTGATATATTTAATATATTAAAATGATATTTATATATATTATATTAAAACATATATTTATTTAAAATATATACTAAAAATATATATTATATAATTTAATATAATATTAAAATATTATATATTATCTAATATATTTTAATATTATTATTATTATATAATATATATGTTAATATAGTTTATAAATCAAATTATAATTATATATTATATATTTTAGTATAATATACTTAAATTTATATTATATAAAATCTATAATTTATGTATAACATTACTTAGTTATATATATATATATATATATATCAAATTATAATTATAATTATATATTATATATTTTAGTATAATATACTTAAATTTATATTATATAAAATATATAGTTTATATATACTATTACTTAGTTTAATATATAAAAATACTATGACAACATGTGTGTGTGTGTGTATACACACACACACATCATGGCATATAATGTATGTATATATGCGTTGGTAAGAGGGGTTATGTAAAGTGAAAGAGTGTAAAATTATAATTGACAATTAAACCTAGTAATTTCAAACACTTGACAATGTCAAAATAAGTTCATATTTAAAGTTAATTCTAGGTGCAGACCAATCAAGATCTGAATCACCATGCAATGGTTTATTCTATGATGGGTTACATTATTCATATAAAGAGATAGCCTCTTATAATGTAATTTCTACATCAAAACTAAAACTCACTTGGTTTTGATCAGGATGCATCAATATTCATTAGATAAAGAGCTCAATTGTGGTTAGTCACATTTTGTCTTAATGATTATAATGGAGAAATTGCTTTGGTTACAATGGCATTAAGGAAATTAAAAGTGACCAATAAAGATTTTGGGTTTAGAAATTGGATAAAAAATTGAAGTGGACATATATGTTTCAAAGATACCATATATTCTATATATGCCTACATGCCTAGTGATGATGCATTCTCAAGTATACCACCACTTATTCTCCTAAAGATACTATTAATGTTACATCTTCAAAAAATGTGGATGAAACTCCACTTAATATTATGCAAGAGCCTATCTCTAAATCATTATAATTGGTTCCAAAGTTCCATGATGATAATTTTACTTTTATTTCCATATTTTAACTTCTATAATTTTCATTGTAATATGGTCTTACAATGGATTATTGAAAATTTTATAATTCTTATGATCCCCTGGATGTGATCCAAAACCCATGGTAAGAGAATTATCAAATATAATTTGTTGGGACTCATATAAGTCATGAAGCTTATATCACAAGGAAAAGAATCTAGTAGTAGAATGCATATGGCCCTGGTGGAAATCACAATATGCATTCGCATCATATTAATATCCCCATGAAAGAGGTTTACTCATATCAACCTCTATACATGTGTAGGGAGAGATATGAGTTGACACTTAGCTAGCTTCTTAATAGGAAGCACTAAAGGTTTTGTGAATCTAGTAATTTTTTTATGTGGTGCATTCTGTAATATAGCTTGGTGTGAAGTTGTCATGTTTATTTTTTGATTGGTATCACATTTTGATTCATTCAGATTAACTTGGTAATATGGATTGATATTAAATTTTGTATTAGATGAGGCCAATGTAGTGTCCTCATACTTTAATAGCTTATTTAATTTAAGGAGATTCATTTTTTAGTCATGCTCAGAGTCACCCTTCATGTTTCTCGTAAGTAAGAAATTTTAGTGCCACAAAGTGTAGTGGCAAGGGTTGAAATGATACCTCTAATGCAAGAGGGTTGTGCAATACATATTGTGAATCAAGAACACATTTGGATGCCTTTTAAGTGTTCTTCTCAATGAGAGAATTTTTTTCCTCCAATGCTTTAATCATTTGTAATGAGGATAGTGGAAAATCTCCACCTTAGTTCAAAGTATTCATTGAAGTTGGCATCAAATGGGATGGATATGTATTACCACTCGATGTAAACTCAATGTTTGATGTGATTAATGGACCTAAAAGAGGAACACCCTTTGTATTGGTCTCTATCATATTTGATATCTAACCATGTCATATGTCTATTATTTTATAATTTTTAAAATTAACTAATAGAGTCATAAGTGTAAATTTAAGAAAGGTGACTTGCTATCATAGAGATTTGAATTGGTGAATTTTATCTCTAAGGTATTCTATGTGGGCTAAAAATTAAGGAGTCAAATACCTATTAGACAATTTAATCATGTAAATTAATAAATATAAATAAAATTATTTAATAAGAATAATTATAATAAATGATAAAAAAATATAATTATTTTTATATTTAAAAACTATGTTTATTATTTATTGTTTATTTTTATTTAGTATGTTTAAATCTTTAAATATTTTTATTAAATAATTTATGTTTAAATTTTTTTCCAGAGTGGTTAGTTTTTGCCTCATAAAATGAAACACTTTTGAATGTAATTTTATTTTAATAAATTCATTATTCATATTCAATTGGTGATAAATAGAAGAAGTAAATCCATACTAATAAAAAGATATAAACACTGTCACAATTTCATTCGAAATATTTTGACTATTTTCTACAAGTCTAAATCTCTCTAAATCTAGATAAGGTTTTATCCTCCAATCATAGGAATAAAAAGAATCCATCTGCCATTTACCAAAATAAACCATTCCAATTTTTTTTATAAAACTCCCCTTTAAATCAATTTTAATGACATGGCATGCATGTTAAGAGTTGTTTATATATTTCACTTGAACTATAATTAAATGTTCAGAAACATATTTCATACATAATTTAATTTTGACTAATTCATGTGCCCCTATATTTAATTATACAACCACAAACCATTGATAGTGGTAGTTATCTAGGTTTCATCCAAGAACTATTGAAAGTGTAGATCTCTAACTATGGATTGTAAATATGAGTTGCTTCTTTTGACTAAGACTCAAAATAACAACAACTAACAGATGTTTGTGTAGCATTGAATAATTATTTTTAGTTAGCCTCATCCAAATGCATATTATAATACAATAAACTAATACATCACACTATATAATTATCATAGTGTCACTCCATGGTGCATCTATCCAATTTCCATGCTTCTCCATAAATGTGAATACAAGAAATTAACACACCTATAAGTATAAGAAGTACAACATCACTAGTTATTTAAAATTATGATAGGAAGCCATTAGTTAGGAATTGAAAATATTACTATAGCTTCTCAATACTACCAAAAGAAGATTTGGTGGACATATTTTGAAATGAGTAATTTTTTTTGCGGTGCATTCTGTAATACAGTTTGATGTGGTGTTGCTATGTTCACTATTTGATTGGTATCACAATTTGGTTCATTTGGATTAAATTTGTAAGATGGATTGATCTTAAATTTTGTATTGGATGATTAATCCAATATAGTGGCCCCATAATTTATCCTTTTTAATGCAATGAGTTTCATTTCTTGGTCATGCTTAGGGTCACCCTTCATGTTTCTCATAAGTAAGAAGTTTTAGTACCACAAAGTGTGGTGGCAAGGGCTGAAATGATACCTCTAATGAAAGAAGGTTATGAAATACATATTGTGAATCAAGTGGGCCATATTTTTATGTCTTTTAGGTGTTATTCTCAATGAGATAATTTTTTTCCTCCAATGCATTAATCATTTGTAATGAGGATTGCGAAAAATTTCCACCTTGGTTAAAAGTATTTATTGAAGTTGACATCAAGGGGGATGCATATATATTGTCACTTAATATACACTCAATGTTTGATGTGATTATTGTAATTGAAAGAGGAATGTACTACGTATTGGTCTCTATAGTATTTGATATTTGACCATGTCAGATGTCTATTATGTTATAAGTGTTTAAATTAATTGATAGAGTCACAAGTCTAAATTAAAGAAAGATGATTCACCATCATAGGTATTTGAATTGGTGAAGTTTATCTCAAAGGTATTCCAAGAGGGGCTAAAAATTAAGGAGTCAAATACCTATTAGACAATTTAATCATATAAATTAACAAATATAAATAAACTTGTTTAATATGAATAATTATAATAAATGATAAAAATTTATAATTATTTTTATATTTAAAAACTATGTTTATTATTTATTTTTATTTATCATGTTTAAATCTTTGAATATTTTTACTAAATAATTTATGTTTAAATGTTTTTTTAGATTAGTTAGTTTTTGCCTCCTCATAAAATGAAACATTTTGTAATATAATGTTATTTTACTAAATTCTTTATTTTTATTCAAGTGGTGATAAATAGAATAAGTAAATCCATACTAATAACAATATTTAAACACTATCACAATTCCATTGCAAATATTTTGACTATTTTCTACAAGTCTAAATCTCTCTAAATCTAGATAAGGCTTTATCCTTCAACCATAGGAATAACAAGAATCCTTCTTCCATTTACCAAAATAAATCATTCCAATTTTTGTATACAATTCCACCTTTAAATCAATTTTAATGACTTGGTATGCATGTTAAGAGTTGTTTATATATCTCACTTGAACTATAATTAAATGTTCAAAAACATATTCCATACATAATATAATTTTGACTACTTCATGTGCCCCTAATATTGAATTATAAAACCACAAACCATTGATAGTTGTAGTTATCTAGATTTCATCTAAGAATTGTTGAAAGTGTATATCTCTAACTATGGATTGTAAATATGATTTATTTCTTTTGACTAAGACTCAAAATAACAACAACCACCAGATGGTTGTGTAGCATTGAATAATTAATTTTTTTAGTTAGCCTCATCCAAATGCATATTATAATACAATTTACTAATACATCACATTATATAATTATCATAGTGTCACTCCATGGTGCATTCATCCAATTTCCATGCTTTTCTATAAATGTGAATACAAGAAATTAACACACATATAAGAATAAGAAGTAAAACAGCACTAGTTATTTATAATTATGACAGGAAGCCATTAGTTGGGAATTGAATATCCTACTATAGCTTCTCAATACTACCACAAGAAGATTTGGTGGACATATTTTGAAACTAGTAATTTTTTTTCATGATGCATTCTATAATACAACTTGATGTGGTGTTGTCATGTTCATTATTTGATTGTTATCACATTTTGGTTCATTTGGATTAACTTTGTAAGATGGATTGATCTTAAATTTTGTATTGGATGATGAATTAAATGTAGTGGCCCCATACTTAATCTTGTTTAATGTAAGGATTTTTATTTCTTGGTCATGCTCAGGGTCACCCTTCATGTTTCTCATAAGTAAGAAGTTTTAGTGCCATAAAGTGTGGTGGCAAGGGTTGAAATGATACCTCTAATGCAAGAAGGTTATGCAATACATATTGTGAATCAAGTGGGAAATATTTGGATGTTTTTTAGGTGTTCTTATTAATGAGAGAATTTTTTTACTCCAATGCATTAATCAGTTGTAATGAGGACTGTGAAAAATTCCCACCTTGGTTTAAAGTATTCATTGAAGTTGACATCAAGGGGGATGAATATATATTATCACTCAATGTTTGATGTGATTAATGGACTTGAAAGAGGAATGGCCTATTTATTGGTCTCTATCATATTTGATATCTGACCATGTCAAATGTCTATTATGTTATAAGTATTTAAATTAATTGATAGAGTCACAAGTGTAAATTTAAGAAATACGACTCACTATCATAGGTATTTTAATTGGTGAATTTTATCTCAAAGGTATTCTAGGAGGGGCTAAAAATTAATGAGTCAAATCCCTGTTAGACAATTTAATCATATAAATTAACAAATATAAATAAACTTGTTTAATATGAATAATTATAATAAATGATTAAAAATTATAATTATTTTTATATTTAAAAACTATGTTTATTATTTATTTTTATTTATCATGTTTAAATCTTTAAGTATTTTTACTAAATAATTTATGTTTAAATGTTTTTTTAGAGTAGTTAGTTTTTGCCTCCTCATAAAATGAAACATTCTTGAATAGAATGTCATTTTATTAAATTATTTATTTGTATTCAAGTGGTGATAAATAGAAGAAGTAAATCCATACTGATAAAAGTATTTAAACACTGTCACAATTCCATTGCAAATATTTTGACTATTTTTTACAAGTCTAAATTTCTCTGAATCTTGATAAGGTTCTATCCTCCAACCATAGGAATACAAAGAATCCCTCCACTATTTACCAAAATTAATTATGGAAATTTTTGCATACAAGTCCATCTCTAAATCAATTTTAATGACTTGGTATGCATGTTCATAGTTTTTTATATATTCCACTTGGCCTGCAATCAAATGTTCAGAAACACATTTCATACTTAATATAATTTTGACTACTTCATGTGCCCCTGATATTAAATTAAACAATCACAAACCATTGATATTAGTAGTTATCTAAGTTTCATCCAAGAATTCTTGAAAGTGTAGATCTCTAACTATGGCTTGTAAATATGAGTTGTTTCATTTGACTAAGACTCGAAATAGAAATAAATGCCAAATGGTTATGTATCATTGACTAATTAATTTTTTTATTAAACCTAATCCATATGCATATTATAATACAATAAACTAATACATCACATAATATACTTATCATAGTGTCACTCCATGGTGAATCCATCTAATTTACATGCCTCTCCATAAATATGAATACAATAAATTAAAACACTTTTATGTATATGAATTACAACATCACTTGTTATTTAAAATTATGATAGGAATCCAATAGTTGGGAATTGAAAATCTTATTGTAGCTGCTCAATACTACCACAAGAAAAAATGGTGGACATATGTGACCCATAAAAATTATCTATAATCAACTAAAGGCCAACCATATTCTATATGATTAGTGACATAGTGAGATATAAATATTGAAGGATGTGATTGGCCTATTTGGATGACATGTGCCTTATGATCAAATAATTTAAGGCTAAGATTATATATATGTTTAGAGTTTCAATAAAATAATGAAATTCAAATAATAATATGTACAATATAATTATAATAAGGTCAAACGTATGCATGTACATATATAATTTTTAAAGGAATATAAAATGTGAACATGGGGGTTCTTATGTTAGTAAAATTATTAAAATAAATCCATATTTACACTTAAACATAATTTACAAGTTCATCTCACACATCAATAAGTTGTTGCACAAATGAAATCACATTAACAATGCCTATGTCTGCTTCTACCCATATAGATGGAGCGAGTATCAAATGAAGTCAACAATGAAACAAACAAAATATCATTAGTCAATAATATATATAAATTACATGCATATACATAAATGAAAACATAAAACATTCAAAATTATATATATATATATATATATATATATATATATATATATATATATATATATATATATATATATATATATAAACATCAACCAAGTAGCTATAGAAATATATGAGCTACAAGACGGTTCACAATCTGGCTTGGAAAAAGATGGTATTGTCTCCTATTACAACCTAAAAATTACATATATATTATTGTAATTTATATGTAAAATAATTATTATATTTCAAACACTATTTATAATTTAATATTTCTAATAAAAAAATACATGTCAAATTTAAAATATACTTACAAAGGTGCATGCAAGATTTCCAAACCAAATGTCTGTTTCAAAAAATCATCAATCAAAACCATATCATCTATCTAATTAGAAACACCACCATAATTATTTTACATCAAATCCTTCTCCTCATATAATTTAAGTTCTAATTCATACAACATTGTAAGATCTCTATTAGTGTGGTCAAATATCATTGTTAGTTGGACCATCTCCATGTCCACTCTCATAAGCATCAATATAGAAAAATCTGCTCGTATGTTACATAAGGGTGTTAGTAAGTGATTTAATTGCATGTAAATTTTCAATCTCTATAAAATCCTTCACTATAGAGGGGATTATCTAAGGATAATTAGGTACATGATATGCACTCAACCTATCCTATCAAAAAACTTTTTATTGACCCTAAAACTCTTAATAATAAAATTAGTAAAGAATTTCATTCAGGGTATTAAACATGCAATAAATTTTCCTTAAAAAATATGAACGAATCTAATTTTTGTTAGAAGGTGGGACATCCTAAACCATCCACCATTAGTTCCAAAAATTCTTTCTCATCAATTTATGGTGGCAATAGTGGATTGGGAAATAGTTGAATCACATTACAAATGGCACATTAGTTTTTGGATTAGTGAATAATGAGAATTTTTTTATTTTTTTATTTTTTATTTATTAAACTAACTACTAACAATTTGTTATCATAGTAAGAATTACATCTCTCTCTTTAATATTCTCATCTGTCAATTTGACATGTTACCATTTAATCAAATTCACCTACATTAATGATTCTAATGTATTTTCTAAAGAAGTATGGCAGGGGTTGGTTGAATGAGGATCCATCATTGGCCTAATTAATTCCTCAATCTCTATTTTTTATATTATATGTGTGATTAAAGCCTCCTAATTACATGGGGGTTCTTATGAAATTGCAAGAGGGTTAAAAGGTTTTATGATTTCTTATCTTCATCTTCACTTCCCACATTCTATTTTATATTTTAATTAATACTACACAACTATCTGGTAGTTGTTATTTTGAGTCTTAGGAAAATGAAACAACTCATGTTTATAAGACATAGTTAGATATATACAATTTTAAGAATTCTTGGATGAAACTAAGCTGTTAAATAAAATAAAATAATATATTATTTCTTCTAAAATATGAGCAAACAACAATGAAGGAAAATAGATTTACCTAATATTAAAATTGGATGTTCATCCCATACTAAAATATCAAATTGAGAATATGAAATAAAGAGTTTCTAACATCTATGAAAAGAAAAAAATTGTAGCTGACCATAGGTATATGAATACATGCATCTTATTATGCATTACAAAAAACTGCCAATAAGACCGTGATATACATGAGTTTAAAAAGAACCAATATTTTCCTCACAAACTAATGAACCATTCTCTAGCTCACTTTGTGGCACCTTCATTTACAAAAATATCTACCAAAAAACACATGTCACAGTCAGACTTTTAAATTGAAGTTAGTAAGCAATCATTCTAGTCTTAAAATTTTAGAAAACTTCTAAATTCTTTTGTTTCCAAATGAACCAAAGTATTTTAGTGGAGAAATAAATGCACTGTTAATAACTAGAATAGAGATTCATTGGATTTAAATTAATTTTAATCAGTTCAATAGAAAAATTGTGTATGACTAGATCAAATTGCAACTCTAAATACCTCATAGTTAACTAAAATTTGATTGTCATTTTAAAAGCAGAACAAAGATTCATTTGTATCATTTATATGTAATTTAATAGTTCGTGGAATTTTTATAACTAAGTTCTTAGGGATAAAAAATTAATAATTTGCATTACTTTAAATTTGATTGTCCATCTGCTTTACTGCCCACTATCATATCCCAAGTGTTGTCTACAACACCAAATTTAATGATTTTTGATATGTGATTTTAACTTCATGA